>SJYT01053563.1:8797-28161 GCA_006410635.1 Cephalophus harveyi
GATAGATTGCAATAAAAATAAGAAATTTTATTTGTCAAATACACCATGTGCCTGCATGCTAAGTTGCTTCAGTCTTGTTCAACCATAAACAGATTCAAACGTCATTATACAGTGTGAGAAGATATTGCTTAAATATGAACACAAATCCATAAAAGCCAAGGACTCATACATACAACATATAATGTATTCCTACTGTCTCTTATACACATCTTTTCACAAAGAAAATTTTAGGCTTAAATAATTTTCCTGATAATCTTCTAAGGACATACTGGAAAAAATTCCTAATAATATATAAAATGACCCAAAAAATAAATAAGAAAGAAATAATGGTTCATTTTATGAGACCAACATAAACTTGATATCAAAAGTTGAAAAGGTCACTAAAATGTAAGGAAAAAATCACTACTGGAAAATCTGCTTTATAAACATAGATGTAAAGATTCCAAATAAACTATTAGAAATCCACAACCTTTATTATAAAAAATAGTTCTAGCCTGGCCACGTCAGGCTTATTTCAGGAATACTAGGTTGGCTCGACAGTGGAAAAGCGAAGCAACTCCCATTAACAAAAATAAGGACAGTCATCATTGATCATGACAACAATCCATTCATAAACCAGGGGTAGAATAATTTTTCAACCTGATAAAGAACATCTACAAAAGCTTTAAAACATCATCAAACTTAATAATGTATACTGAAAGCTTTCTTACTGAGAGTCAAAAGATTCATATGTTAGTATTTGGCTTCCCTGGTGATTCAGTGGTAAAGAATCTGCCTGCCAATGCAGGAGTCACAGGGCCAATCCCTGGTTCAGAAAGATCCCACATGCCATGGAGAAACTAAGCTCCTGTGCCACAACTGAGTCTGTGCTGTAAAGTCTGGTAACTGCAACTACTGAGTCTCCGGGCCACAGCTACTGAATCCCACATGCCCTAGAGCCTGTGCTCCACAATAAGAGAAGCCGCTGCAATGGGCTTCCCTGAAAGCTCAGCTGGTAAAAAATCTGCCTGCAATGCAGGAGACTCTAGTTCAATTGCTTGGCCTGGAAGGTCCCCTGGAGAAAGGATAGGCTACCCACTCCAGTATTCTTGGGCTTCCCTGGTGGCTCAGCTGGTAAAGAATTCACTGCTATGCGGGGGACCTGGGTTCAATCCCTGGGTTGGGAAGATCCTCTGAAGAAGGAAAGGAAAGGCTAACCGCTTCAGTATTCTGGCCTGGAGAGTTCCATGGACTGTATAGTCCATGGGGTTGCAAAGAGTTGGACAGGACTGAACTGAGCAACTTTCTCTTTTCCCACAGTGAGAACCACACTCATGGCAACTAGAGAAAAGCCCACACAGCAATGAAGATCCAGAACAGTCAAAATAAATAAAAATTTTAAAAAAGATGTATTACTTTTATTCAACCACATACTGGACATTTTAACCAATACAGTGAAGCAAGGAAAATAAAAGGTATAAGGCTTTGGAGAAAAAAATGAAACTATTGTTTGTAAAATAGAAAATTTAAAACATCCACAGATAAATATTAGAATTAATAAACAACTTTAGCAAGGACATAGGTGAGGTGAGGTGAGGTGAAGTTGCTCAGTCGTGTCTAACTCTTTGCGATCCCGTGGACTGTAACCTACTAGGCTTTTCTGTCTATGTGATTCTCCAGGCAAGAATACTGGAGTGGATTGCCATTTCCTTCTCCAGGAGATCTTCCCGACCCAGGGATTGAACCCAGTCTCCCACATCAGAGGCAGAGGCTTTAACCTCTGAGCCACCAGGGAAGCCCCAGCAAGGACATAAGGTACAAAGTTAATACCCAAGTAATACATACCAGTTAATACCCAAACGCATTTCTAGTACAATCAGCAGATAGGAAATGAAATTTAAAAATACTATTTACAAAGACATAAGAAAGTAGTAGGAGTAAACTAATGAATGATGTTAAATTTCTTTAGAGGAAATCTCTATTAAAATAGAACAAAACATTATTGATAGTCATTAAATAAATGGAGAGATATACCATGTTCCTGGATTAGAATACTCACTATTTGTAAAGATACCTTTTTTTTTTTTAAACTGATACATAGTTTTGATTCTAATCAAAATATCAGGAGCCTTTTGCTTTTTAATTTCTGGTGGAATTTGCCAAGTATATTTAAAATGCTATGGAAAAGCAAAGGACCAAGCCAAAACAAACTAAGAAAATTTCTAAAGGACTTATACTTTCATATATAAAACTGCAGTTATCAAAATACTGTAATATTGATGGAGACCCTTACACATATTGAAGGTGAAGGTGAAGGTGAAGTCGCTCAGTCGTGTCCGACTCTTTACACATATTATCATCTAATAAAAGATAGAGGTACCATAGATTGTGATAAAGGGGTGTTGCATTCAATAGACACTACTGAGACAATTGAATGACCACATAAAAAAGTGAATCTTAGCCCCTGCTTTTCATATTATACAAATATAAATTCCAGTTAGATTGAAGATAAATGTGAAAGTTAAAAAAATAATTTTTAGAAAATAGCATATATCTTAATCTGCTTGGGCTGCTAAACAAAATATCTCAGATTGGGTAACTAATATGTAACAGAGGTTTATTTTCCACAGTTCTGGAGGCTAAAAGGGCAAGACTGTGGTGACAGAATGTTCAGGTTATGGTAATGGCCCTCCTCCCGAGTTGCAGACTACTGACTTCCCACTGTATCTTCACATGGTGGAAGGGGATGGGGATCAGGGTCTCTTTCCCACAAACACTAATCCCACTCATCACAGCTCCATGCTCCTGTCCTAAGAACTTCCCAGAGATGCCACCTGTTAATACCATCATGTGGAACATTAGGAATTTAACCTATGAATTTGGGGGGACACAAACACTCAGGCCATAGTAACATACAGTAACATATCCATGACTTTGGTGTAGGTGAAACTTCCTTCCACTGGATAGAAAAATTATTCAATATATAAAGGTCAAAAATCAATAGGATAGATTGCAATAAAAATAAGAAATTTTATTTGTCAAATACACCATGTGCCTGCATGCTAAGTTGCTTCAGTCTTGTTCAACCATAAACAGATTCAAACGTCATTATACAGTGTGAGAAGATATTGCTTAAATATGAACACAAATCCATAAAAGCCAAGGACTCATACATACAACATATAATGTATTCCTATAATTCAATAATAGAAGACAATCCAATAGAAAAAAAATTGACAAAATATTGATTTAACCAGGCAGTTTCAAAATTTCACATCCAACTTGCCAACTTTAACATGTCATATCTATAAATACGTATAGATGAAATGATACGGTGTCTAGGACTTTCTTCAAAATAATCCAAAGAGGCAAAGGCCAGTAGAGCAAACAGAAATGAAGCAAGAGTGGCAATGACTTGATGGCTGTTGCAGCTGTGTGATGAAGATATGGGGTCATTAAACTAGTTCCACGTATCAAAATTTTCCATATGTAAAATAGATAACCAGTGGGAGTTTGATGTATGACGCAGGCACCCAGAGTCAGTGCTCTGTGACAACCTGGAGGGATAGGGTAGGAAGGGAAGTTGGAGGAGGTTCAGAATGGACACATGTATACCCATGACTAATTCATACTGATGTATGGCAAAAGCCATCACAATATAGTAAAGCAATTATCCTCCAATTAAAATATTATTTTAATTATCCTCCTATTAAAATAAATTTTAAAAATTTTCCATGATAAATATTAAAGAAATAAAGGAAAAAAACTTTAATTAAGAAAAATTGGTATATATCTTACAAGGTTCTGAGATAATGCTCTAGTACTCCATGGAAGTTTGGCTACGTACAGGGTTAGAATACCTAGGACTCAGAGTGGCCATACGGTTAAAAAATGAAATTTTCTTTCCCTAGATTCCCATGTACTTTTCCAATAAATTTCTATTTTAAATGCTATCTGAGCCTGTCTCTTCTTTGCACCCTTAAAGACTTTAAAGTGTTGAATAGACTCATTGAAAGTGAAAGTGAAAATGAAATTGCTTAGTCGTGTCCTACTCTTCGTGATCCCATGGACTGTAGCCCACCAGCTTCTCCATCCATGGAGTTTTCCAGGGAAGAGTACTGGAGTGGGTTGCTATTTCCTTCTCCAGGGGATCTTCCTGACCCAGGGTTCTAACTGGTCTCCCGCATTGCAGGCAGACACTTAACTGTCTGTGTCACCTGGAAAGCCCTTCAGACTCATTGAGGAAACCTCATTCATTTGGTGAATATTTATTTAGTATCTGTATATTGCAGGACAAATATGAAATACATGCTCAATATGGCTTTATTATCTTCATTCTTTTAACATGGTCCATAAAAAAGCAAGTTTTGTGTGTGTGTGTGCGTGTGTATGTGTGTGTGTAACAAGCATCTACTGATCCTTTCAGTGCTTTAATTTTTTACTCTTTGGATCATAGTGAGTGTGTGTACAGAGCCTAAAGGGACAAATCAGATATGTTCATTCACCTAAAATAATTGAAGGAAAAATAGAGTTTTCCCCTACCTGTCCTGTTTTCTCAAGAAGACTCTAGTTCAATTAATCAAGTTGCACTGGTTAACCACACACAAAAAGAGAGAGAAATTGTATTTTATATTAATTGTATTAAAGCAAAACATGAGGTAATATAAAGGGGATGTTTTATATGAGTTTGTCTTTATTCTCTCATCTACTAGGTATGTAAATTCTAGGAGTCTGCATCCTTATAAAATGTTGTATTCTTCCAAATGTTGCATAAAAGAAGCACATAGTGAATATCTTAGTTAAAGTAAAAATATATGCTTGCATATTACTTGGAATGAGTATATTATTGTTTCAAGTAACATATATGAGCATTTACTAAAATAAGATAATCAAATTAACATTATGATTTTTTTTCTAGTACTCTCTTGATATAAAACATCATTGAAATACTAATTATTTGTAAAACTGATATTATGCATTGACAGTGACAGAAAGACTTTTATATTTCCAAATTTCACTGTAAATGCAAGCATCTTTTTGCTCATCTTTCTAAAATTTTCCATAGTTTGAAATTGGAATACATTAAAATTTAATTTCAAATTCAGTGTATTCCCTACAGCAGAGTTTATGTGTTTCTCTTTATGAAACTGTTTGAAAACCTGCAAGTGTCAGCTGACTGAAAGCTAAAGAGAATTGGAGGACAATTGAATTGTGTGCTGTTCATTAAATGTGCTTTAATTTACATCCAGAATCTGATTTGAGTATTATCCAAGTTTTAAAAGGGCCATTTTGAGAAAGCAAGATATTAAAGTGCTCAGGAGAATAGTAGTGTTTAGGTCAAATCCCGGTTCTAAACTTAATGATCTGATTTACTTATCCTTTACCTTGTTAGCTTACAGGTACAATAAATTATGTTTTCTAATACTAACATAATTACATGACTTTTATGGTAGGCAGGGAAAAAAAGAAGAGCCCCCCAAGTATGTTTACATTCTAATCCCTGAAACCTGTGACAATGCTATGCCACATGGATAGAGAAGTTAAGGTTGCAGATTAAATTAAGGTTTCTTATCACATAACTTTAAATTGGGAGATTTTCCTCAATTATCTGAGTGTTCTAATATAATCACAAAGACAAAGGACTTTAAGAGTTGGAAGATGAAAAGAGAAAAGCTGTTTCATAGTGATGAAATGTAAAAAAGACTCAACTGAATATTGCCAACAATGTTTAGATAAGGAAGGCCTGTTTGGATTTTTTTCTGCTTATGGTACTCTTGATGGGCTTCCTTGGTGATTCGGTTGGTAAAGAATCTGCCTGCAATGCGGAAGACTGAGGCTTGACCCCCTAGGTTGGGAAGATCCCCTGGAAGATGGCATGGCAACCCACTCCAGTATTCTTACCTGGAGAATCCCCATGGACAGAGGAGCCTGGTGGGCTACAGTCCATGGGGTCACAAAGAGTTGGACATGACTGAGAGACCAAGCACAGCACTGTACTCTCGACAGTCCAGTTATTAAAGAATATGCCAGTCCAGTTGCGTATGCACACACTATTGGAGAATGAAAGACACTTTCCTAAAAAGGGCACTGCTATGGATTGAATTTTGTTCCTTAAAAGTCATATGTTGTTTTCTTCCTTGCTAGTGAGAGAATAAAAGGGACTTTGCTTTGAGTAAAAGCAAACAAAAATATCTTTGAAGGGGATCAAGGGACAAAACTCTGTGCTCTCCTGGCAGATATTAAAAGATGACTATGGGTACTGGGCAAGCTCCCCAGGTGGTTCAGTGGTAAAGAATCTGCCTGCCAATGCAGGAGACACAAGAGACTCTGATTCCATCCCTGAGTAGGGGGGATACCCTGGAGGAGGGCATGGCAGCCCACTCCAGTATTTTTGCTTGGAGAATTCCATGGACAGAAGGGCCTGGTGGGCTATGGCCCATGGGGTTGCAAAGAATTAGACACAACTGAGCACACAGCATATGGTTATTGAGCAGCAATTTCAGACAACCGATACTTTCATTACCCATTTGTCATATCATTTGTCATTCAGGTCCAATAACTAAGATCTCTGGCTTCTTGGAAGTCTAGGAGTTGCTGGGGGCTGGGCAGACAACAACTATAACTGCAGCATCAAACTACACACACACACATCCATACATACCCTATTGCACTTCAATCTTCAGTTCAACTCAGTTCAGTTGTTCAGTCGTGACTGACTCTTTGTGACCCCATGGATTGCAGCACGCTAGGCCTCCCTGTCCATCAAAAACTCCTGGAGTTTACTCAAATTAATGTCCATTGAGTCGGTGATGCCATCCAACCATCTCATCCTCTGTCATCTCCTTCTCCTCCCACCTTCAATCTTGCCTAGCATCAGGGTCTTTTCAAATGAGTCAGCTCTTCGCATCAGGTGGCCAAAGTATTGGAGTTTCAGCTTCAGCATCAGTCCTTCCAATGAATATTCAGGACTGATTTCCTTCAGAATGGACTGGTTGGATCTCCTTGCAGTCCAAGGGACTCTCAAGAGTCTTCTCCAATACCACAGTTCAAAAACACCAATTCTTCTGAGCTCAGCTTTCTTTAGAGTCCGACACTCACATCCATACATGACTTCTGGAAAAACCATGGCTTTGACTAGATAGTCCTTTGTTGACAAAGTAATGTCTCTGCTTTTTAATATGCTGTCTAGATTGGTCATAACTTTTCTTCCCAGGAGCAAGCGTCTCTTAATTTCATGGCTACAGTAACCATCTCCAGTGATTTGGAGCCCAAGAAAATAACAGTCTGTCACTGTTTCCACTGTTTTCCCATCTATTTGATATGAAGTGATGGGACCAAGATGCCATGATCTTAGTTTTCTGAATGCTGAGTTTGAAGCCAACTTTTTCACTCTCCTCTTTCACTTTCATCAAGAGGCTCTTTAGTTTTTCTTCACTTTCTGCCATAGGGTGGTGTCATCTGCATATATGCATATACTTCAGTTTTAGCTGCTTCCAAACCTTCCTGTCTTCCCTAATAGTGTCACGATCACTGTTTTGCTTCCTGATTGCAATATGACAGAATAAGGGTAAAAATAGATTTATTCTGGCCAGAATGCAGAACAGGGATTTTTAAAAAGACACAGAAAGAGAGACTTTCATACTTAGGCAGCATCAGAGGAAGTGCCTTCAAAAATGTGTCTGAGTGTATGCCATACATTTACTTGGAGAGCCTTTAATTTCTTGTGATCTATAGACCAAAGGAAGACTGCATCATGGATATTTTTACCAATAAACTCTGATTAGGTTTCTATTTTCTTTGTGGGTTTTTTTTTTTTTTTTTTTACAGAGAGTAAAATAAATTTTCATTCAACATGTTGTGATACTTAATTGCATTTTTTAATTTCTCTTATATCCACATTAAAATTTTTATTCAGTTTTTGGTGATTTTCTCTAGGTGTATATTAAACTTCATAATATATTCCTCAGAGACACTTCTTTGGTAATGCTATCCATAGACATAGGAAATAAGCAAAAATATACTTGGATAGTAAAAGATTCACAAGGACAATGCACTAAAATGTATGCTTATTTTATGTCATAAAAATGTCACTTGGATTATCTCCCATAGCTTATTTAATTCTATTTCACACAGCCTTAATCAATTCAGTTACCTGGTAGAAAAAATTTAAAGATACTACAATCAGTAAATTAGAAAGAGATGGCTTCTAGAGGAAGAGACACTGGTAGTATAAAAAAGTAATTACTGAGAATCTCAAAGTGAGGACAAAGGTAGAAATGAACAGAAGTTGAACACAGCTTACAAAGATATTCATTTCTTGACTTGTTTAATATATAGAGCACACATCATTTTGCTAGGTTGTTCTTTCACTCGGGAGAAGGCAATGGCAACCCACTCCAGTTCTCTTACCTGGAAAATCCCATGGATGGAGGAGCCTGGTAAGCTGCAGTCAGTCCATGGGGTCGTTAAGAGTCAGACATGACTGAGCATCTTCACTTTCACTTTTCACTTTCATGCATTGGAGAAGGAAATGGCAATCCACTCCAGTGTTCTTGCCTGGAGAATCCCAGGGACAGTGGAGCCTGGTGGGCTGCCGTCTCTGGGTCACACAGAGTCGGACACGACTGTAGCAACTTAGCAGCAGCAGCAGCAGCAGTTCTTTCACTCAATAAATATTTCTTTACCTGCACAAGGAGAAAATTAAGTGTGAACACCTGGAGGAATAGATAGAATGAAAGCGAACATTTATGTTGAGTTTGCATTGTGTCCGAAACATATTAAGCTTTCCTCCTATATTAATTTATTTAATTCTCAATGTAAAGAGTGGATACTTTTGTTACATCCAATTGAGAGTGATCAGAAACACAGAAAGATTAGCAAATTTGTCAAAAAGCCACACCCCCAGCAATGATTAGAGCTCATTTTGAACTGGCTCCAGAACCTACATTCATAGACACTGCACTGTGTTTGCCCCTCAAATGCCAACTGACTGTCAAAATAATGTGCTTTGGGCCATAAAAATAATTTCAAAATAGGAACTTGAGTCTTACTGCTGTTTACTTTCTAAGAACTGGTCTCTCCTCTTCCCTAAGAACTTTACTAGACGGGCATAGGCCACCCAGCTTGAGAATACATTTTCTGGTTTTCTTTTTTTTTTAAATTTTATTTTTACTTTATTTTACTTTACAATGCCGTATTGGTTTTGCCATACATTGACATGAATCCACCATGGGTGTATACGAGCTCCCAATCCTGAATCCCCCTCCCACTTCCCACCTCATATCATCTCTCTGGATCATCCCCGTGTACCAGCCCCAAGCATCCTGTATCCTGTATCGAATAGCTAGATGTCTTCCAAACAGAATGTAAGCTGAAATGATATATGTAACTCCCATTTCACAAGATTAAAAGAAAGCTTATCTCCTGCATCCTCTCTTGCCCTCCCGTAGACTGTTGAGTTTTCGCAGTGGCAACTTAGCTTCAACTACCAAGCCAAGAGCAACTTGAGAAACGAGAGAAATAATTTGGGTGACTGAACAGCTTCATGTAACAGACCATTTGCTGCTGTGCTAAAAAATATAAATGTGGGAACCTGTTGCTTTAGATTGGCCTCTGAAGTGAGGGCAGTCTTATGGGATTAAGTCCTCAGTCTGTGGAGTCTGATATCAACTCTGGTTAGTCAGTATCAGAACTAAATTGTAGGACACCAGGTTGGTGTCAGATAATTGGAGAATTGGTTGGTGTACGGAAGAAAAAAACTAACAGCAGCCTAAGACAGTCATCTCTAGAATGCTATAAGAGAGAACAAGAAGCTTTAATCTTATTTTATATCTTTGCTGTCTTTCTTACAGCATCTTAATCTGTTTCCTATCTAATGCAGAATTTAGAATGTGCTGTGCAATGAAGGCATTGAAATACTGCGTGATTATCTTGGAGAGAAATCTTTTCATGGAAAGTGTCATGATGCAATGGAAATTCTTCAGACAAGCAGGACAGAGATCAAGGACTTAGTTCTAGATTTATTATGTTCACCCTTTTTCAATATTATTGAGTCTCCACCATGTGTCTTGTTATGTATTGAGGATGTAAAAAGGATCTAATTCCTTTTTCTTAAGAGAAAGACAATAAAAGCAACAGGTAGAAAATAATATGAAATGTACTGTAATGGAGGAAAAGTCTTCTATGATGCTAAAGGAGAAGGAGCCTAAAGTTGTAGGAAAGGGAAAGGAGAGAATGCACAGCAACTTTCCAAGAAAGCTGATGCTTAAAGCAAATATTTGAGAATGAATGGAAGTTTATTGCATAGCAAATGCGGGAGGGGTGGGGATTTGTTCTGGGCATGAGCAACATTATTTAAAAAGCAAAGAGATGTAAATCAGTATGAGACAATGAAAAGTAGTATTTCCTTACTGTTGAAATATAAAATAGAAACTGGGAAGGGATGGTATGGGAGAAGAGCTGAAGAGTGTGTACTTTATACTGAAAATGAAGCAAGGTCATTGAATCTTTTAAAATATGGGACATGTGCTAATATTCATGTATTATGTTTAATACAGAGCATATGCTAAAGTCTTTGCTAATTATAGAGGATACACAAAGCTAAAGCATGGTATCTGCCTTCCAGAAGTTCACTGTCTATTGGAAAAGCCACATAAATAAACAACAGCAATGCCTTGTGATAAATGTTTCTAGGAAGGCAAATATAGCATGCTTGTGTTATGGAAGAAGAATAGAATATGGGAAATTATGACAATGAGAAAGAGAACAGTTCATTTAAGGACTTGCAAGTAGTTGTAAAGTGATTTGAGGGGTGGGAAACAGTAAGGACAACAGAGAATGAGCCTGGAGAATAGTTAGGGGCCAGATCAGCAAGGTCTTTCATGCCATTTTAAGGAGACTGTGTTTTATTCTGAAATCAATCACAAACTGTGAAAAGAGAAATCTAGAAGGTACAGCACTATTCATGATACAGGAGGGAAGGGAAGAGGATGCACATCTTACATGTTCTTTGAGCAACTGGAATGATGAGGTCTTTAATTGAGATAGGAAATAAATGGTACAGAGTCGTTATTAGGGGAAGCCCACTGACTGAAACCGCCCACCCTGGCCAGGCACCATAGCAACCATTTGCATGAGTTATTTTAGGAGAGGAGGTCCTGGTAAGGAACAGGGAAGTAATAAGCCACCATCAACTGGGAAAATTGGGGAAAGGTCAAAAGGAGACACAACATGTCCGATCACCTCCCAGAATCCTTCTCGCTGGCATCCATCTTGGCTGAACAAGGTGTGCACCACCAGGAAGGACTCTGAGTCAGGATGGTTGGCTAAAGACAACCTGCAAACTAATCCCATCACCATAGAACTGGTGGGACTGCGAGCCATGTGGCAGAGCAGTTCTCCTGGGTTCCCTTACCCTACTGCTCTCTGCTCGGGTGCCCTTTCCCAATAAAATCCCTTGCTTTGTCAGCACATGTGTCTCCTCAGTCAATTCATTTCCAAGTGTTAGACAAGAGCTTGGTTTCGGGCCCTAGAAGGGGTCACCCTTCCTGCAACAACTTTAGGAACAGGAAAAGAATAAGCCATTGCATATGAGCTTTACACTTATTTCTGTGTTCCTTTTCTTTTTTTCTTTTCTCTCTCTTCTTTTTTTTCTTATTCTTTATCCTATGGAAGCTTCCTGCCTTCTGCCCCACTTTGCAATTCTACGGGCCCTTCAGAATGGAGACTGACTGCTTCCTGAAATTTAATGTTTGCTTTTATCTTAATTATCATCTTTAATCATATTTAAACATTAAAGCATTTTATAGAGATATGGTCTTCTCTTTTGACTACATAGCATGTGGGATCTTAGTTCCTCAACCAAGAATCAAACCCACACCCTCTACCTTGGAAATGTGGAGTCTTATAGGGGCTTCCCTGGTGGCTCAGAGGTTAAAGCATCTGCCTCCAATGCGGGAGACCCGGGTTCGATCCCTGGGTCGGGAAGATCCCCTGGAGAAGGAAATGGCAATCCACTCCAGTATTCTTGCCTGGAGAATCCCACGGACAGAGAAACCTAGTAGGTTACAGTCCACGGGGTCGCAAAGAGTCGGACACGACTGAGCGACTGAACGGAACGGAGGGACTGATGGATGAACAAGTCAAGCCAGACTCATTCAGTTGGAATGTGAATAGAGAAAGAAGAAAATGTGCAAGAAAAATGAATACTTGTAAAATAGTTCTGATTTTTTCAACACAAGAAAATCTTATTCATGACTTGTTTTGAAATAGAAGGGTTTCATACATTGTTTTCCCCAAAGATCACCTCTTCACTAGACAGAATCCCCAGGAAATTACTGCTAAAAATCACAACTAAATGAAACCAAAACTAAAACAGAAACAGCAAAAGTCACATTATAAAAGTGTGACTCTATATTCTAAAATTCACATTGTAAAATGGCAGTATTTATAAATTCTCATAAGCAGATGGCCATTTTGAGCATTAACTGTCTTGATGTTAATGACTCAGTTGTCTCACCACTCTACCTTTAAGAATTTGTCCTTGACCAGCTTGAAAGAAACTTTGGAACAGAGAACTCTGATTAATACGCTTGTGTAATTATGTCCTATAGGCCAGATTCCCACTACAACTCATGGAACAGTGAAATCTGTGGATGACGATACAGCCTAGGACTATGGGCTCAGAACCTCAACCATAGCCAGCCTTTGAGAAAGAGTCTTACAATTTGTGCTTATTTCTTTTCAAGTAGCTAGGTTTTTCAGGAAGCAGCAAAAAACATGTTTTACTTTGTTCTATTTTCTAAAGGAAAGAGGGGAGTTCCCAGATTCTAAGCAGTATACTTCTATTCCTAATCCTGCAGAAAGTCCTTGGAAAGGATGGTTGTTAAACCAACCAGTTATTTTGTTTTCGAAGCCTTTAGGAAACGGTGGCTTTATTCATAACACTTTTCACTGAAGCAGCACCAACGTCCATAGCAACTTGCTCACACAAAGCTCCTGTTAAACAGAAGAGAGTCAAGGAGGAGAAAGCTCCGCTGCAAGAAGGTGAAGGTGACTTCACAACCACAGGCATCCTTGGGCTCGACTCAGTGGCGAAGGGGAACAAAGACTTCATAGTGAGCTTTTGACACCCTGAGAGTGGCTTGGGAGTTCTTATTATTCAAGCAAAGTAGTAAAACAATTATTTTCCCTTAGTAATGATTAGTACAGGCCATTGAACAAGAAGGAGCTCTTAAGACTACAATGTGCTCTCTCAGTTTTTACAGAAGCTTTCTTTCCTCTAATAAATGCCCAGCATAACCACTTGTGCTTCTACCCGGTAAAGTCGTGTTGTAATCCTCACGAATGATGCTCGGGGCAGCACCAGTCTCATGTCGTCTCTGCACCGTCTTACATGGGCAGCAGGGAGATACTCAAAGCTGGAGACTTGTAAAGGAAAAAAAAAATTATTATTCAGCTGAGATGTTGCTCATATGTCTATGTATGATAATGGTGTTCTCTTTTCCTATATGTGTTTTCAAAGGCATAAATGACACAACACTGAGTTCGTGCGGGGTACATGAATGCCCTCTTGATATTTAATTACAGGGAAGTGTTCCCTGGAAATGAGCCAGGGTATCTTGTGAATCCCACAGCTTTCGTTTAGTGCTGTCTCTGCCTCGCTGCCGCTGAGGTGCTGTGATCTTATTCATTGCCCTGTACCTAAATGCTGTGTGCAATTTTCTGCTCTGCCTAGTAAGGATGATTTAGCCATTGTTAGTTTAGGTCAGAGTTAATTTAATTGCCCCTACTGTTGATGCATCATAATACATATGTTAGTAGTCATGGAACCCTGCTTACGGGACCCTTTGGGTTATTTAGTGTCAGCCCATTTCACATGCATAGGTTTAGGAAGTTTCACCCCTTCACAAAAGCACTGTGCACTCATTAATTCTTACAGTGCTCTTGAGTGTGAAGCAGATTATATTCATAGCAGCAGCAGCAGCAGTACTAGAAGAAGTAGCATTTCTCAGCATCCTTCTATGTGTGGAGACTTCTTTGCAAAATAAAAGATCCAGATACCTGCTAAACGTCAAACTCATTTGTTAAGTTTTTATTAGTGGATAGTTGATTTACAATTTTTCAGATGTACAGCAAGGTGACTCAGTTTTATATATATATACACACACACATATATATGTATTCTTTTTCAGATTCTTTTCCATTACAGGTTATTACAAGATATTGAATATAGTTCCCTGTGCTATATAGTAGATCCTTATTGTTTATCTATTTTATATATAGTAGTGTGTATACATTAATCTTAAATTCCAAATTTATTCCCCTCCTTTTGGTAACCATGAATTTGTTTTCTATGTCAGTTTATTTCTATTTTGTAAATAAGTTCATTTGAATCCTTCTTTTAGATTCCATATACTAGAGATGTCATATATTTGTTTTTCTCTGACTTACTTCATTTAGTATAATAATTTCTAGTTTCATCCATGTTGCTGCAAATGGCATTATTTCATTCTTTTTATAGCCAAGTAATATTCCATTGTATGTATATACTGTGCTATGCTATACTTAGTTGCTCAATTGTGACTCTTTGCGACCCCATGGACTATAGCTTGTCAGGCTTCTCTGTCCATGGGGACAAGGCAAGAATACTGGAGTGGGTTGCCATGCCGTCTTCCAGAGGATCTTCCCAACTTAGGGATCAAACCCAGGTCTCCTGCATTGCAGGCAGATTCTTTACCAGCTGAGGCACCAGAGAAGGCTAAGAATACTGGAGTGGATAGCCTATCCCTTCTCAGGGGACCTTCCTGACCCAGGAATTGAACTCTTGTCTCCTGCATTGCAGCCAGATTCTTTACCAGCTGAGCTACCAGGGAAGCCCATGTATATACTACATGTTCTTTACCCATTCATCTGCTGAAGGACACTTAGGTTGCTTCCATGTCTTGGCCATTGTAAATAGTGTTGCTATGAACATCGAGGTGCAAGTATCTTTCTGAATTAGTTTTCTCTGGAAGACCAGAATTGATACTTCTGGATCATATGGTAGTTGGTAGTTCTAGTTTTAGTTTTTAAGGAAACTCCAAACTGTTTTCCATATTAGCTATATCAATTTATATTCCCAACAGTGTAGCAGAGTTCCCTTTTCTCCATACCTTCTCCAGTATTTATTATTTGCAGAATTTTTGAAGATGGCTATTCTGACTGATCTGAAGTGATACCTTATTATAGCTTTGATTGGCATTTCTCTAATAATTGAGCATCTTTTACTTGTAGCATCAAACTGCTCTCATCTCAGCCTTACAGTTGGTTCAAAATTCTGTATTAGTTTCTTGCTGCACTGGACACTCCAGTGCTCCTTTCTATATTTGCAAGTATAACCATTATACCACCCTCCTTATGGTGATCATAATCACCCAGGCATTATTTCTGAGCATAGCATAATCTAGTTTTAGTTATTGTTTCTAGGAAGGGGTTTGGTTTATTTGAGATATTATGAGGAGAATGATGGAGTTCTCTAACATTACATCTAAGTTACTATAATCTCATTCAATTTCTTGCACATATGTGAGTGCTAAGGAGAGCAGATGAATTGCCTAAGATCATCCCACTAATTAGTGTCAGAGATGGTGGCAAGCTGGACTTCCAGAATTCCCTGTCCTTTTACCCCCACAGCTCTCCAGAGACCATGACTAAATGCTGTGGAAACCTTAGATCCTAGGAGCAATACCCTAATATTCTTAGGCAGTGCTAAGATGTGTTTTGCTACCAACATTTGACTACATAATACTGAGTACTTTGCTAGCACAGTGGTAAAGAATCCACCTGCCGATCCTGGAGATGCAGGTTCGATTCCTGGATGGGAAGATACCCTGGAATAGAAAATGGCAACACACTCCAGGATTCTTGCTTGAGAAATCCCATGGACAGAGGAGCCTGTTGGTCTACAGTCCATGGAGTCACAAAGACTCAGACATGACTGAGCAACTGAGTGCACACAGCTTGGGGGATACTCAGGTAGGACTAGAAATATAGACAGAAAAGTTATACTGAGTCCCTGTGTTCACAGAAATCTCTATGTTAGGCCATAATGCTAGCACTCAGGGCCATTTGATATTTTCAGATGTGTCTGGAAGAAGTTGTACTCCTGAGGAAAAAAAAAAAATCCTCTCTTTTGTTAAGCAGAATTAAAGGTAGAGGGTAAAGACCATTTTTAGTGAAGCTGAAACATGTAAGGATAACTTAATTACTTTAGCATATAATCTATGAAATAGGTAAATATGCAGATGGGATGATAACATAAGTAATTAGTTTTCAATAAATAATGAAATTAAAACCAAAGTGTCTTTTTATTAGCTGCAAACTGGGAGGGAATAAATGCATATAGTAGGGACACAGAATAGACAAAGAGAACAATGAAAGTGGCATACTGGAATTAATCATTTCTTTTCTAATTTATTAGAACTGCTTCCTGTGGGAGATGAGATTTCAAGACCTGTTTGAGTGATGAAGAAAAGGGAATTTGTCAGGGAGAATCAAAAGTTTTGTGAGAGAAAGCAATTTGCCCAAGGTCACTTAACCAGCCAATGTCAGAGTAGGGAATTAAACACACTGAAAAGAAATGAATGTTTCTATAGTGAGTCTCTTATAAAAGCACCTTCAAGCAGATGTCAAGAATTTTCTCCAGGAGGTAGACGAGAATTACAGTGACCTTCATGAAATTACGCATTTTGTCTCAAAGAAAAGGAACTTTTTAGACTTCTCAACTGAGAAACCTGGGTTCCTAGGGCAGATCTAAACCTCCTTTCTCTATTGTCCATGAAAATGCTTTCCAAATCTCTATTGAACCTAGAGCAAGACAGAAATATCCTTCTGAAGAAGATGAAAATTTAGTTTACCCAAGTCTTCATCTGAGGAACGTAATACTTATCTTTCCTCTTGAAAATAAGAGTAATAAATGAATGCAAACATTCATAGTCAAATGTCTGTCAAGAATCTCTCCCACAAGGAAACTTACATTACATATGTAAATAGATAGCCAATAGAAATTTGCTATATGACTCAGGGAGCTCAAACTGGGGCTAGGTAACAACCTGAGGGGTGGAGTAGGGAGGGAGAGGGAGGTGGGACGGATGTTCAAGTTGGATGGGACATGGGTAAACCTATGACTTAGTCATGTTGATGTTTAAATACTGTAAAGCAATTATCCTTTAATTAAAAATAAATAAATTAAAAAAAGAGAATCTCTCCCAACTAATTAACCTGGGTAAGAATAGAGCAGAGCAAGCAGCATGGCTAAGCACATTAATGCCAACTCTGAGAAAAATTTCTTTCAACTAGTCATATCACTTAGACTTGAAAAGGCACTTCCCTTATGAGCAGATCTCCATCCTTCCTAGGACCTAGTCTTTCTTGTCTGCTTGCTCCTCATAGCAGCATCCCTACATGATTTTATTACTTTTTCCCACTCAACTTTCTTTACCCTACTCCAGTGAAATCTCTGTGAAGGCATAAACTGTGTAACTATGGTCACTGTAGCAACCCTAGCACTCAGAATAGGACATTTGCTGAACAAATACATGTCTGTGTGCTCAGTTGCTTCAGTTGTGTATGACTCTTTGTGACCCTATGGTCTGTAACCTGCCAGTCTCCTCTGTCCATGGGATCCTCTAGGCAAGAATACTGCAGGGGGTAACCATGACCTCCTTCAGGGGCTCTTCCTGACCCAGGAACTGAACCTGCATCTCTTGTTTGCAGGCGGGTTCTTTACCTGCTGAGCCACCAGGGAACCATTAAATAAATGTCTAACAAGTGCCATAAAATACTTAATTTTTCCTTTAAAAAAAAAAAGTGTAAAATCACTGAATAAAAATGGAGGGTAAACAAGTAGTGATTTTATAATAAAGCATTTCATCATTAGTGAAGATGGTAGTTATTAAACATTGCAAGCTGTATATTATGAATAGTATCTTCTTACACATGTGTGACATATAGAATTCAAGCTGAAGGATACACACTGAGGCTTCAGCTGAGACCCACAGTTCTAGAGATCATGCAGTAAGAATCACTGACAGGAGTTACTGATTACAAAATAGCCAGTGTGATACTTTTAAACCATGCATCATTTCACACTGTTTCACTACTTATAAAGCATCTAATGATATTGCAGGTGTGTAATCCAGAATCCTCACAATGGCTCAGAAGTTCCTACATGAGCTGCTTCTGCTTATCTTTCAGAATTGATCTCTTACCATTTTAATTAATGGGCTTGTAATTTCTCAGTTCAATAGACCATCTTTCTGTCCCTCAGATGACTCAACTCCGTGCCTGACTCAAGGCCTTTGTACTCATAATTTTTCTGCCGAGAAAGTTCTTACCACAAATCTCAATATGGCCAGCTCCTTCTCAATGTCTAGGTTTTCACCCAAATGCCTTGGAAACTTCATTGCTTATTTTGTCTCATTTAGCCCACATTATTTACTCTATTATAGCATACCTTTAATTTATTTTTTAAACAGCACTATTTGAAGTTATATTATTCATTTACGTGCTTGTTCATTATATGACTTGGCCTGTTAAAATAAAAGTGCTAAAAGAGAGAAGCTGTGTTTTATCTGTTCATCTCCATATCCCCTGTATTTAGTCACTGGATGTAATAAATATATATTGAGAGGATTAACAATTCCAGAGTTTTAACATGTCAAGAGGTAAGGTTGGTCAGGAGCCTTCCAGGGGATCAATACAATTCACAGGACAGAAGAAATGCCAGTGGCATACAAACAGAGAGTGAGAAAACTTCAGCTGGCTGGGTCCAGAGCTTCAATGTTGAGGTCATGACCTTCCTAATTAAACAGTGAACTTCTTAAAGTCAGGGAACTGAATCTTAATCATCTTCATGACCCCAGATCCCAGCATAATGTGTAAGTTATGTTCACTTCAGTTCAGTCACTCATTCATGTCTGACTCTTTGCAACCCCAGGAATCACAGCACGCCAGGCCTCTCTGTCCATCACCAGCTCCAAGAGTTTACCCAAACTCATGTCCATCGAGTCAGTGATGCCATCCAGCAATATCATGCTCTGTCGACCCCTTCTCCTCCTGCCCCCAACCCCTCCCAACATCAGGGTCTTTTCCAATGAGTCAGCCCTTCACATGAGGTGGCCAAAGGACTGGAGTTTCATCTTCAGCATAATTTCTTCCAAAGAACACCCAGGACTGATCTCCTTTAGAATGGACTGGTTGGATCTCCTTGCAGTCCAAGGGACTCTCAAGAGTCTTCTCCAACACCACAGTTCAAAAGCATCAATTCTT
This sequence comes from Cephalophus harveyi, assembly GCA_006410635.1. Taxonomy (NCBI): domain Eukaryota; kingdom Metazoa; phylum Chordata; class Mammalia; order Artiodactyla; family Bovidae; genus Cephalophus; species Cephalophus harveyi. The sequence goes on from SJYT01053563.1 coordinate 28,085, forward strand.
CGGTGCTCAGCCTTCTTCATAGTCCAACTCTCACATCCATATATGACCACAGGAAAAACCATAGCCTTGACTAGACA
>SJYT01053563.1:36501-70966 GCA_006410635.1 Cephalophus harveyi
CTCACTTCCACTGTATAATCATAAGGGATTTGATTTAGGTCATACCTGAATGGTCTAGTGGTTTTCCCTACTTTCTTCAATTTAAGTCTGAATTTGGCAATAAGGAGTTCATGATCTGAGCCACACTCAGCTCTCAGTCTTGTTTTTGATGCCTATATAGAGCTTCTCGATCTTTGGCTGCAAAGAATATAATCAATCTGATTTCAGTGTTGACCATCTGGTGATGTCCATGTGTAGAATCTTTTCTTGTGTTGTTGGAAGAGGATGTTTACTATGACCAGTGCATTCTTTTGCAAAACTCTATTGGCTTTGCCCTGCTTCATTCCGCATTCCAAGGCCAAATTTGCCTGTTACTCCAGGTGTTTCTTGACTTCCTAATTTTGCATTCCAGTTCTCTGTAATGAAAAGGACATCTTTTGTGGGTGTTAGTTCTAAAAGGTCTTGTAGGTCTTCATAGAACCGTTCAACCCCAGCTTTTTCAGCGTTATTGGTTGGGGCATAGGTTTGGATTACCATAATATTGAAAGGTTTACCTTGAAAACGAACAGAAATCATTCTGTCATTTTTGAGATTGCATCCAAGTCCTGCATTTCGGACTCTGTTGTTGACCATGATGGCTACTCCATTTCTTCTATGGGATTCCAGCGTGCAGTAGTAGATATAATGGTCATCTGAGTTAAATTCACTCTTTCCAGTTCATTTTAGTTCCCTGATTCCTAGAATGTCAATGTTCACTCTTGCCATCTCTTGTTTGACCACTTCCAATTTGCCTTGATTAACGGACCTAACATTTCAGGTTCCTATGCAATATTGCTCTTTACAGCATCGGACCTTGCTTCTATCACCAGTCACATCCACAACTGGGTATTGTTTTTGCTTTGGCTCTATCCCTTCATTCTTTCTGGAGTTATTTCTCCACTGATCTCCAGTAGCATATTGGGCACTTACTGACCTGCAGAGTTCCTCTTTCAGTATCCTATCATTTTGCCTTTTTATACTGTTCATGGGGTTCTCAAGGCAAGAATACTGATGTTAGGCTTTCAATAAATGATTACTGAAATGAATTAGCTGACTTCTTTTAATTAGCATAAAATAGTGTACATGGTTCCAATCTTAAGCCCAAAAGATACTTCTTTCATTTCCCTCTTATTAGAGGAAAGCTCCTTTTCATGAGTCGCCAGCAAAGGATTGTGCCTAAAATCAAGGCACATAGGTGCTGCAGTGTGAACACGCTCTGGCTCATTTTATCACCTGAGTTGGTGCCTCATAAGTTTATCAGCTGTAGTTTATGAGTGATTTTGGTGGAGGTCCTCTTAATCATGTATGCTTGAAGATAACCTTTGAATTTATTTTTCATAAAAGCTTAAAAGGCTGACTATCTGGACAGTTTGTTCAGGAAACAGAAGGGACCTTAACCTTGGTTGTACCTGTCACCAGGATGGCTGGACTACAGTGCTATCATCCTCAGGGAGAGAGGCCCTGAAATTTCAAAGGTGCCCAAAGGCTTTCATGGCATTTCAGGTGGCAGAGACATTTGATCTAAAGGTACTTATGTCAGACATGAATTGTAAGGGTATGAGGTTACTCTTGCTTCCTCTGAGTGAATATAAAGGGTATGGATTTAGAACTGGAAGTAAGAAGGGGAAATAACTTATCATTTGCAAAAAGGAATGCAACAGCTGCCAGCATACTAAATAGAAATTAAATACAGTTCACAGCAAGTGCTTTATGGAGGAATGGGTGATGTGAATTTGGCTGCTGACATATTCTTTAACCTCTTTAAAGAGGGTGATAGATTCATTTTTCCCTTCAAAAGATGTAGCAGCTCGCCCCCCCCCCACCATTTATGCCTATAAAACTAATGGATTATTCAATACATCTCTGGTAATAGGTTTAAATTAAGATGTGCGTGTGTGTTTGAAGATATTTTTCTGGGTCTGAACTTAAACATGCTGGTGAAAACAGGAAGTAAAGGAGAAATCTCTTTCTCTCTGACTTGATAAATGAGGGAGATGTATAAGGAGGGTGAGTGGGATGCAAAATGAAGGAAGGTCTGGGTATTTGGCCATGGAAATAGCCCTAGTTTTTGGCTTTGTCCCCTTTTATGTCTAAAAGGCATGAAAAGGAAAGAAAAAGGAAAATAGAAAAGAAGTGTGGATATATTCCCACAGTGGTAGTTAGGACTCAAATCAGAGATGTTTGGGTCTAGATCTTATTATGTCATAATGTGAAAACTAAAGTTATTACCTTTTCTGGGGATTAGTACAATCCTTATTTTAAAGTAGGGGAAAAGGATGATAATTTTTTCCCTGAGTGTCCTTCCAAAAGTGTCTAAGAGAGGCTGGGTCTCTAATAACCAGGGGTGATGACTGAACAAGAATCCCACGGTGGCTCATGTCAATAACACAGCCTGGAGAAAATGCTGGTTGTAAAACGATATCACTTGAACAGTACACACTGATGAAAGTAATTTTATTTTGAAGTCTGTCAGACATGTCTGACCCAGAAACCAAAATCTAGAAGATTGACACCTGGACCTAGGAGAGGGTCAGAATGACTCATGAGTGAATGAAATTCAGGGGCAAAATGGTGTTGGTTAAAGGTATGATTCTTACTCTTTAAAAAATTTTTTTCTGAGTATAATTGACATTTTAGTTTCAGGCATAAATGTATTTATTTGTTATTTGTATACTTTGCAAAATGATCACCACAATAAATTTAGTTAACACCCTTGGTAATATATATTGTCAAATTTATACTACATGGTAAAATATATAGTGACAAAACTTTTCTTTCCTGCCGTGAGTACTTTCAAGATCTGTTCACTTAGCAACTTTCAAATACAGTATTATTAACTATCACCATGTTGTACGTTACATTCCCATGACTTATCTACTTTATAACTGGAAATTTGTGCTTTCTGACTCCTCCTCACTATTTCACCCACCCTCACTACAGATACTATGTTAGAAAGTGAGTGAAAGCTGCTGGTCAGTCCAGTAGAATAAGCCATAGGTTGATGCTGTAATCAACTGCTGATGTCTTTTACCAGGCTTTGGTGGTGGTGATGGTTTAGTTGCTAAGTTGTGCCCAACTCTTGAGACCCCATGGACTGTAGCCCACCAGGTTCCTCTGTCTAAGGGATTTTCCAGGCAAGAATACTGGAATGGGTTGCCATTTAGTCTCAAGCAAATATTAACTGAATATTTATGTTCTGTGAAACCTCTGATCTCAAAGAGTTTAACATATGACAGACAAAGCCTCTTAAATATCACAGCAACTACAATACATATGAAGGATAAGGACCACAGAAGAAAGGACAGACTTAGGCCACCACAATGACATCATAAAGTAAAATTCTACAGCTGTTTCTGGTTACAGAGATTAATTCCAGGAGAAGTAAACAATGAAAATCTAAACAGATTCTTCCTGCAGGTTTTAAGACTGAGAAACATCTGAAAATAGAGGAGATGGGGAAAAGGTAATGAGGAAGAGGGAGCCTAACTAAAAGCAACAGACTGAGGAAGCATTATAGGAACTATCAGGATGGCTACTCTTCGGGGCTTAGGTGGATGAACCACTCTGGGCTCACAAATCATCATTAAACGAAATCTGCATGTATGAGTGCTAAGTCGCTTCAGTCATGTCTGACTTTTTGCAACCCCATGGACTGTAGCCTGCCAGGTTCCTCTATCTATTGAATTCCCCAGGCAAGAATACTGGAATGGGTTGCCATGCCCTCCTCCAGGGGATCTTCTTGACTCAGGCATCAAACCTGCATCTCTTATATCTCCTGCATTGGTATGTGGGTTCTTTAGCACTAGTGCAACCTGGAAAGCCCCTAAATGAAATCTATCTGACTTCAAAACAACATGTGTGGTTAACACTGAGTTTGAATCCTTACACAACATGTTTTAGCTCTTCTTGGGGAAGTTATGCAAACACCATTTTATTCATTTGGAAAATAGTTATTATGTTATTCAAGGATTTATTATAAGGATAAATGTACTAATGTAAGAAACAAAATAAGAACTTACAAAAGGATAGCTGTTAGCATGCATCATGCCATCATCTGGTTATACATATTCTTTTCATTAAATAAGGGAAACACCACCAAACTTGCTTACTTTATTTCAAATAATTAAGAAATCTAGAAGACCTGAAAACAACATAATAATGACATCTACAAGGAAAAAAAAAGCCAGGGGTAATAAGCAATAAATATTAACAGAAGCAAGGTCAAAAGGATAATAAGAACAGTTTTATTAGGCAGGAATGTAAATGGCTTCCTATTTCATGCAGGCTAATTAGAGAGCTTGTGGATAAATGAGATGTACAAGAAATAATTTCTGAATATTCTTCTTTGTTTAAGTGATGAAACATTAAACTGTTTGATTGGCTACTTTAAAAAGGAGGAGGAATCCTGAAAAGCAAAATGTCCATTTTCATTCTGGATTAATGATTCACTATCCAAGTGTGAAATTAGATAAATACACACTCCTTCATGCAGAGCTAAAATTTGAAATGCCTAGGGATTTTTGACAGTCTTACACAGCATCTCTGTTTTCCCTTTCTGATTATTTTCCATAATTTGCAGACTGGTGTCAAAATGTTTGTCATCATGACAGAGGAAAAGAGAGAAAAGAGAAAGATTTTATTATTCACCAAAAGCGTACTGCAGATCACATCCAAATCTCTTTGCTTCCTTGATAAAGCAGATGAAAAACAGAAATACACTTTTGTGTAAAGCAAGATGACCTTCTGTTTTAGTTATTCTTGAAAAGATCTCACATAAACCTTTCTTAAGAGAGAGAGAGAGAGAATATCTTTATTCACTGACTCATCTTCTCTACTTTATCAACATTGTTCAGTAGAAATTGCAGGAACTGATTTAAAGGGGGAAAAAAAAAGTAAGAATACGATGAACACTGAATTCTCATGAAACTTTTTAACAAAAACTCTATCTGCCAACTATTTGTCATGGAGAACCACAGTACAATTAATGATCTGACTTTACGAACATTTACTGCAATTTGTTTTGTCAAAGATCTTTTTACTAACTCCCTTCAAAGTTCTGATGTGAGCTAGGAAGTTCTGCAGCACTAAGGATATTCTCAGAGAAGAGTAAGCAACCACACTGTCAATTCAATCATGAACCAGAAAGATGCTTTGTTTCTGCTATGCAGGGATTTTATGATGCTCCTGAACATTCTCATATGCTTTGGAAGGGAGAAAAAAATGTAACAATGCCAGAATATGAGTATTCACAGAAAAAAAAAATAAACCCTGTATATCATAGGACCACAACTTGATCTGGTATGCATAGCAGTCTTCTGGTTTATGTTATGCAGTGACAGAAAAGCCTACATGCTCAATATAAGAAACAGGGTGAAGAATCCTTACCCTGGATATAGAATCAAATCCTGTGAGATCTGCTGGAATCTGATAATAAACATTTACAGACCTTATTGATTCAATATTCCATTTGACGCAGTTGGATAAAGCCAACATTGCCCAGCTGTTTCACAATAAGGTGGCTAGGGAAGCAGAGGAGCATTGGAGAATCCCCAACAAAGAGCTGACATTTCAGCAAATTTGAAAGGGCACACTGGATGACCCAGAAAATGCCATTCCCACAAATGCAAGAACAGTTGTCTCCAGGTCAGGGGGAGTCTTCTGGCATCTGAAAAGCACATAGGTACAACTGGCCTCTGCTGTACTTCTAACAGGGAAAACACACTGGGAAGCAGTCCAATGTGCTTGGAAAAGTGAGTAGAAAGTCTTGCTTTGAATTGCTCACAGTTTTAAAAAAGTCAAAATGCATCACTTATTGAATTTTCACCTTCTAAGAAGGAATTTTTCTCTAGAGAAAGCTGTCAGGTCATGTATTGTATTTCAAAGTTCTCGGCAAATCCATGTTTGTCTTGACAGCAGTATCAGGACTGGTGTGAATGATATAACTTTCACTTTTCTTATGGGGAATCAAGAAGGTGAGGAATAACAAGTAAAGTGACACTGAGTGCGTTACTCGCTCAATCATGTCCGACTCTTCGCAACCCCATGGACAGTAGCCCACCAGGCTCCTCTGTCCATGGGATTCTTCAGGCAAAAATACAGGAGTGGGTTGCCATTTCCTTCTCCAGGGGATCTTCCTGACCCAGGGATCAAACCAAGGTCTCCTGCATTGCAAGCAGATGCTTTACTATCTGAGCCACCAGGGAAACCCATGTATTTTTTGAGTGGCTCTGAGATTGCATTCTGGTTTCTACTCCTTGTTACTGACTCAACCTATTCCTTAAATGCAAATACACAAAGCTTTCCATAGTCATCATCTTAAGAACAGCATGATTTAGATTTCACATTTCTAAAGCCCCTTCTATTTCTCTGGATCAATTTGACTAATACACTTAGATAAAGGAGAAGTCAGTGTCTCATTCAAAACCAACCAGTAAGAAATAGACTTATTTGACATCCCTAGAGGCAAACTTCCAGTTAAAGAATATATCAAATGCCAAAGCTGGTAACACTTCTTTTTGTCCATGCTTCTCTGGTGATTGAGTGACAACATCAATTCCCTTTTCAGAGGATAGCTAGGTAGATGGTTCACAGCATTTGGTGCTCACATCCTAAAGCAAAAGGAGGAGTGTGAAGAAGTTGACAAAGACATCTCACCCTCAGTCATGCCTTATGCCTAACAGAAATCCTTACAGCCTCTGGCTTCCTATCATAATTTTTATTTCCATTCTGTGGAGAAGAGTTAGCTGGCAGAAGAGTTCAGTTACACAAATGACTGAAGATATTTAAAACACTCTGGCTAGACTCAGTCTAGAAATCAATGTCTTCAGGTTTTGACTTTTGGTGAGTCAAATATTATTTTTAAAAGAATGAAATACTGCCAATTGCAGCAACATGGATCCAGAGAATATTATGTTCAGTGAAATGTCAGACAAAGACAATTACTCTATGATATCACTTATATGTAGAATATAAAAAATAATGCAAGTGATTGTATATGTAAAACAGAAGCAGACTCAGATAGAGAAAGCAAACTTGTGCTTACCAAAAGCAGGGAGAAAAGGCAGAAGGACAGATTAGCATTAAGAGATTAACAGATAAAAATTACTATGTATAAAATGGATAAACAACAAGGATATACTGTATAACACAGAGACTCACACCCATCAACTTGCAATAACCTATAATGGAGTACAGTCTGCAAAAATACTGAATCAATATACTGTATACCTTTAATATAATATTGTAAATCAACTACATTTCAATTTAAAAAGTTCTTGCTCTCCTCCAGTAGATTTTATTTTAGTACAAACTAGTAAAATATCATATGCAAGAATTATACATTTAGTATTTGTCACCATAAATCATTTTCACAGTGTCAGCTCAACAGAGAGGAACATTAGGGCATGTAATATACTACATTTCAGAACTGTTCAACTTGGAAAATATATACCTAGAATTTTTAGCATTCTCTTAAAAAAGATCTCTTTTAAAACATAGTTTTAATGGCACGTCAGGAAGCAACAGTTAGAACTGGACATGGAACAACAGATTGGTTCCAAATAGGAAAAGGAATACATCAAGGCTGTATATTGTCACCCTGCTTATTTAACTTATATGCAGAGTACATCATGAGAAACGCTGGGCTGGAAGAAGCACAAGCTGGAATCAAGATTGCTGGGGGAAATATCAATAACCTCAGATATGCAGATGACACCACCTTTTGGCAGAAAGTGAAGAGGAACTAAAAAGCCTCTTGATGAAAGTGAAAGAGGAGAGTGAAGAAGTTGGCTTAAAGCTCACCATTCAGAAAACTAAGACCATGGCATCTGGTCACATCACTTCATGGCAAATAGATGGAGAAACGGTGGAAACAGTGGCTGACTTTATTTTGGGGGGCTCCAAAACCACTGCAGATGGTGATTGCAGCCATGAAATTAAAAGACACTTAGTCCTTGGAAGGAAGGTTATGACCAACCCAGATAGCATATTAAAAAGCAGAGACATTACTTTGTCAACAAAGCTCCGTCTAGTCAAGGCTATGGTTTTTCCAGTGGTCATGGGGGATGTGAGAGGGACTGTGAAGAAAGCTGAGTGCTGAAGAATTGATGCTTTTGAACTGTGGTGTTGGAGAAGACTCTTGTGAGTCCCTTGGACAAGGAGATCCAACCAGTCCATTCTAAAGGAGATCAGTCCTGAGTGTTCATTGAAAGGACTGATGCTGAAGCTGAAACTCCAATACTTTGGCCACCTCATGTGAAGAATTGACTTATTGGTAAAGACCCTGATGCTTGGAGGGATTGGGGGCAGGAGGAGAAGGGGATGACAGACGATGGGATGTCTGGATGGCATCAATGACTCGATGGACATGAGTTTGGATAAACTGCAGGAGCTGATGATGGACAGGGAGGCCTGGTGTGCTATGATTCATGGGGTCCCAAAGAGTCAGACACGATTGAGGGACTGAACTGAACAGAAATGAACTGAAATTAAAATATGCATATGTTTGTATGTCTTGCAGTCAAATCATACTGCAAGTATGTATCTGTATATAGTTCACTAGGTATCATTTTAAAATACACATACTGAAGGTTCGTCTTGTCGTTGTAGCAAATGGCTAGCCAACTGGTCATTTTCCCAATGCTGATATGAGCAGCTGTTAAAGTCTACTGACTGACATTTCTGTGTCTGTGTGTGTGTTTGTGTTCAGTCGCTTTAGTCATGTCCTACTCTTTGCAACCCTATGGACTGTAGCCCTCCAGGCTCCTCTGTCCTTGGGATTCTTCAGGCAAGAATACTGGAGTGTGCTGCTCTGCCCTCCTCCAGGGGATCACCCCAGTCCAGGGATAGAACCCATGTGTCCTGTGTTTCCTGTGGATTCTTTACCCACAGAGCCTCTTGGGGAGCCCGAATGATGTACTGTACTTCATAAATAAATAAATGCATAAATGATAATTCTTGGATTCTTCTATATGAATTCACTTTGGCTTTTTGCTCAATGTGCAGCTAGAAGCTTGGATATTGTCAGAACCCTGGATATTAAATTATATCATATACATCTGTCGATCACCTGTGCCTTAAAAAGGAAAAAGAATAATTGCTGATTATATAGTCTATTAAAATATATAGTATCAATCTACTAGGCTGCCTTCTAGAAATGATGTCACTTACTTAATAAGTTGATGAACTGGTTCCCAAGCTCTGCCCTCCTGTTGATGCTATCATGGCCCATTTTTTCTCCCATCACCAGAGGCAATAAGTCTCAGTTTGGATCCATTATTTACTTTTTTTCAGCCCCCAATAAAAGAGTGTTTGGACTCTGAGTGCATGTGTGTGTGTTGGGGGTGGGTGACAGCATTGAGTTCTACTGAAGGTGAGCAATCAAGAGGTAATGTATGCAAATTTTCTTTCTTCCCTCAGAGTGAGACATGTTCTATAAACAGATATGAATGACGTACCCTAAGAAAAGACTTCTCCTTATCATAGATTAAAGTCACACTGGCCAATAACTTAGGGTTAAAGAAGAGAGCCTCTGGCTTAACAGCCATAGGAATTACTTTAGAACTTGTTCAGTTTCTGTCCTCAGACCAGACTTGGAGTAGTAAGGTAATAGATCACACGTGTTCATTAAAAATAAACATTCAAGTTTAGGATTAACACATGCACATTACTATATATGAAACAGATAAACAACAAGGACCTACTGTGTGGCACATGGAACAGTATTTGATATTTTATAATAATCCACAGGGGAAAAGAATCTGAAAAACTAGATATGCACATATATAAATGAATCACTGCTGTATATTTGAAAGCAATATAATTTTAAATTAATAATATTTTAATTTAAAAAAGGCTAACCATTTTTAAAATGTGCCTTGTTCTTATATTGCAGAGTTATGCAATCATCCTATTTTAGAAAGTCCTAAAGAGCTTTCTAAAAAGTAGTTAATTGGGCTTTTAAAAAAGGTTTTGGTTGTCAGAAAATTTCTGGAAATGTTATTTTTCTTTTCTCAGGGGCTTCAAATGCAACATTAGCATACAAAAGATATAAGAAATCCTACCATAAAGAAATCTCTTTACATTTGTTCAATATTTCTTGCACTTATTCAGTAAACAAAACATTTTTAAAGGTAACACCTGTAAGGTGGAGAAGTAGTTCCCTCCAGGGAACATACTTCAGAAATGCTGTTTAGACACTGATATTCACTTTTATGCTGTTTTGTTTTTCAAATTCCCTAGATTATGGGGTCAGGAGCAGGTGCAGAGCATGCTATAAGGAAAACAACAAAGCATGTAGAGACACAGACTTGTGTTGAGCTATACTCCAGGAGCCAACAGCAATGGTCCCTGCTACAGAGCTCGGCATGGACTTTGTGACAACAGCCAGCAAAACTTACTGTGCACCAGTGGTAGAAAATTTGAAACTACACCTGGAAAATAGGCATTTCAGCTAAGGATATGACAGATTGTTGACCACAGGCCTTGTCTCCACGTTCTTGGGACTGAGTGGGGAAGATCTGGCTACATTTCTTGATGACGTCGGTTAGTGGGGTCTCAGAGCTAGATTTTGTGCAAATTAGAAAATACATATATTTTCACAAATATTATATATATGAATGAAATGTAATAATTTTGATGCACTGAATACTTTAGAAGAGTCTATTTATTATATTTAAAACACATAATAAAAGCAAATCTTTTATTAAATACAATAAAAAAAATAGCACTCGTAAAAAGAGGGACAGGAAGGCCCTGAAAACAGGAAACCATGGAATACAAATACAGAAGGACTACTATATATTGGCTTGGGTACATAAAAGAGAGAAGTGAATAAGGGATTCTGATGCCAATTAAAGACATGAACTCTGCCCTCCTGTAGCTTTCATATTCTTTGACATTTTCTTGTGAAATCTCATCTTCAGGCTATTTCTGGGAATTTGGGCTAGACCAGAGAGGCACTGAATCTCAAACATGGCTCCTGCCAATGTGTCACTGTAGGTTTCTTCTGTAGTATATAAGACAGTTTCACTATGGACTAATCATTACTGTAATAAAAATATTATTAATGAAACTACACTGGAATTCTCAAAGTTGAACCTAGTATTGACACTTTGACTGTGAATGTATTTATTATTATCATTACCCTCCAGAAACTATTTTTGCAAAATACAGCACTTCTAAATATGTTAAGGCATAATAGAATTGTCTTTGATGCCTAGCTAGCATATCTAGAGTTTTGATTATTTTTGACATTTATTATTTATTTCCAATAAAAACAGGTATGAAACAAAAATAGGAAATATAAATTCCAGGGTTAAACACTACTATTGTAGAAATTACTAAATTTGCTATATTATTCACATCTATATTTCATAGAAATCAAAAAGAAATAAAGTCAAAAATTTAATTACTTGAATTTTTAAAAAATCTGAAAAATGCCATTATCATTTTTTGGGGGCAAATTTAGCCCTATTAATGCTCATGAATAATAATACAGCTATTTCCATATCACTCAAATCCTATAAATCTGCATGCTCTGAGACCAAATATATGCTTGTACTTTTACTACTTCATAGTGTTATTTATTATATATTGTGTAACTTTTTTCATATGTTATATGAAACCAGCGTGGGAGACATTCATCAAAGTAAAATGTAGTTACTTCCAGAGACTCATTCAGGACATATGGCAAACCGTACCAAAGCTGCTTTTTCTAATATAAGTGTTTTTACATATAGTTTAGGTTGATCTTTGGGAATGCTTACATTTGCATTCATTTAAGAAACTTTTACTGGCCAACTGTGCACCAGGCAAAGGATTAGTCACTGGGGATCAATCAGTGAAAATTTGAAAAAACAAGATTCCTCTTATCAGTGCTCTCATTGAATTTATATTCCAGCATGAATGAGGGAGACAATACAAAATGAAACAAATAAACAAAATAATTTCAAGCAATATCAAAGTGACAAGATAGAATAAGGGGCTGTGCGTCTGAGGGTATCATCGCGGAAGGATGGTGTGCGAAAAATGTGAAAAGAAACTTGGTACTGTTATCACTCCAGATACATGGAAAGATGGTGCAAGGAATACCACAGAAAGTGGTGGAAGAAAGCTGAACGAAAATAAGGCTTTGACCTCAAAAAAAGCAAGGTTTGATCCGTATGGAAAGAATAAGTTCTCCACTTGCAGAATTTGTAAAAGTTCTGTACACCAACCAGGTTCTCATTATTGCCAGGGCTGTGCCTACAAAAAGGGTGAGTTTCTCTTAATACCACGTTTATAGTCATATCAAATGTACTTCTTTTGATACTGATTTGGATAACACAGTATAAGAGTAGCCCTTCATAAACCTTATTTGTCAGATAAATGCTCTTTTTTCTAAGGCAAAGTGTATAGAGCTTGTCATAGTTGAAAGTATATTCGTTTTCTCTTTTCTGATGCTGTTTAATTTTTTTTTTTTTTTCCTTCAGCAGTGACTTAAATAAACCAAGTCATTGATATTAGTTAAGTATTTGATTGGTATAATTAGTTGTTGTTAACACTTGATTGCTTACATGAGTTTTCTGTTTGTTTGTTTTAGGCATCTGCGCTATGTGTGGAAAAAAGGTTTTGGATACCAAAAACTACAAGCAAACGTCTGTTTAGATGTATTGAAGTTTCGGGTTTTCCGTATGATTTTACTTTTTGCTTTGAATTTTCAAGGCATAACTTAGATGTTCAAGTTACAAGATAACACGTCTTAAGACAAATAAACCAGGGAAGTAGACTGGTAGAAGTATTCTTTCTTTTGCTGTCAAGAAGTTCAGCAGCAATGTAACTAGTTTTCTGCCTTAAGCTTTTCTTTACAAACATCTTATTTAACTGGGGTAAGTAACAAATCTAACAAAAATATTTTCCTAGTTCTGTATGCACTTTTTAATTTATCATTACTCATATAATTTTTATTCTTTTTCCCTCTACATTATAGATATTGCAGCAGTAAGAAGGAAGTTATTGATATATGGCTTTGAATTTGGCATTCAGACTTGTAATCCTTCCCTCATTCCCTTTTGGTTGTGTAGTTTTAGGATCAGCAGTTCCTTAATTAATCACAGCATCATAGGACATTCAAATATCTGAGCCCATTATTGTTAAATAGTTCCTTAAATAAATTAGCCCAGACCCACATTAAACAAAAGTTGTTTTTATGTTATTTTTTATTCATTTGTGAAGCCAAAGTGTCAATACCTTTCATATGAGAACAGGAACTGAAGGGACAACCCACAGATGTCCAAAAAAATACACTGGATTTCAGAAAAACATATATCACCTTGAATTCAGACCATCATGAAAGCCAGAACATTGTGCATTCATAATGATGAATAAAAACAGGTATGAAACAAAAATAGGAAATATAAATTCCAGGGTTAAACACTACTATTGTAGAAATTACTAAATTTGCTATATTATTCACATCTATATTTCATAGAAATCAAAAAGAAATAAAGTCAAAAATTTAATTACTTGAATTTTTAAAAAATCTGAAAAATGCCATTATCATTTTTTGGGGGCAAATTTAGCCCTATTAATGCTCATGAATAATAATACAGCTATTTCCATATCACTCAAATCCTATAAATCTGCATGCTCTGAGACCAAATATATGCTTGTACTTTTACTACTTCATAGTGTTATTTATTATATATTGTGTAACTTTTTTCATATGTTATATGAAACCAGCGTGGGAGACATTCATCAAAGTAAAATGTAGTTACTTCCAGAGACTCATTCAGGACATATGGCAAACCGTACCAAAGCTGCTTTTTCTAATATAAGTGTTTTTACATATAGTTTAGGTTGATCTTTGGGAATGCTTACATTTGCATTCATTTAAGAAACTTTTACTGGCCAACTGTGCACCAGGCAAAGGATTAGTCACTGGGGATCAATCAGTGAAAATTTGAAAAAACAAGATTCCTCTTATCAGTGCTCTCATTGAATTTATATTCCAGCATGAATGAGGGAGACAATACAAAATGAAACAAATAAACAAAATAATTTCAAGCAATATCAAAGTGACAAGATAGAATAAGGGGCTGTGCGTCTGAGGGTATCATCGCGGAAGGATGGTGTGCGAAAAATGTGAAAAGAAACTTGGTACTGTTATCACTCCAGATACATGGAAAGATGGTGCAAGGAATACCACAGAAAGTGGTGGAAGAAAGCTGAACGAAAATAAGGCTTTGACCTCAAAAAAAGCAAGGTTTGATCCGTATGGAAAGAATAAGTTCTCCACTTGCAGAATTTGTAAAAGTTCTATTCAGAAAAGTCACGCTGAAGATAATGAATTTAAACTACAATCTGAAAAATGAGGACAAGTCAATAATTTGGAGAGACAAAAGAAGAATATTCCAACTGATAAATTAGCACAGTTAAAAAGTCCCTGTGAAAGAAGACATTTGATTTCTTTGAGCAACAGAGAAATGACCATGAGACTGGAGTGTATGATGAGTGAACAGTGGAAAGGTATGAGGGGAGGATCAGTGGGACACCAAGGTAGCAAGATTTGGGTTGGTCTGTCCTAGAGGAAGGGACATGGCTTAGCATTGCTGGTGCATGATGATACCAAAAAGCAGAAGGACATTTAGTTGGTTTCATTATTAAGTTCCTGGCTACTATGTAGCTCAGTTGGTAAAGAATCTGCCTGCAATGCAGGAGACCTCGGTTTGATTCCTGTTTTGGGAGGATACCCTGGAGAAGGAAATAGCAATGCATTCCAGTATTCTTGCCTAGAGAACCCAATGGACAGAGGTGCCTGGCGGGCCACAACCCATGGGGTCGCAAGAGTTGGACATCACTTAGTGACTAAACCACCGCCACCATTATTAAGTTATCTCCAGACAATATCGCCCCTGCTGCCTGCACCTGATAGGGTGAGGGTGGAGGGTGGGGGTACTGGATTGTCTTCCTGCCACCACAGTCAGGTACACATAAACATCACCTTGGGTAAACTACTGCTTACCTAAGTGTGACCCCAATCACTTTTAGGGCAGAGGTGCTAAGCCTTGGCTTAAGGATTAGATCTGGTCCACGTTTATATTTCATTTGACATGCACAGTATTTTGGAAAATAAATTGAAATGCTTTTCCATATTCAAAAATTAGGCTATTTTGCAAAAAAAAATGTGGATTTAAATTTCCTCCTCAAAAATCAGATCATTTGGCAACAAAGACCCCCATGTGTGTGTGTGCGCATGTGCTCAGTTTTGTCCATCTCTTTGAGACCCCACGGACTGTATCCAGGCTCCTCTGTCCATGGACTTTTCCAGGCAAGAATATAGGAATGGGCTGCAATTTCCTACTTGAGGGGATCTTCCCAATACAGGGATTAAACCCGTGTCATGCCATTTAGGTAAGTATGCCACATTCTACTTTGCTACAGTACCTACCATGCCATATTATTTTAATTCCATTTGACTTTACTCATTTGCACTTTCCTCTTGGCATCCCACGGACAAAGCACAAGACATGCTTGTTCAGTTTATTAAGTTTACACCAGGGAATGAATCAATCAATTTTCTTTTTTTAATAAGTCTGGTTGCTCTGAGGAGCATAGATTCTTTATATATGGGCAAGTGTGGCACTAAAGAAACCAGTTATGAAAACAATACAGTATCCAAAGGAAAGGAAATGGAAGCTTGGAGGAGAGCAGAGGCACAGAGAATGAAGAGAAGTGGATGAGACACACAATAGGACTTTCTGGTGGATTTGATGGTGTTGGCTTGCAACTAAGGGGAAAAACCTGGAAGATTAAATATGACTCTAGGTTTCTGACTTGCAAATGTTTCAGCCTGAACATACTGGTTAATATGGGTGAAATGAAAAAAGCTTAGAAATCAAATAAGGCTAAAATGATGTCTGTTTGATTTTTTGGAACTAGTCATAAACAGGAATTTGTATAATGTTTTTAATTGAAAAGACTCAATACCTAAAAATCTAACACGTTTATTTCCAATTCATGCATTCATGCTAAGTCGCTTCAATCGTGTCTGACTCTGTGTGACCTGATGGACTCTACCCGCTCAGGCTCCTCTGTCTGTGTGATTTTCCAGGCAAGAATACTGCATTGGGTAGGATTCTGTTCTCCAGGGAATCTTCCTGACCCAGGGATCGAACCCTTGCACTGGCTGTGGATTCTTTACAGTATGAGCCACCAGGGAAGCCCAATTCTTCTCAAAGCTATAGTTTAAGCATTTGACAGAGCTTGTACATTGCCACATCCATAACTATTTTACTATTGATGCTAGTTGGGTCACATAGGCAATACCTTTCATTTGGTAAAAAATATAATATTTTAGCATATATATTATTTTGTAAATTATTACTTCATCAGAATGCCATATTTGTGAACTCCCTGAAAAACCAACATCCACTTACTGAGTGATAACTTTTTAGAGTTGCAAAAAGCCCTGACAATCAGCTAAATTCAATTATTACTTAATGCAGATGAGAAAACCAAGGTAGAAAGCTGTAAAATGGCATGTCTATGTTCATATAACTAATAGAAATAATTTACTCCACTAGTCAGTTCAGTTCAGTTCAGTCGCTCAATTGTGTTTGACTCTTTGTGACCCCATGGACTGCAGCATGCTAGGCTTCTCTGTCCATCACCAACTTCTGGAGCTTGCTCAAACTCATGTCCATTGAGTCGGTGATGCCATCCAACCATCTCATCCTCAGTCATCCCTTTCTCTTCCTGCCTTCAATCTTTCCCAGCATCAGGGTCTCTTCCAATGTCAATTTTTCAGATCAGGTGGCTAAAGTATTGGAGCTTCAGCTTCAGCGTCAGTCAGTTCAGTCACTCAGTCATGTCCGATTGATTGCAACCCCATGGACTGGAGGATGCTAGGCCTCCCTGTCCATCACCAACTCCCAGAGTTTACTCAAACTCATCACTATTGGGTTGGTGATGCCATACAACCATCTCATCCTCTGCCATCCCCTTCTCCTCCTGCCTTCAATCTTTCCAGCATCAGGATGTTTTCCAATGAATCAGCTCTTTGCATCAGGTGGCCAGAGTATTGGAGTTTCAGCTTCAACATCAGTCCTTCCAATGAACACTTAGGACTGATCTCCTTTAGGATGGGCTGGTTGGATCTCCTTGCTGTCTAAGGGACTCTCAAGATCCTTCTCCGACACCATAGTTTAAAAGCATCAATTCTTCAGTGCTCAGCTTTCTTTATAATCCAACTCTCACATTCATACATGACTACTGGAAAAACCATAGCTTTGAATAGACCAACCTTTGTTGGCAAAGTAATGTCTCTGCTTTTGAATATGCTGTCTAGTTTTGTCATAACTTTTCTTCCAAGGAGGAAGTGTCTTTTAATTTCATGGCTGCAGTCACCATCTGCAGAGATGTTGGAGCCCAAGAAAACAAAGTCTGTCACTGCTTCCATTGTTTCCCCATCTATTTGCCATAAAGTTATGAGACAGGATGCCATGATCTTCGTTTTTTGAATGTTGAGCTTTAAGTCAGCTTTTTCACTCTTCTCTATCATTTGCCAAGACTGACACAATTTCAAATTGTATTATATATAACAAAGGAATCAATAAATTAAGATCATGCACCTTTAGTATATTAAAAAAAATGTTTAAATATTGTCCTGCTGGCAAAATAACCCTTTTCCCCATGTCTGTCACATTTTAATGATGATGAATCTGTTAGGGGAAGCACACTGATTGAAACCGCCCACCCTGGCCAGGCACCATGGTAACCATTTACATGAGTTGTTTTATGACAGGAGATCCTGATAAGAAATACAGAACTAATAAGCCACCACCAACCGGCAGATTTCAGGAAAGATGAAAGGAGACACCACATGTCCGTACACTTCCCAGAATCCCTCTCGCCAGCATCCATCTTGGCTGAACGATGCGTGCATCACCAGGAAAGACCCTGAATTAGAATGATTGGCAAAGGCCACCCAGAAGCTAATCCCATCACCATAAAACTGGTGGGGCTGCAAGCCATGTGGCAGAGCAGTTCTCCTGGGTTCCCTTACCCTACTGCTCTCCACCCGGGTGCCCTTTCCCAATAAAATCTCTTGCTTTGCCAGCTTTCTCCTCGGACAATTCATTTCTGAGTGTTAGACAAGAGCCCAGTTTCGGGCCCTGGAAGGGTCCCCCTTCCTGCAACAAATCCAGTGGCAATGTTCATTTTGTAGTTTAAAATCACGGAGAACTGGTGTTGTGGTTAGGTTTCAATTCTAATTTTTACCCTTATTTTAGTTCACTGTAATTTTTACTAACTCAGTCTATGTTGTTGGAATGTGAAAGTTTATTGAGTACTTAAATTTAAGGCTATTGCTGGTTGTATTTCTGTTACTCTTTAGTTCTTAAGTCAAATTCTAGTACTGCATGTTTTTATTTTATCAATATTTTGTCCTTTTTATGCATGCTTTTTTCCTAAGCTGAATCGAATAGTTACAAACATAATTGGATATGTACAAATCCAAAGTTTTTCTTATACTGAATTTATGTAAGAAGCTAAACAGCTGCCTCTCAAGGAAACAATGAAATCTTTATCATCCTGATGCAAGAGAATTATATTCTTTTGTAGAGAACCATAATAGGTAGTAAATGTCAAAAAAACACATTTCGAATCCCTTAAAAATTCAGTTTCAACTAAAATAACTAAGAAACCTTATTATTAAGATTCTAGCCAGCATATCTGTCAGAAAACTTAACTTGGACTTTCTAAGATATCTTCACTTTAAGTACTCCCTTTAAAAGCTTATTTTGGAGGAGGCAATGGCACCCCACTCCAGTACTCTTGCCTGGAAAATCCCATGGACAGAGGAGCCTGGTGGGCTACAGTCCATGGGGTCGCTAAGAGTCGGATACGACTGAGCGTCTTCACTTTAACTTTTCACTTTCACGCACTGGAGAAGGAAATGGCAACCCACTCCAGTGTTCTCGCCTGGAGAATCCCAGGGACGGGGGAGCCTGGTGTGCTGCCGTCTATGGGGTCGCACAGAGTCGGACACGACTGAAGTGACTTAGCAGTAGCAGTTAAAAGCTTATTTAAATGAATCCTTTTGTGATTAAAGCCTATTTCCTTTCCCTTATAATTTAAATAATTGTAAGACATAATATTGGCCACTAAGGCCACCCAGACACTGATTTGTGCTGCTATTGCTGTATTTCAGTTTTCAAACATGTGCTGTTCTCTAATACACTTTACTTTCAATGACTTACTTTCAAGTCATTTCAATTGCACTACTTTCTGTTATAAAAGCCAGAATACATTATTGGCAGCCATGCATTCTAAGGAGATGTAATTGATTTCTAGGATAAAAGATCCTTTTTCCAACACATTTTAGCATAAGCAGGTATTATGATCCACATTCTTTAGGGCAGATGAAATCCATGAAAGTACAGATTTAGATGCACATCTTAATGCCACAGTGTTAGTTTTCCATAAAAAATGTATAGATAATGAAATGCAAATAAATACAGCGTTTAGGGCTGTCACTACAGAGGCAGGTAAGGAAAGTTTTCCTAACTAGAGTTTTTAACTTTGCTTCAGTGAGCCAATTGAATGTTCTTGGAAAAGCATCATGTATATGGGAAGATAGTATTTAATCAGAAAGAACAGCTTAACTTTCAGACCCTGCAGGCTTCTGGACTGTCTTTTTGGAACTGTCTCTGAAGATCAGGCGATATCTTTAATTGTGAACAAGCAAACACTAGTCTGGATCATGTGAACAATTCAACAGATGAAATGAGACAACTTTTCTCTGCAGGTGGGTTAACAGCTGCTGCCAAATACCTCTCTATCCTCACATCTTGAAGCAAGCCTTACAGCAGATAGGTTGAATCATTTTACTGCCGTGAAGGCCCAAGAGCTGAAAAATTCTGTTTCTTATGAAAAAAGTGATTGATGTCAAAGTCTAAACCCTTTGATTCTCTAGGAGACAAAACTTTAGATCCACTGAAACAATACTGTTTCATTTTATAAGGTATATCTAAGTTATCTCTCATTCTATTTTTCTGAATTTGAAGTGATTGGAAAAATTAGCCCTCTAAATTTAATTGCCTATAATTTTGCTATCAAGACAACCCATCAAAGTGCTCAACAAACAGAAGAGTGATTGAAAATGAGAGACAAGTGTCTAGCTATCTGCAAAACTAATTGGAACACTAAATTAGAATCACCCTGTTTGCTTTGCCTACTTCTCCTTCATTTGCATGTTGTGTACATACCACTCCCAAAATGCATTTTTCTTTCCCACATTTCTCTCACATTATGTAAAGTGATAATGCCAGAATGCATCTCTAGGGCTGAGCTTGCAATCAGTTTGATTTTCAAGAATCAAATCCCAATTGTAGGAAATGAACACAATTCAAGGATGTTGTTGATCTATAAATATGTAACTGAAAGAGAAAAAAGAAAAATGGGAACAAAGAGGTAACTTGAAATTAATACATGGTTATTTGAGGATATCTTTGTGACCCTCAGAGTCCAATGAAGTGACTGATTCTCCTATTTCTCCTGTCTCAGCCAAAATTATCCTCACACAAGCTTTTTAGTACAATCAGTTCCTTAATTTTCACCCTGCTTTAAAAAGCATTGCTCATTCTATTTCAATAGGTGTGACTTAAAATAATGATGCTAATTAGCATAAGACATATAACAAGGGGAGGGATGAAAAAATGGTATATTATGTTATGGGCTTCCCTAGTGGCTCAGTGGTAAAAAATCCACCTGTCAACGCAGAAGACTTGAGTTCAATCCTTGGGTTGTGAAGATCCCCTGAAAAAGGAAATGGCAACACACTCCAGTATTCTTGCCCAGGAAATTCCATGGACAGAGAAGCCTGGCAGGGAAATAGTCTGTGGGGTTGGAAAGGAGATGGACATGACTGAGCAACTGAGCATGCATGCAGGTTGGACTGCTGCAACTTTTGATGTGTTGTCTTCCTAGAGTTGTATTTTTACTAAAATAGGTGATGAGGTACAAAATAGAGATGAACATACTGTAGTAATTTTCCAATTAGGGGAATTCTCTGAGGTTACGTTTCATGAGGTTGCAGGGCTGAACTGATCTACTAGTGTGTTTCTAACTGGGCAACTTGAATTCAAATAAGTATTTGCATTGCAGGGATTCTTTTTTTATGAATCATTCAGAGAATAAAAACTGATGGAATAATTATGTATTGGAATATTAATAAAATCAAAGAAAGAAGTTTTGCCGCATCATTCTCTACTTACTCAAATGTTCCATTCACAGAACAAGAAAGTAGTATGGACAATACAAAATATTAGATGATTCACAGGACTTTCATAGAATTTTTCTTGACACATAATAGTTGAAAAAATACATTTGAAAAGGAAAAAACTTTTAATGTTGATAAAATTTTTTTGAATATGTGTTTATTATTTCAGAAAAAAGTTAAAAACAGCAAACTACACACACACACACAACCCCCCCACACACCGAACTGTTGTCAGCTCTAGGTTATGCCAGAAAACACAAGCTTCAACAAGGCAGTTTTTTGGTTTTGGCTTATGCTTTTAATTCCTTAATACCTTATCCAAGGGGGTAAGAGGAGAGAAGGTGGTTCACAGCATTCATCACATACTGCTCCTGTTTTCTACAAGTTGACTTCCCTGGTGGCTCAGATGGTAAAAACATCTGCCTACAATGCAGGAGACCCAGGTTCACATCCTGGATCAGGAAGATCCCCTGGAGAAGGAAATGGCAACTCACCCCAGTACTTTTGCCTGGAAAATCCCATGGACAGAGAAGCCTGGCAGGCTACATTCCATGGGGTCACAGAGAATTGGACATGACTAAGTGACTTCACTTTCTTTCACTTTATGTTTTTAATTGGAAGTCATTTTTGTACAACTCTCAGCAGTGTGGGGAGTAAGTCCTACCTTATTTACGGGGGTATGAGGAGAGAGGTGATTCACAGCATTCACCACATACTGCTCCTGTTTTCTACAAGTTGAATTCCCACAGATTTTCTAAGACTCATGTAAATACTATCATGTTTGTGTGGACTTCCCTGATTTCTCAGGTAGGATTGACCATCCTCCTTTTCATGTAACTACTGAACTTTGTAAAGATGTAATATGTCATGAACCTTCAAAATTTTTTATCACAGTGTTTCCTAACAATAGTCTTTCCTACCATATTTTGCTCAACTACCACACAATTGCATTCATCTCACAATGCTAGCAAATTATCCAAGCCAGGCTTCAACAGTATGTGAACTGTGAACACTCAGATATTCAAGATGGATTTAGAAAAGGCAGAGGAACTAGAGATCAAATTGCCAACATCCACTGGATCATTGAAAAAGTGAGAGAGTTACAGAAAAACATCTACTTCTGCTTTATTGACTATGCCAAAGCCTTTGACTGTGTGGATCACAATAAACTGTGGAAAATTCTGAAAGAGATGGGAATGCTTGACTACCTGACCTGACTCCTGAGAAATCTGTATGCAGGTCAAGAAGCAACACTTAGAACTGGACATGGAACAACAGACTGGTTCCGAATCAGGAAAGGAGTATGTCAAGGCTGTATATTGTCACCCTCCTTATTTAACTTATATGCAGAGTACATCATGTGAATCACTGGGCTGGATGAGGCACAAGCTGGAATCAAGATTGCCAGGAGAAATCTCAATCACCTCAGATATGCAGATGACACCACCCTTATGGCAGAAAGAGAAGAAGAACTAAAGAGCCTCTTGATGAAAGTAAAAGAGGAGAGTGAAAATGTTGGCTTAAAACTCAACATTCAGAAAGCGAAGATCATGGCATCTGGTCCCATCACTTCATGGGAAATAGATGGAGAAACGATGGAAACAGTGACAGACTTTATTTTGGGGGGCTCCAAAATCACTGGAGATGGTGGCTGTTGCCATGAATTAAAAGACACTTGCTCCTTGGAAGAAAATTTATGACCAACCTAGACAGTGTAGTAAAAAGCAGAGACATTATTTCACCAACAAAGGTCTGTCTAGTCAAGGCTATGGTTTTTCCAGTGGTCATGTATGGATGTGAGAGTTGGACTGTGAAGAAGGCTGAGCGCCGAAGAATCAATGCTTTTGAACTGCGGTGTTGGAGAAGACTCTTGAGACTCCTTTCGATAGCAAGGAGATCCAACCAGTCCAATCTAAAGGATATCAGTCCTGAATATTCATTAGAACTACTGATGTTGAAGCTTTGACCAATACTTTGGCCACCTGGTGAAGAACTGAGTCACTGGAAAAAACCCCGATTCTGAGAAAGATTGAAGGTGGGAGGAGAAGGGGACAACATAGGCTGAGATGGTTCGATAGCCTCACCGCCTCAATGGACATGAGTTTGAGTAAACTCTGGGAGTTGGTGAGGGACAGGGAGACCTGGTGTACTGCAATCCATGGATCGCAAAGAGTCAGACATGACTAAGCGACTGAACTAATGCATTGCAGGCAGATGCTTTACCGTCTGAGCCACCAGGGAAGCCCCCTAACCAACTATACTTTAAGCTATTTGAAGATAAGGGCCATGTCTTTTTTCCATCTTAGTGTTTTTATCTTCTAGCACAGGATGAAGCACACAGGATATGTTCAATAAAACAGAAACATGAGTCAACATATTGCAAAAAGAAAACTCTGAATCTTCTAACCCTTACTGAAAAACAATTAAGTGGGACATTTAGAAGATAACACATAAATCATAAAAGGAGAAAGTATGCCTACTGAAAATGATGTGCATTGAAGAAAACCAGCAAGCCATCCAGGTTGTTTTCCGGTGGCTGTAAGCACATGTTAAGTAAAGCAAAGTCCATTTGATTAAACTGAATTTAAGTTGATGAATACCTCCTCTAGGTCAGGTAGTATAATAAACAGTGTGAAAGAATAAATAATTTTCAAGTAGTGCAACATTGTCTGTCTTCAAAATTAGAGAAATAAAGCAATTGATAAATTAAAATAATTTTACAATACTCTTGTAAAAATGGTATTGTAGGAAGGGTTTCAACAAATCAGATATTATAACCAATTAGAAGAATCTGAAGAAAGTTCATGAAGTTAGTGGCATTTGAACTTGGCCTTGACTTGTCATAAGTAATATCAGTTTTAGAGTGTGTGCTAGTTCCAATTGTGTGCTACTCTGATAAGCAACATCAAGAGAAAATTAAATGTGGGGAACATTTATTGGGCAAAGTGCATGTGAAGGATTGAGACGGTGTTGGAGAAGACTCTTGAGACTCCTTTCGATAGCAAGGAGATCCAACCAGTCCAATCTAAAGGATATCAGTCCTGAATATTCATTAGAACTACTGATGTTGAAGCTTTGACCAATACTTTGGCCACCTGGTGAAGAACTGAGTCACTGGAAAAAACCCCGATTCTGAGAAAGATTGAAGGTGGGAGGAGAAGGGGACAACATAGGCTGAGATGGTTCGATGGCCTCACCGCCTCAATGGACATGAGTTTGAGTAAACTCTGGGAGTTGGTGAGGGACAGGGAGACCTGGTGTACTGCAATCCATGGATCGCAAAGAGTCAGACATGACTAAGCGACTGAACTAATGCATTGCAGGCAGATGCTTTACCGTCTGAGCCACCAGGGAAGCCCCCTAACCAACTATACTTTAAGCTATTTGAAGATAAGGGCCATGTCTTTTTTCCATCTTAGTGTTTTTATCTTCTAGCACAGGATGAAGCACACAGGATATGTTCAATAAAACAGAAACATGAGTCAACATATTGCAAAAAGAAAACTCTGAATCTTCTAACCCTTACTGAAAAACAATTAAGTGGGACATTTAGAAGATAACACATAAATCATAAAAGGAGAAAGTATGCCTACTGAAAATGATGTGCATTGAAGAAAACCAGCAAGCCATCCAGGTTGTTTTCCGGTGGCTGTAAGCACATGTTAAGTAAAGCAAAGTCCATTTGATTAAACTGAATTTAAGTTGATGAATACCTCCTCTAGGTCAGGTAGTATAATAAACAGTGTGAAAGAATAAATAATTTTCAAGTAGTGCAACATTGTCTGTCTTCAAAATTAGAGAAATAAAGCAATTGATAAATTAAAATAATTTTACAATACTCTTGTAAAAATGGTATTGTAGGAAGGGTTTCAACAAATCAGATATTATAACCAATTAGAAGAATCTGAAGAAAGTTCATGAAGTTAGTGGCATTTGAACTTGGCCTTGACTTGTCATAAGTAATATCAGTTTTAGAGTGTGTGCTAGTTCCAATTGTGTGCTACTCTGATAAGCAACATCAAGAGAAAATTAAATGTGGGGAACATTTATTGGGCAAAGTGCATGTGAAGGATTGAGGGAAAGGTAACAAGAGTAAGTGGAAAGAAACTCTAGAAATTGATTCAGAGAAGATGCCTATGAAAGAAGAGAGGGTACATCAAAGGACTGAATAGGAAGAGCTGAAAATTGCAGTGAAGCTCTAAGAGAGTCCCAGTCAGGCTGAAAGGGAAGATTTAGAGCAAATCAGGACAGTTGCAATCAGGCATCAGCTGAGAGCAACCCAGGAAGACTGTCAGGCTGATTCCCAAAGAGGTGACATCCAGAGAAAGCCTCAAGATCTCTCTTCAAAGGAGAACTGAGAGGCGCATGCCCATGGATGGCACAGGTGGAGAAAGAAAACATTTCAGGAAAAGGAACAACACAGTTCAAGAAATGGAGACACATAGTTGAAATCTTTGGTCATGAATATCATCATGAGCTATGAGCCACCTCTGACCTCTCTGTTAAACAGTGGCAAGCAACTTTACAAGTCTATTGCTATTTCATTTCCTTGCTTTTTTGGTAAATTTGTTTATACTTGTTGCTTTTTACTCTTGCACCAAAGAAAAGGTCCCTGTACCCAACATCCATCAGAATTTCCAACCATGGTTGAAGAAAAGACTAAGGATACTTTTTTCCTCGCAAATGACAGTTAACCATAGAGCCTTATCACCTTATCATCCCCATAAGCTCATCATGCTGTGCACTTCTCACTAAGAATGTAAAATCAGCCTACTTCATTGCATGCTATTTTCCAATGAAAAAGTGAAAGTGCAGTCGCTTAAACATGTCTGACTCTTTGGGATCCCCACTGACTGTAGTCTGTCAGGCTCCTCTGTACATGGAATTCTCTAACCAAGAATACTGAAATGAATGCCATTTCCTTCTCCAGGGGATGGATCATCCTGACCCAGGGATTGAACTTGGGTTTCCCGCATTGCAGGCAGATTCTTTACTGTCTGAGCCACAAGGGAATTCTCCTTCTTTTCCAATAGGAAACGTGTTTAATGTTGAACAAGAATAATTCCAACCAAAGAAAAGAGTAATTCCAAATAGTTCACATATAGATAGGTTGGGAAAATATTTGTTTCTACTCTTGTGCTCTAGTGTCTGTCAATCTTCAACAGAAAATCGAGCTTTGACAGCTGTTTTTTGTGTCCAGTTGAAAATAGCTGTTTCCCCTGAAAGCAGCAAGAAGCACATGGAAAGATGTTCTAAATACTCTTTTAAACATGTCCTGACAAGAATTTATCTGTAAGTTTAAAGTGATACCTAGGATGTGGCAATCTAATGATAGCACACCCAGGGCTTCAATTTTGTGATTTCTTTTGCTTTCCTCTGACAATGTGCTCTGCACTCTGAAAGCCATGAAAAGACCCTTTAGAAGTGCTACGATTACCAGTTTTATTGGTCGAACGAGTGACTTTGTTTCAATAACAATTTCCTGCACTTCAAAAACTAACTTCTGGCTTTGGTCCTCCTGATTTTCTGTCAGCACTGGAACATGATTTGCAAGGGCAGATACACATTCCTTTAACATTCTTACTTAATGAATTAAAGACAGCTGAACTCACATCCCTAAAACACAATTGGCAGGAAGCCTGAAGGAAGCAAGTGATTACTGATGTTACATTTCATGGTACCAGGTGATGGATGGTCCAGAGCCTGCTGCTGCTGCTGCTAAGTCGCTTCAGTCGTGTCCGACTCTGTGCGACCCCATAGATGGCAGTCCACCAGGCTCCCCCGTCCCTGGGATTCTCCAGGCAAGAATACTGGAGTGGGTTGCCATTTCCTTCTCCAAGGCATGAAAGTGAAAAGTAAAAGTGAAGCCGCTCAGTCGTGCCCGACTCTTAGCGACCTCATGGACTGCAGCCCACCAGGCTCTGCTGTCCATGGGATTTTCCAGGCAAGAGTACTGGAGTGGGGTGCCATTGCCTTCTCCGGGTCCAGAGACTAGGGCAGCAGAAACAAAGGGACAGGTTTTAAGATCCCTCAGAGGAAAGATGGGCATTGGAGCAGAGAGGTTTACATAGCAGTGTATGATCTGTAAACACCACGTTCAAGAGCTAGGTTCTCACTGACCGTGTCAACATGTCTCTTGAGGTTTCCTGATTGAGAAGTCAGGCAGAAATGGACTTAAACGGTAGAATGAAGATTATGGAGCTGGAAGGTATGTATGAAAGGGCCAAGGTGCTTACCTATTAGAAACATTCGTGACCCCATGGACTATAGCCCGCCAGGCTCCTCTGTCTATGGAATTCTCCGGGCAAGAATATTGGAGTAGGGTTGCCCATTTCCTTCTCCAATTCTTCCCACACAAGGATCTTAATACAAAACAACTTAAATATTACCATATTGTATGGGACTAGAGGTAGGGAGTAAAAGCAGGAGATGGAAACAAATCCCATGCATTGTATATTTTTAATTTCTATCAAATTTTGTCTCTCTTTATTTTTTTATATTGTTTTGAATGTTGTTTTTAGCTGTGTATTTATGCTGTTCTTTATAATTCTTTATAGTAGTTGCTAATTCCACAAACATTTAATAAAATTATTCTTGAGAGTAGAAAAAAAATTGAAAATATTCAAATACCTGTCCATACCTTGTTATGATGGAAATTCAGTATACTGCTTTATTTTTCCCTAGAAAGCAACACTTTTCACTATGTCTAAGAGGAAACATATTTCTCTCTGCTGAGATTTGAGCTGAAGATCTTCAGATCTCTAGGCAGTTGCTCCATCACAGGGTCTCAAAATAGTTTACTTAGACTAAATGAACCTCTGATTAATCTAATTTATATTCAAAATAGCACAGATGTGTCCTTAATTTCTGGGAGAAGGATGAATCAGCATTCATTGTCCATCATGTAGGCTACATTTTTTTAGGCCTTCAGACTCAGAGCAAGACCTTTGCTCACTGAGGGATAAAGTCCTGCTAACTGTGCGGCATCTGCTAGGATTTGGGTCAAAATCAACTGCCTATTTTCCTGACTTTATAAAGAGAAGTTCTGATCTTGTTTGCATGCTTTTTTACTTAGCCTCATCCTGATCCATAAAAATCACTTCGACAGAACAAAGAACTAAAACTAAATAGATTAAAGTTTGTGAAGACTTCTTATGAAATAGTAATATTTCTCTTTTTAATTTTCCTCTTAAGATTTGTGTATATTATTCTGTTTTGCCTTTCTATTCTAACATCTACTTTTCTTAGTTGCCTCTTCATTTAGAAGTCATCAGTGTACTGACTGTGGAAATTAAAGGGCTAGACAACAAGTGACTCAACTTGGATATATTCTAAATATGCAGTCTTCTCTTATTAATCACACACGAACTATTTCATGAAATTAAATGTTTGTTTAATTGACTTATTGTTGAATGACTTATTATATCACTGCCTTTACCACCATTACCAGCACCTTTCAAATTTCTCTTATCCTTTGTATATCTCTTCTTTATATAATTTTTATCTTGTTCACAATTTTGAACTCTTGAGGATCTTGCACTAAATTAACAAATTGATTCACTTTCCTTTGAAAGGTAAATGCATACCCCTTTTGCTACTCTTTATTTCTAGCTTTATATGCACCGTTCTAAAAGCAGCTTTAGAATTAAATTAAGAATATTAAAATATTCTTCACCAGCAAACACTTTTCCTCTCCAACTCTGATGTATAATAAATTAGATACCAAAGAGGTACATTTCTTCTGAAGTAGCAGTCCTTTACAAGGCTGAACTAGAAAAGGAAGAGGAGGAAATGGCAGTGGAGTCAGCAGCTCCATAGAGGAAGCAAGTGCCAGGAAGATTCAGATGAAGGAGAGGTCAATTCAAGTTGGGAAGATCAGCAAGGGTTTCCCGATGGACCTGCATTTTGGTTGAATGGATTGATGAGCTGTGCATTGATGAATGGGTAATTTAAGTGTTAAGTTACAGGTTTCATGAAGCTGCCGAAGGAATGGTACTCTCAGAGAGAAATGGACACAAGAGTAAACAGGGAGAATAAAGCATAGAGTATAGAATATTAACCAACAGTCTAGTTCAGAATGACCAGATTAACAAATAAATTCTGGTTGCTATAATCTACAAGTGACTTTTCAATACTGCAGGCAGCTTTAGTCAATTTTAAGTTAGGCCTAAAATGGAATTAAAATGCATTTTCTTGAGAGCTCACCATTTTTGTCTTACTTTATTTTGAGATTTTCTCCTCTTTCCCCTTTGAAAGATGTTTTCCAATACCATCAACTAATCTGAACCTTGACAAATATTGCAACGTAATGTCATTCATCCATTCATTTTTTGGCATGTATGTATTGAGTGCATGCTTGTGCACTAAATCACTTCACTCGTGTCCGACTCCTTGCAACACTATGGACTGTAGCCCATCAAACTCCTCTGTCCATGGGATTCTCCAGGCAATAATACTGGAGTGGGTTGCCATGCCCTCCTGCAGAGGAATATTCTTGAGCCAGGGATTGAACTTGTGTCTCATCTCTTATGTTTCCTGCAATGGCAGATGGGTTCTTTACCACTAGTACCAGCTGGGAACCTCATGTATTAAGTATTTCTGATTTATCTCAATAAAGATATAGCTAAAGAAATATTTTTAAAAAATAAGTATAATTTAAACAAATGCACCTTAAACTATATATATACATATATATATATCCCTTTTAGAGTAAGAAGAAAATTATATATGCTTCCTTGATGTCTAATTTATTATACATAATATCATGGTTGCTTTAATTTTCTGAAGAGATCTTGATTTTCGAGGAAAAAAATTTATAAATTTCTTCTCATAAAATTATGGAAAGATGTTACTTTGGTATATAAAAAAAATAGTATTTATAATTCCAGCTGGAAGAAATTGAACTTATTCTGCTTGTAAAGTACAGTTTGGTAGTTGACTGCAGCAGCATATAAATGAAATGAAAGCACTTAGATTGTTCCTGTTTTCTGAGTAAACAGGCTTTTTACTCCAGGAAGTCTGATGTCAGCAATAGAACTATACATACATATCAAAAATATGTATATGGTTTTGTTGCTTGAGATAATTAGAGGTATAATATATCTATTTCTTAGAATAGCTGTGAAGACTTTGAGTTAATATATAATATCAACAAGAGGGTAGGTGAAATAAAAATGGATTTCATCTCTACCTACCCCATCATCACCTGCAACTCCAGGATTCATACAGATTTCCTCACAGGAAAAGATGATTAATCCAACTGGAGGTGAGTAAAATTTAAAATTAGGATGGATTCTGACTGTAGTCATTGAAAACCAGAATCATAAAAGACAAAAAAGGGCTGTGGAAATGCACCGGATAAAAGGAGACTAAAGAGTCAGGATATCTAAGTGCAGTGTGTATGCTCAGTAGCTAAGTCAGGTCGGACTCTTTGCAACCCTGTTAACTGTAGTCCACCAGGCTCCTCTGTCCATACGATTTTACAGTCAAGAATACTGGAGTGGGTTGCCATTTTCTCCTCTGGGGTGTCTTCTCTACCCAGGGATCTAACCCAGGTCTCCTGCATCTCTTGCATTGGCAGGCAGATTATTTACCACTGAACCACCTGAGAAGTCCATCTAAGTGCAATACTTGTTATACCGGACCTTGTACTAGAGGGAAAAGTAGTCCTATAAAATTATATCATTGGTTCAAATGACAAAGCTAAAAAATTCTAGATTAAAGTAATCATCATTATTAAATATATTAGAGGTGATAACCATACAGTGGCTCTTAAAAAAAAAAAAAAGAAAAAAAAAAGAATGCAACTATTCTTAAGAAATGCACATTGAAATGTTTGTGACATGCATGCTCAGTGCTCAGTCACTTCAGTTCAGTCGGACTTTTCTAAGACCCCATGCATTGTAGCCTGCCAGGCTCCTTTGTCCATGGGATTTTCCCGGCAAGAATACAGACGCGGGTTATCAAATCCTTCTCCTTCCTGATCCAGGGAACAAACCTAGGTCTCCCACATTGCAGGCAGATTCTTTACCACTGAGCTACTGGTGAAGCCCTATTGAAATATTTATGAGCAAGTAAGAATTGATGCTTTTGAACTATGGTGTTGGAGAAGACTCTTGAGAGTCCCTTGAACTGCAAGGAGATCCAACCAGTCCATTCTAAATGAGATCAGTCCTGGGTGTTCATTGGAAGGACTGATGTTGAAGCTGAAACTCCAATATTTTGGCCACCTGATGTGAACAACTGACTCATTTGAAAAGACCCTGATGTTGGGAGAGATTGAAGGCAGGAGGAGAAGGGAACAACAGAGGATGAGATGGTTAGATGGCATCATCGACTCAACGGACACGAGTTTGGGTAAACTCCAGGAGTTGGTGATGGACAGGGAAGCCTGGTGTGCTGTGGTTCATGGGATCATGGGGAGTCCAACAGGACTGAGCTACTGAACTGAACTGAATCATAATGTGTGTAATTTAACCTCAAATGATTCAGGAAAAAAAATAAAAAGTGTGTGTGTAAGCAAAAGAGGCAAAGGAAAAGCAAATAGAGAGGGAAAGAATAAATAATAATCTGGGTAAAGAAAAATATTTTTTACAACTTTCCTGTAATTTTGAAATTATTCACAAATAAAAATTAAAATAGATATTAATAAAAATTTAAAAACAAATATTAATTTCCAGGAAACATGAACTAAAACTATACTAAAGGAATTCTTTTAAAAGAGAAAAAAATTCAAGATGAAAACACAGAAGAAACTTTTCTCAGATGAAAAATACAGAAATGCAGGAAAGAATGCAGAAGAGAAAGTGTAAATGTCTGGGTAATTACAAATAACTGTTAGTTGTATCAAACAAAGCTATGTAGTCCAGATTATTTCTAATTAAGTGTAGAATTTTAATTAGCCTCCAATTAAAATAAATAAATTTATATTAAAAAAACACATGAGAGTAATAACACAAAAAGTGGAAGGGAGTAAAGGTAAAAGTTTTCTAAGGTTTTTTTTTTAACTTTGATGCATGAGGTGGTAAAGGTAATAATTCATAGAGAATCTATTTTATCAAGATTGAATATTATAATTGTTGGTTCCAACAATAGCGTAAAGTGAAAGTCACTCAGTCATGTCCGACTTCCTGTGACCCCATGCCCTATATAGTCCATGGAATTCTCTAGGCTAGAATACTGGAATGAGTAGCATTTCCCTTCTCCAGGGTATCATCCCACCAAGGGATCGAACCCAGGTCTCCTACATTGCAGTCAGATTCTTTACCAGCTGAGCCATGAGGGAAGCCCAAGAATACTGAAGTAGGTAGCCTATCCCTTCTCCTGGGGATCTTCCCAACCCAGGAATTGAACTGGGGTCTCCGGCATTGCAGGCGGATTTTTTACCAACAGTTTTCAGGGAAGCCCTGTTCCAACAATAGATAAGGAAAATAATATGTAACTAACAAATTAATAGGAGAGGCAATTAGAATGATAAAATCTCTTGCTTACCCTGAAATAAAGCAAAAACAAATTAAAAAGAATGAAAAGAATAGTTATATCAAATATAAAACAAAAGTTAAGTCATACATGTAAACCTCTAATACCAATGATCTAAATGGAGCTAAACACCTTAATTTTTCCTTAGACCTATTAATATGTTGCACCCTATTAACAGATTTTTCTAATGATTAAACATCCCTGCATCCTGGCTTAAACCTTAGTAGATTATAGTATATTATTTTCTTAACTGTAGTGTTAGGATCTTTTCACTGATATTGTGTTTAAGATTTTCATCAATTATAATTTCTTAACAAGTCTTTTTCTATATAAGACATAGAATTGATGATGTCTTCAGCTAATTGATGATGTCAAGCCAGTGTCTTCTCACTTTCATAGCTTTGATTGAGGCGGAGTTTTAATTTTCATTGGGTTTCCTTCAATGGCAATGTGGTTTTCATCTATCAAGCCACCTTGCATCTCCTACCTCCACTGATTATATAACTTTTTCTATCTCAGTGATTTCTATCAGATACCCTATTATGTACTTGTGGATTTCTTTGTATTTACTTTGCTTTTGTATTTTCTTTGCTTTCAAGAAGTTAATAAAACTTCTTGAATCCATGGACCGAAGTCTTTCATTTCTCATTTAGATAAGTTTTCATCACTATCTCTGCAGATACAGTTTTGGCTTGATTTTTATCTTTTTACTTTGTGACTGTGTGTCAACTTTCTCATTTTCTGATTTGTTTCCTATGTCCTTTCATCAATATTTCATTTTCTTCCTCTTTATGCTTTTTTTGAATATTTTATGTAGTTATTTTTCTACTTTACTAATACCCTCCTCTGCTATATCTAATAAACTGGTAAGCTATATATTGACTTCACAATTTTAATTATTACACTTTTGTTAATAATCGTTTGCATTCTTTTCCATGTATAAAATTCTCTGTGATATTTTTATATTTATCTTATCATTCAAAAATTATTAGTCAAGGTTTCATAAAAGTGTGTACTTCATAATTCCAATATCTAGGTCAGTTCTGGGTCTGTTTCTACTGTTGTTTAATGTTTTGGTTTCTGGTTATGTTTTCCTGCCTTTGGGTTTCCTGTTAAATTGTAACTGAATGCTGGATATGCTGTATACTAAATTATAGAGATTTTGTTCAATGTTATATTCTTCCAAAGAAGATATACTCTTATTTTTCACAGATAATTAAAGTAGGGAAAATCAGTAATCAGTAATTTTCATTTAGAATTGAGCTAATCTGAAACCTGAAGACGTTTATATTTCCTGTTCACCTTACTTCTGTGCTATTACTCTTGCATTTTCCACAGTACATTTTACTGAGGATATTAAACTCCATTTTTTTTAGATCTTGCCAGCATTGTATACTATCAATAGTCTTGCTTGGCTGCTAGCAATTGTGCCGCCTCTTCTCTTCTCTTGCCTCATTTACAAATCTCAAATTACCTTTGAAGGAAGAGCATTCAGTTCAGTTCAGTTCAGTTGCTCAGCCATGTCCGACTCTTTGTGGCCCCCCATGAATCGCAGCACACCAGGCCTCCCTGTCCATCCCCATCTCCCAGAGTTTATTCAGACTCACGTTCATCGAGTCAGTGATGCCATCCAGCCACTTCATCCTCTGTTGTTCCCTTCTCCTCCTGCCGCTAATCCTTCCCAGAACCAGAGGCTTTTCCAATGAGTCA
>SJYT01053563.1:81531-93191 GCA_006410635.1 Cephalophus harveyi
ATCAGAATATCAATAAAAGTATCAATATCAATAAAAATTAAAGCAGTTTGTTTCCTTCTTAAATTTTTTACACATATAAATATATGCCAACCAAAATAATTTTACCATACACTGTTTTCCTAATGAAAGCAACTCCCTAGATTAAACAGAGTTTGCAATCATTTTATTTTTTTAGAGCAAGATTTCTGTAGAGAGGATTGTTTTTCTTAATTTGAACTTTTTAGAAAATAAAACTCAGTGCCAATTCTTCTGCCAGAAGTTTCTCAGATATTAATTTCCCCATCTGATAATTTGAGAAAGAAAAATGGGACAAACTTTCTCTGACTTTTCTTAAAAGGCAGTCTCTTTCTAATGTTTGAATTCAAACATTAATAATAGTAATCAATCACTCATAAAACAATGTCTAAATACTAACATGCATGCTGAATGATTTTCCCAAGTGGAAACTCTGCAAATGTTAATCTGAAAGTACAAAGAGTGTGATTTCCATAACCAGTCATATGCTGGTAACGATTTGAAAACTGGCTCCCATGGAAGAAAAGCTCTGATTTGTGGTGTTTTACCAATGTCTGTGATGTAAATATTTCCTCCATGGCTCATTTCAAGCTACTGAAGTGATGTTCACCAAGTCATATAATTCATAAAAACTTTAACCATTGTTGGACTCTGTTGTAGCGCTGCACCCGTTGTGTAGGCCAAGGATATAATATGAATTTCTGCTGTTGATTCCACTTTATGAATTCTAGTTTCAGTTTCTATCAAGAAACACATGAAGGTACAAAATTTTAATATAAAGTTTTATTTTAATATAGAGGTGTGCTTTGACAAAGTATCTTACATTTCTCCTCAAAAATTTACATTTTTATTTCTATCACAATCTTTTATAAATGTTCAGTATATGCTTTACTATGTATTTCACAATTCTAATATTACTCATCCCTTGAGCTGAGTCTTATACTCAGATGGTATAATTTTGCTAGTACTTCATTTTCCAATAGTGTGCTTCATTCTGGTACTTATTCATTATAAGCAAGACTGTATGCATATGTGTGGGAAGCACTCTGGGTGATTCTGCTATTCACAGGTGATTATAATAAGGGTGAGAATAAATGTAAGTTATGATTCCACCTCTATTCTTCCAAAATGTCTGCTCTTCCACAAAGTAATTCCCATAAAGTCAAAGTTAATTTCAAAGCAATTCACAAACACTCTGGAATTAAGAGCCAATTCCAAAGTTACTAAAAAATAAGATTTAAATAAACATCTCATTTATAGATATTGAACTGGCTAACTAGCCACAACAAATTATTCTTTGGTCAAAGATGAATCAGAATGTTTAATTCAGTAAAATGAGAAAGTTAATATATTTTTCATTGCAAGTAACATTTTTCTCAAGAATGTTACTCTTAGTTAAACCAAAACTCATTCTTTCTGCTTCTTACTTTTTTTCCCTCCTTATTCTACATTGTGTGGCATTTTCATTGTTGATTGGTTTGTTCCTTTTATACTTATTTAATTATAGCACTGCTCAAGATGATCTCTCAAAGTATTCCATATCATTTCACATACTTTTTTTTCTTTTAAGAAAACCCATAAATCTAATATCTATATCAGTGATTTTCTAACACTCTTTATTCTATGCACCAAGTTACTGGAGTCCGAATTCCCTTATAAAAGTGTTAAAATGAGAACTTTCTCAAGATTTTTCATTCTTTGCTCATCTCTCAGACATCTCAATATTTCACATCATAATTAATAACTATTTTAAACACACATGATGACGTTTTATATAACTTTCCATATCAAATTGTCCAGCTTTAGCTAATGGTGATAGAATTATTGTGGTAGTTACAATATCAGGTGACTTACAAACTGCAGTCAAAGCTTTGGATACATTATCTCAATCAGTTTTCATTTATCTGACAAAGTGATTATGTAATTTATGGGGGAAGCAATTGAGACTTACAGAAATCCAGAAACAATATAGCTAGTAAGTGGAAAATCTAGAATTAAACCAAGTTCCATCTGAATCAGAGTCTATTTTCTTTCCATAATACCATACTATATTTTAAAATTAATAAATCACTGATTATAGTACCATAACCATGCTCAGTTCAGTTCATTCAGTCTCTCAGTTGTGTCTGACTCTTTGCAACCCCATGAATTGCAGCACACTAGGCCTCCTTGTCCATCACCAACTCCTGGAGTTCACTCAGACTCACGTCCATCGAGTCAGTGATGCCATCCAGCCATCTCATCCTCGGTCATCCCCTTCTCCTGCCCCCAATCCCTCCCAGCATCAGAGTCTTTTCCAATGAGTCAACTCTTCGCATGAGGTGGCCAAAGTACTGGAGTTTCAGCTTTGGCATCATTCCTTACAAAGAAATCCCAGGGCTGATCTCCTTCAGAATGGACTGGTTGGATCTCCTTGCAGTCCAAGGGACTCTGAAGAGTCTTCTCCAACACCACAGTTCAAAAGCATCAACTCTTTGGCGTTCAGCCTTCTTCACAGTGCAACTCTCACATCCATACATGACCACAGGAAAAACCATAGCTTTGACTAGACGGACCTTAGTTGGCAAAGTAATGTCTCTGCTTTTGAATATACTATCTAGGTTGCTCATAACTTTTCTTCCAAAGAGTAAGTGTCTTTTAATTTCATGGCTGCAATCACCATCTGCAGTGATTATGGAGCCCCCAAAAATAAAGTCTGATACTGTTTCCACTGTTTCCCCATCTATTTCCCATGAAGTGATGGGACCAGATGCCATCATCTTCGTTTTCTGAATGTTGAGCTTTCAGCCAACTTTTTCGCTCTCCTCTTTCACTTTCATCAAGAGGCTTTTTAGTTCCTCTTCACTTTCTGCCATAAAGGTGGTGCCATCTGCATATCTGAGGTTATTGATATTTCTCCCAGCAATCTTGATGCCAGCTTGTGCTTCTTCTAGCCCAGCATTTCTCATGATGTACTCTGCATTATTATAAGTTAAATAAGCAGGGTGACAATATACAGCCTTGACATACTCCTTTTCCTATTTAGTCTGTTGTTCCATGTCCAGTTCTAATGAGGTTAAACTTAAACTTTTAACTTTATTATTTACTTATTCACATCTTAAGTTGACCAGTTTGTTTATTATCCAAAAATTTTTTAAAAACTTCAGGAAAACTGAAACCTCACTGTGTCTTTGTAATGTTATAATGGCATTCATATGCTTTGATGTTAGAGCAATTCTGGACTCTTGATCCTTTATATTCTGAAAGAATTGGTGAAAGATTGGTGATATTTCTTTTTTAAATGTTTGATAAAATTCACTAGGACATTTATCACGTCTGGTCTTTTAAGTGTGTATGTGAGAGAGAGAAAGAGAAAGAGAGACAGAGACAGAGAGAAGTTTTGTTGTAATGTACAGAGTAGTGCTCAGATTTTCTGGTTTATATTGCATTAGCTTATTAGTTGCATTTTTAAAAGATGTTTATTTCATTTGAGTTGTCAGAATCCTTTGAGTAAATTTGTTCATATCTATAGGATCTATACGGATTTTTTTTTTTTTTCTAATGCTGATAATTCATGTCCTCTTTTCTTATCTTTTAACTTTCCAAAACTAAACTTCTGGATTTCTTAATCTGCTCTATTGTTTGTCTGTCTTCCATTTCTCCTAAAAGAGATTTTTTTTTTTAATTTATACTTGATTTTCTTTGCTCTCCTTTTCCTAGCTTCTCAAGATGCTTCCTTATGTCATGGATTTTAGGAATTTCTTCTTTCCTAATATCAGCATTTAAAACCATAATTTCTGGGTCACTTTGCTGTATATCAGAGATAGGCAAAACACTGTAGATCAACTATACTTCAATAAAAAATGAAATAGAACTAGAATTTCAATTTATGCACATCTGTGGATGGATTCAACACATTTAATGTTATATTTTCAATATTATGTATTTGTTCCAAATACTTTCAAGGCATCATACCTATGTGGCATATTTGTCTTATATTTGGAGTCTTACATTTTCAACCCCACAAATTTCTATCAGTCTAATTGTTTAGATAATACAATTTTTAGTTTACCATACCTTCTCAAACCTGCTGGCATCATTTTTCTTCTTCTAGAATTCCATCTTTTAGTTGTTCTTATCTGTGGGGAGTAATATCTCCCAGTTTTTCTCTTTTTAAAAAGTCTGTATTTTGCCACTACTCCTGACAGATGGTTACACTGGGTATACAAGTACATTTTGTCAGTCATTATTTCACTGTGTTGAGAATGCCAAGAGAATGAGGCATTATAAAGGGATAATACAAAAATGAGAGAGACAGACTCAATATATAAAATATAGTTGCACATGTCAGAGTTAAGTTCAACATTTTGCAGCCATGACATTTGTTTTATATTACAATCTCTTGAAGCTTAGGCTTCCAACTGTTTACTTTTGTTTTTCATTAGCCAATGAATCATGTATAATGACTGACTGTATAATCTTAGAATCCAAAAATAAAGTGCTATTGGTGACATAGGATATTCATTATATTTTTAAAGAGTTGATGACATGTGAAACCA
Organism: Cephalophus harveyi; assembly: GCA_006410635.1. Lineage (NCBI taxonomy): Eukaryota > Metazoa > Chordata > Mammalia > Artiodactyla > Bovidae > Cephalophus > Cephalophus harveyi. Next base: position 86,085 of record SJYT01053563.1, read on the forward strand.
ATAACTGCTATGTTTCACTAATCAAAAATATGACATACACATTTTGTCTGAAATGATGCTTAACATGGATAAAACTTCACATCAAAGTGGGACTTCTTGTAAATAAATGGTTTGGATGCTTATAAGTTGGTGCAAAAATAATTGAGGTTTTATATTGTTGAAATTCACTTTTTGATATTGGAATACATTCTTCCCTGGTGGCTCAGAGGTTAAAGCGTCTGCCTCCAATGCAGGAGACCTGGGTTCGATCCCTGGGTCGGGAAGATCCCCTGGAGAAGGAAATGGCAATCCACTCCAGTATTCTTGCCTGGAGAATCCCACGGACGGAGAAGCCTAGTAGGTTACAGTCCACGGGGTCGCAAAGAGTCAGACACGACTGAGCGACTTCACCTCACCTCACCTCAATACATTCTTAAGTAAATGTGGTTATATTATACATAATTTTAATGTATATTTCTTGCTTAATATGTTTTGCTAATGACTTATTATTTGCTGTTTATTTTATGTTTATTTTAGACTAGGGAAATGATGTTAGACAAGAAAATAGTGATTTTCTTATTCGAGTTCAAAATGGGTCATTAAGCAACACAGACAACTCACAGCATCAACAATGCATTTGGACCAGGAACTGCTTAAGAACATACAATGCAGTGGTAGTTCGAGAAGTTTTGCGAAGGAGACAAGTGTCTTGAAGATGAGGAGTGCAATCACCAGCCATCAGAAGTTGACAATGACCAACTGAGAGCCATCATAGAAGCTGATCCTCTTACCATTACATGAGAAGTTGCTGAAGAACTCAACATTGACCAGTCTATGGTCATTCGGCATTTGAAGCAAATTGGAAAGGTAGTAGTTGCCTCATGAACCGACCAGAAATAAAAAAATAATCATTTTGAAGAGTTGTCTTCTCTTATTCTATGCAACAACAACGAACTATTTCTTGACCAAATTGTGATGTGCAACAAATAGTGGATTTTATATGACAACCAGAGATGACCAGTACAGTGGTTGGAGTGAGAAGAAGCTCCAAAGCAGTTTCAAAGCCAAAGTTGCACCAAAAAAGGTCACACTGTGCACTGCTTGGTGATCTGCTGCCCATCTGATCCACTACAGTTTCCTGAATTCCAGTGAAACCATTATATCTGAGAAGGATAGCCAGCAAATTGATGAGATGCACTGAAAACTGAAACACTTGCCACCAGCTTTGGTCAACAGAAAGGGCCCAATTCTCCACAACAACACTTAACCACATGTTACACAACCAATGTTCCAAAAGTTGAACAAATTGGACTACAAAATTTTGCCTCATCTGCCATATTCACCTAACTGCTCACCAACCGATTACCACTTCTTTAAGCATCTCAACAAATTTTTGCAGGGAAAATGCTTCCACAACCAGTGGGATGCAGAAAATGCTTTACAAGAGTTTGTCAAATCCTGAAGCATGGATTTCTATGCTATAGGAATAAACTGATTTCTCATTGGCAAAAACGTATTGGTTGTAATGGTTACCATTTTGATTAATAAAGATGTGTTTGAGCCTAGTTACAATGATTTAAAAATCATGGTATGCAAGCACAATTACATTTATACCAATCTAATATATTTTAGTGGGCAGATATATGATTTGAAAAAACTCCTGTCCTTAAAATTGGTGTCATATTAGCAGTAACATAAGATTTTATAATATGAATTTTATTTATAATTTTCAAAATATTCAATTCTGCGATAGAGTACAAGAAAACAAACAGCATGAACATAACCCAAAGAAGTGGTAAGCCAAGATAAATAAGCAGACTACCATGAGACACAGCTAAAATTCACAATGTGTCACAAATATATAATGAGTAAACAAGTAGCATGTGAGATATAGGCAGAATCCTTAATCTGAACTAAATATAAATAGTAAATAATAATCTGTAGGACACACTAAAGATGGAAAAATAAATTATATGCTGAAATAAACAAAAGTGTCACATAAAGTAAAAAAGGATAAAATATATATTAAAAATGCATCTTATGGGCTTAGAGGTATCTCATTCCTATATCCACAACCTATTGGTAAAACCTAATATAGTTCCATTATGGATCCAGGTATGTTCTATCCAAAAAAGGCAGATAGCACCCCCAGTTATTAAGCAGACTAACTGGCAAGCTGTCTGCCTGTGCATTTTTCTGACAAGAGTATTGTGTATCATTGGTCCTGGCACTTTTTGTCTATAAGCCCCTTGCACATACTTCAAATTTTGTTCTACAAATCAAGTAATCATCAGGGAAGGACCTGATGGCCAAGAGAAAGAAAAAGAACACCTGAACATTATAAAACGTAGGACCCATTAGCAGGTCATTTCTCCCATGACATCCTAACTTATTCTAACTGCATTATCCAATCTCATCTATCTCTCTGTCAACTCTTGCTTTGAGTTTTAAATATATTTAATAAACTGTGACTTTGTCTGTAATTAACTTATGTCTTTCTGTTCTGTGATCTCTGGTGTAGTTTGTTAATGTGCTTAGAGGCTATCATTGCATCAGATCATATCCTTATATGATAGGTGACAACAAAATAATTACAGCCTATTTGCTAATCATCTTTAAAAGTTATTTAAGCCCAATTATTAATGAATTAAGAAATTAGTAATGAAACATTTGTTAGGATCAGAAATATCCAGTTGTACTTATTAGAGCAAATCAATATTTATCTGTGTAACTTCTCTCTAACCTTGACCAATACCAGGTATTTCTAAGGATAAAAGGAAAAGTAAATCCTTCATAAAGCTGTTAATTAGTCTCTGGATTATCTTGTGGGAGCATTTCTGATACCATCTGGACATGATCATATGTCCTAGAGAATGGGAACTTGTGATCCATATCATTTTAATCTCTATTTATATAATTACAGATAGTGTGCTTTATATAAAATCTGTAATCCTTTCCTAAAATAGTGTTCTATCCCAATGGATTCCACATACTGTTAGCATATAAAAGCTACATTCCAGTGATGTCTGCAATATTTCAATAACTGATCTCTTGTCTGTGTCAGTGCTCACATCTATGTTACCCTCTATTTTCAGGTCAGTCTTGCTAAGCAAATTCTTTGAGTCACTCTCATATTTAAGATGTTTCAGTGGATCCAAGTCCTCACTTCTTATTCTGAAATTCTACAATGTTAGAGAATCTGTTTCAGACTTATTTTTTCTATTATTGTAAATAAAAGCTAAGGTTGCAATGCCTGAATGCTTGATCAACCTCCCAAATCCAACAAACCCTAGGAAAGTATGAGATTTGGAATTATAGGTATACATTTGTATTGTCAAAACTTAGCCATTACTTACTGTTTTGAGCAATATTTTTGTCATCTCTAAAATGAGAAGATCATAATTATAAATATAATCATAGTTATAATTATAATATCTCACAGAGTTGCAAAGATTAAATTAGATAACATCTTTCTCCCTTTCTTTCACTCTCAATGTTTCAAAACATCATTCTGTAGATCTGCTACATCCACATTTTCCAAATCCTCCTAGGGTCCTTAAACATCACTCCCTCCCATACCTAAATGATAATACTTATACTTTCTCCTTAAAACGTATACTGGCATATTTTATTGATCTCATTTCCCTGGATAAAGATAAGCTGGATTGAGTTATTTACAGTGTAATAACAGGATATGAGCTTTTATGGCTGTAAACGCAGTGTGAGGCAATGTGTATAAGGTTGAGAACTGGGATTCTTGCTAACTAAACAATTAAGATGTATCCAGGGAGGCATCACACAGATAGGCCAGATGCATCTATGTGCAAAGTCTGGGACATTCATGAAGAAAATAGAATCAACACAACAACTGGACCACATGGTGTAACATTGCCCAGATTTTGAATTGCAGGGAAGTCCATGAGGGTATACACAAAAATAGCACTGAAAATGCTTTGAAATCAGTTTGCTATTTCAATCATGGGATGTAAAATTAGTCGAGAACATGAATTATAAACCTAAACAGGTGTACTGTCTGCTAAAAAGTAAAGTATAAATAACTCACAAAAGGCTCAGAACACAATTCAAATTATCTGTCATACTAAGATTCAGGAACACCTCAACTTCAATGAGAAAAGTAATCAACAGGTGTCAGCATTGCAATGATACAGATGATGAAGTTATCTGGGAAGATTTTTAAAGCATCTATGAAAACCCAACCAGTCCGTTCTAAAGGAGATCAGCCCTGGATGTTCTTTGGAAGGAATGATGCTAAAGCTGAAACTCCAGTACTTTGGCCACCTCATGTGAAGAGTTGACTCACTGGAAAAGACTCTGATGCTGGGAGGGATTGGGGGCAGGAGAAGAAGGGGACGACCGAGGATGAGATGGCTGGATGGTATCACCGACTCGATGGATGTCAGTTTGAGTGAACTCCGGGAGTTGGTGATGGACAGGGAGGCCTGGCGTGCTGTGATTCATGGAGTCGCAAAGAGTCGGACACGACTGAGCGACTAAATTAAACTGAACTGATGATAAAAATGTTCCAACAAAAAATTATAGACTCATTTGGAACAGTTGAAAAATAAAACATCTCAAAAAAAAGAAAGAAAAAAACTCACTAGATGGGTTTAATTTTTTAAAAATGAAAATTAATGGAAATTGTCACTGAGCTTGACAACAAAACAATCTAATTTGAACATCAAAGAGAACAAACATTCTTTTTAAATAAGTGAACAGAGACTCAAGAATTTGTGAACAGTTATAAAAGTTATAATATTTGTATCCTTGGAATCTGAGAAAAAGAGAAAGAGTAGATGACTTAAAAAATACTTGAAGAAATAAAGACTTAAATCTTTCCAAATCTGGCCAAGAAGCTAAATCTAAAAGAAAATATACACTGACATATCAAAATGAAATCATTTATATCTACATAAAAGAACAAAATCTTGAAAGTATTCAAAAAGATATAATGTGCTCCTCCTAGGGAAATAATAATTTGAAGGGCAGCATTGTATTTCATTAGAAATCATGGAGGACAGAAGAAAGTTGCCCAGTTTTTTCAAGTGCTGAAAAGAAAAACTAACAACCTCAAATTCCTTATCTAGATAAAATATGCTTCATAAACAGAGGAGAAATAGTTAACAATCTCCATAAAAATACTGACCATAAAAAACTAAGAGATAACCACAAGCAGATTTGCTATAAACAAAATGCTAAAGTAAGTTCTATAGAAAGAAAGGAAATAATAATAGAAGGAAACTTGGAGTATCACAGTAAAATAACAGAATGGAAAGAGTAAGTATTAATGTATGGTCAGACATAATAGACTATAATTATCCCCTTGAGTATTTTTTAATGAGAAAGATATTATAACATTATCTGATGTGGTTCTAAATGTATCTGAAGGTAATATTAAAGACAATCATGTCATAAAATGCAGAAAGTAAAAATGACTTCTATATTTCTGGTACTAATAAAATGTTGATAGTAAAAAGTGGTAAGCTATATGTATGTCTCATAATTTCTAGGGAAACCAATAAATTTTTTAAATTTTTTAAAATGTAAGGAAAAAATCCTCAAATACTGTAAATAATTCAAAATAAAAGTAATCCACAGGAAAGACAAAAATAAGGGAGTGAAATGGGAAATAAAGGAAATACAAAAGGAATAAACAGAAAACAAGTAATTGAATGGCATATTTAAACCCTAAAATATAAAAAATTACATTAAATATATAAATGGTCTAAATATATCAGTTTAAAAGCAGAGAAGGGCAAAGCAGATTTGAAAAACTGCCCTCATTGTTTGAAATCTATAAAAAAAATTTGCTTACCATATTTAGTTGGTTAAAAGTAATGAAAAAATATACCACATAGAAAATAATCAAGAGAATGCTTGGATGGCTATATTATTTTCAGACACAGTGGACTTATGAACAAAGAAAATTACTAGGAGAAAAATAGCAATAAAAAAAAAATTTGCTTACCATATTTAGTTGGTTAAAAGTAATGAAAAAATATACCACATAGAAAATAATCAAGAGAATGCTTGGATGGCTATATTATTTTCAGACACAGTGGACTTATGAACAAAGAAAATTACTAGGAGAAAAATAGCAATACCACATAATAATAAATGGTTCATTAACGAGGAAAAACACAGCTGAGATCTGCTTGGAGCAGATGCTGCTAAAGCCACAGTGACAGGAACACTTAAATAATAACATAGACAAATTGCTAGAGATTAAGTGTGGAAAAGCTTGAAGTTGAGAAACTCCTGGGGACCACTGCCTTAGGGTGACCTTACACTCTTGCAGATTTCACCCCAGGAAGCTCAGCAGATTCTCAAGCTACAGAACTAAGAAAAATCCCCCTACAACTTTGGCAGGGAGAGATTACTTTTCGTAATCAATTTTCTTTTCTTTTTTCAACCACTTGAGGGATGATAGATATCTTTAAAAATTGTACATATTTAATATATAAAACTTGATGAGTTTAGAGATAAGTGTATATCCATAAAACCATCATCACATTCTATACCAAAACACATCTAACACTTTCAAGTTTCCTCCTGCCCTATTTATTCATTGCTATTTTTATTGTTATTACTACAATTATTACTATTATTGCTGGGGTCCAGCCCCGGTGGATCCAGGACTGGCAAGGAAAACTTATTTATTAATTAATATAAGATTAGATTAGGAAGAAATAGTGTAGTAGGAAAATTAAGTGGAGAAAAGAGGATGAATAACTTGGTTTACGGGGAAGGCCAATAAAGTTCCAGACAAGGAACTTGCACCATCTACATTAGGCCGCCGGCATCCATTTGAATATCGGAGAGTGCCCCGCCTTGGGCTCTCTCTCTTACGGATCTTAGAAGCCAGGACAAGTAAGTAGACATGGTGAGCTGCCCCGCTCCAGATGGGAATTCAGCCTGAAGTTAGAGTAAAGAGGAGACATGGGGGAAACCAGTCCAGCGGCTGGCCCTGGCCTCTATTGTCTAGAAAGTCCTTTTATACCTTTTTGATTGTACATAGAGATCAATGGGTAATACAAAATTATGCAGCGTCAGCAGCCCTGACTCTTCAAAACCAGGCTTTTCTCTCTGCATACCTAATTGTATACACAA
>SJYT01053572.1:0-21112 GCA_006410635.1 Cephalophus harveyi
TGAAACTCCAGTACTTTGGCCACCTCATGTGAAGAGTTGACTCATTGGAAAAGACTCTGATGCTGGGAGGGATTCGGGGCAGGAGGAGAAGGGGACGACCGAGGATGAGATGGCTGGATGGCATCACGGACTCGATGGACGTGAGTCTGAGTGAACTCCGAGAAATGGTGATGGACAGGGAGGCCTGGCGTGCTGCGATTCATGGGGTTGCAAAGAGTCAGACATGACTGAGCAACTGAACTGAACTGAACTGAAAGCCACCTGTGGTTGACCGCTGTGCTCTACAATTATAAATGAAGAAGCATCTTACAGAAAGGGATCTAAAGCAGAGTTCAACATTCAAAAGGTCTTAGAGAGGTATGGAAGGAGCATGGGAGTCAGTACACTATCTGATATCATAGAAATGAAGGTATTAAGAACAACAGTAATTTTGATTGCTTTATTAAAATGTTCCTCATAGAATTCTTTACAAAAACATTCCTAAAAAAGTCATTCAACACATATCAAGACCTTCTATGTATAGGACACTGATGGAAAAAGCAAAGGAATCTGTGTTCCTGATCCTTAATACAACTCAAAAATATGTAAAATTCGGAAAGGTCAGTTCAAAAGCTTAAATTTTACATCACTTACAATTTCAATAATGCTGAAATTTTAATTTAGTATTGTGCTTACAGTGCTACCCTTATATTTTGTTCATAAGAACAAAAGTCCATCATTCCCTGCTATATAAAATATTCATGTTCATATTTTAGAGATATATTTATATAAATATACTTATATAAAACAAAATCTTCTGAGTTGCAGATAAATAAAAAAATCTTAAAGAAACCAAAACACTATAAAAGTTAAAATAATACATTTCATCCATTAATTCTAGTATAAGTTTAGACAGAGTTTTAGATCTTCTTCATGAAAGAAACGTACGAACTGTACCCTTGATTGTACCTCTACAAATAGGGCATTTTCTTAGAGAAGGGGCACAGTCTTTGCAAACTACTAGATGACCACAAGGAATAAACACTATGGACACTTCTTTGTCCATACACACTTTACATGTTCTTTCTTCTTGTAGTCTCCTCAATTGTTCTTCTATTGGTAAATCTAAGAAGAGAGAAAAAGCGTTAATAAAAGGCAATTTGCTGCTTCTCCTCCAATGAAAAGCCAAGAAAATAAAAAACAATGTTTTCTTCTGGTTTAAATTATTAATATTTTACCTGAAACATTTTCTGTAGGAATGTATTTTATGTCTTGTTGCACTAAGGGAGCAAAAGCAAAAACATTACTATTACAAATAAGGTTAGCAATATTAATCACAGAATATATATTTTTAAACTAACAGTTTGGACTCTGCCCAAACACTATAAATAATTTTCAAAATGTCAAGGCAACGAAAGCCTTCTTTTTGTACAATTACTAGTTTATAAATTAGGTTGAATTATTTTCAGTAATCACAAATTAATATGAGCATATTTTCAATTGACCTAGAAAGTTTCAAAAGTAATTTTTCAGCACTCACCAAATAAACGCTTGTATAACATGGGATCAATTTCTTGTAGAGAGGTTTTGAATATGGTGGCTGCAAAATTTCCTTTCACTAAAATGGTATCAATCAGTTCTCTTGCTTGTAAAGATGTTTGTGTTTTCTGTTTAATAACATCATGTTCTTGTTCACTAATCACCCTGGCAGTTAGGAGACTATCCAGAATTGGAAGCACACAAGTCAAATGTTGAAAAAGTGCCATTCTATTCTTCCGGATTAATGACAGGTCATCTTTATAGAAAAGAACACAAACATAATCACATTCAAACTCTGCCCGCAAACTTCCTTCCACATATACACATATAACTGAATGAAAACAACCATAATTCAGTATCAGTTAGCACTGAAGTTGATTTCTAGCTTGGAAGTACCAAAGTAGAAAACAACTATTTATAATAAGAACTAATGCTGAGCACTGTGGTAGGCACTTCATATGTATTAACTCATTTCATCTTTACAACAGCCCAGCTCAGTAAAGAATCTGCCTGCAATGCAGGAGACCCTGGTTTGATTCCTGGGTTGGGAAGATCTGCTGGAGAAGGGATAGGCTACCCACTCCAGTATTCTTGGGCTTCCCTTGTGGCTCAGCTAGTAAAGAATCCACTTGCAATGCAGGAGACCTGTATTCGATCCCTGGCTTGGGAAGATCCCCTGGAGAAGGGAACGGATACCCACTCCAGTATTCTGGCCTGAAGAATTCCATGGACTGTATGGAATTTCCATGGAGTTGCAAACAGTCGGACAAGACTGAGCGACTTTCACTTTCACTAGTGTCATTATTGGAGAAGGCAGTGGCACCCCACTCCAGTACTCTTGCCTGGAAAATCCCATGGACAGAGGAGCCTGGTGGGCTGCAGTCCATGGGGTCGCTAAGAGTCAGACACGTCTGAGCGACTTCACTTTCACTTTTCACTTTCATGCATTGGAGAAGGAAATGGCAACCCACTCCAGTGTTTTTGCCTGGAGAATCCCAGGGACAGGGGAGCCTGGCGGGCTGCCGTCTATGGGGTCGCACAGAGTCGGACACGACTGAAGCGACTTAGCAGCAGCAGCAGCAATGTCCTTATTTAGTGGATAAGAAAACAAAGGCACAATGAGGTAAGTAAATTGCTAAAGTATATAAAATTAGCAAAAGTCAAACTGAGGCAATTTGGTGTCATAATCTCTGCTTTCTACAATTCTGCAATACTGCTAATCCTTTAACCAAATAAACCTTAGAGCCAAATGAAATTGAAATTTCAATCCAATCTAGTCCAAGTGGGAAAGGCAAAATCAAGAGAATTAAAATGACAGATTTTTTCTTAAATTATCAGTCACCCATAAAACTTAAAATTCCATTTAATTATTATTTCCCCAAATTATACATGATACCATCATTAGTTCAGTATTTTATAACAATAGGGGAAAGGCACTAACAACATTTTGAAAAAGAAATCCTACTTGTCATACCTTCCTGTGCTATAGGATCACTATATTCTCCTTAAAAATCTAGATTTTTGTATCTACTAGTAAAATATTTTATATTTGAAACTCTGCAATTGCATTATCTTTATGGAATATGACTTATGAATCTAGGTTTGTTAATTAACTATCATATAGTTTTACCATGATCCATTAAGCTTTACTATAAAATAAAAGGAGAAGTTGAGTTGTCTAAAGAAGGATTATTTGAGTGGAGATGATTGATAGATGTTAGAAACTCTGACTCTATCAAATAAGACACATAAATAAAACCATTTAACAAGGAACACCATTTAACTAGTGCCTAGTCAGATGGTCCAGGCTCAAGATATGCATTTCGAAGAGGACTGAAGCTCTGAAAATAAATGAGAAAACGACCAGAACAATGTCTGGGTAAAAAGTCAATGTTCCACACATACCTGCTGAACAAATAAACGATCAGGGCTCAGCAATTTAAAGAGCAGTTGGAACAAAGAAATTTGAAGTAGATTACAGCAGAGGGGTGGAAGAATCAGAATTTACTATATTGTTAAGTAATTTATTATTAAGAAGTAGTGATATATTAGAAAATTAAAACATAATTTTATATTGAAGTATATTCATTTTAAAGTTTTTTATTTTTCTAATTACATTTTACTTAAACTAATTAAGTTCTCTGAAATTCTTAAGATTTCCAAAATTAGACTGCTACTGATTGAGGAAAATAGTCTCACTTCAAAGTCATAGGCTATATTATAGCTTATAAGAAAGTAAAGACTTGAATATATCTTTGAAACATACTACTCTTTTATTCTGGAAAAAAATATCCTAAGTTGCCTCTTTAAGTGCACATTTGTAAAGAAGTCACACACCTACCATTCTCGGAAACTAGAAATTAATTAGTAACACAAATGTAAGAATTTTCATTGTCATTCAAAAAATATTTCTTGGGCACTGACTGTTTAGACACATGAAAGTTATCTTATACCGTTTGCTGACTTGGAGTTATCTCTGGAAATTTTTTTTTTTTTTTTAAGAAAAATAAGCATTTTATAGCTGGATGGCTTTAGACTTCATAGAGTTTTTAAACAGTTGTGGAGATGAGTGCTCTCTTCTTTGAGCAGTTGTTCACTGACAACCACTGGTAAGAATGTGACAACTACAGGAAGGACATGCAGTCTTATCTTCCCTTTAAAATGAAAAAGAACTTGGCAAGGCTGGGCAAACTTCGACTATACTACTGCTGTACTGGTGACATGTACAACTGAATCAGTCAGTCACACTTTGGTAAATAGAGGATGCTGTATCACCATGATCTGGTATGTCTGTCTGGGTTGGCCAGGGGTAGATTTATCCAGGAATGGAGTGGACAATCTCACAGTCAACTATCCTGGGAGCAAAGAGGTCTCAGATGGCCATGAACAAGGGCAGGGGTGCAAACCTTTCTCCTTCTGGGCTTTGTGGGTATTTGGGGGACTCCTGACAAATCTGTACACAGGTCAAGAAGCAACAGTTAGAACTGGACATGGAACAACAGATTGGATCCAAACTGGGAAAGGAGTATGTCAAGGCTGTATATTGTTATTGTCACCCTGCTTATTTAACTTATATGCAAAGTACATCATGAGAAATGCTGGGCTGGAGGAAGCACAAGCTGGAATCAGGACTGCCAGGAGAAATATCAATAACTTCAGCTATGCAGATGACACCACCTTATGGCAGAAAGTGAAGAGGAACTAAAAAAAAAGCCTCTTGATGAAAGTGAAAGAGCAGAGTGAAAAAGTTGGCTTAAGCCAACATTCAGAAAACGAAGATCATGGCATCTGGTCCCATCACTTCATGGCAAATAGATGGGGAAACAATAGAAACAGTGACAGACTTGATTTTGGGGGGCTCCAAAATCACTGCAGATGGTGACTGCAGCCATGAAATTAAAAGACACTTGCTCCTTGGAAGAAAAGCTATGACTAACCTAGCCAGCATATTAAAAAGCTGACATTACTTTGCCAACAAAGGTCCGTCTAGTCAAACCTAGGGTTTTTCCAGTAGTCACGTATGGATGTGAGAGTTGGACTATAAAGAAAGCTGAGCACCGAAGAATTGATGCTTTTGAACTGTAGCGTTGGAGAAGACTCCTGAGAGTCCCTTAGACAGCAGGGAGATCCAACAAGTCCATCCTAAAGGAAATCAGTCATGAATATTCATTGGAAGGACTGATGCTGAAGCTGAAACTCCAATCCTTTGGCCACCTGATGTGAAGGACTCATTTGAAAGGACCTTGATGCTGGGAAAGATTGAAGGTGGGAGGAGAAGGGGACGACAGAGGATGAGATGGGTGGATGGCATCACTGACTCAATGGAATTGTTTGAGTAAGCTCTGGAAGTTGGTGATGGACAGGGAATCCTGGCATGCTGCAGTCCATGGGGTTGCAAAGAGTCAGACATGACTGAGTGACTGAATGAACTGAACTGAGCCTTGCTTGGGACTTTCCTAGTCATTTTTGTAAACTGGTCAGAGCTACACAGAGAGATTCATGAGGATGAGTTTAGGGGCACCAAGAGAGCACACATACAGTTATAGCTATCAATTGCCATGTGTGATATAATGTCCTTCCATGATCCCTAAATCTTCAGTAAAAGTTTGTTAAGAGTTGTAGTCTGTTTTCAGCTGTGTTGAAAGGACTCTTGGATCTGGTCCATGTGCGAGAAAGAGTGGCCAAGGAGGGATCAACATTTCTCTTTGTCCAGGCCAAAGTGATGATGGAAGCAGAGCAACCAGATGAGAATGAACATGCTGAGAGGAAAGAGTTTTTTGAAGAGCAATAGAGCAGAGCTAACAAGAAGACATGGCTAGCATGGAAGGTCACAGGCAACTTGTCTTGAGAGAATGTGAAACAGTATTCCAGCACTCTTTTCAATAACAGAAAGACACTTCAAAGGGGAACTCAGATCTTGTGTGGGCAAAGAGGAAACTTAATGATAATTTGCATATTACTTTACAGTCACAGGTTGAGACACACTGCTATGCTACTATTAATAGTTGTCCCTGATCCCACCACCCCAATTTACAGAGAAGAGGAGTGAGCAACTAGTCCGGGATAAAAAATGTGCCATGGGCTTCCCTGGTGGTCCAGTGGTTAAGAATCCATCTTGTAATGCAGAGGACACTGGTTCAATCCCTGGTCTGGGAAGACTGAACGTGCCAAGGAGCAACTAAGCCTGTACACCACAACTACTAAGCATGCGCTCTAAAGCTTGAGAGCTGCAACTGCTGAAGCTCAAGTGCCAGAGTCCGTGCTCCACAATTGGAGAAGGCATTGCAATGAGAAGCTGGGCACCACAACTAGAGAAAGCCTACATGCAGCAAGAAAGACCCAGTGCAGCCAAAAATTTTAAAAAAAACACAACATTTTTTTTTAATGTGCCATGAATAATTATATACACAATCAATTATTCAGAATAAAAACAGAAATTAAGCAGAGGCAGGAAAATTTGCTTTCACTCAATATATACAATTTCAATTTACTAATAAGCAATCAAATATAGTTTTAAAAAGTTTTCAGAATTCAAACGTAGAAGACTGAACATAAAATCCAATTGGATTAATGAGTATATTTTCAATAACATATACAGTGGCATCCTTATGGAAATAGAGACTGTAAATAAATATGTGTACCTGATTCTTTTTCCTCAGTTGCTCTTTCTTTCTCCTCTTCCCTTATTTCATCTTCTGCATTAAGTAAATCTAGTACAAGATCACTGATGGTTTTATAATTCTCTCCAGTCATTAGGATCTTACTCTGAACTGTCTGCTTTACCAGCCTCCTACTAAAGCCCATTTCCAAAGCAGCTTTAACCACAGGTGTATTCATCATGACTGAATCTTCTGAATGGTTTTCTCCAGGTCCAAAATGAATAACTATACGAAATAAGGAATTTAACACATTATGAGAGAGTCTGTATATTTTCTAAATTGTGATTTATTACAATATCAAAAATATAAGGCCCAGAAAATATGCAGGTACTATTTTTGTACTACCTTTTGTAAATTTAAAATAATGATATATATGTTCAGTCACTAAAATAGGAACATGGAACGTTGTATTCAGATACAAAATATGCATTATCTGGCATAACTATAAGTGGGAGAAAGACATAGAATGTTGGTGCTGGTGGATCATCCCAACCAGCATTGAGATTCCTTTTTCCCCAAGCTGAATGAACAAATGAGCTTTCTCAATTAAATATGTTTTACATAATTTTGAAATAGGCCAATTGTCATCACTCATCTCTATTACTGCAGTGGCCTTCTACAACACGGTTCCTATCTAATTTATTCTCAATATTGTAATCAGAATGACTTTTTAAAAACACAAATCTGAATTTCCATAAATTCCATCAACAATTCCTTTGCCTTTAAGGTAACATTCAATTGTGCCTTATAAGATCTTACACAATCTGGACCCTAACCCCTTCAGCCTCACCACCTGCCACTTACTCAATTGTCTTCTACCCAGAAGTCACAAACTGACAGCTGCTGGTTCAAATTCTGCCTATTATGCTGGCTACTATTAAGCCAGCCTGCTTCATTCATTCACCTGTTCACAAATCCTACTTCTATCCATACAAAATTTGTTCAGTTCTTCTAATATGCCTGTTCTCCTTTGTCATTTAAGTCTTTCACGTGCTGTTCTCTCTGCCGAGAATATTCTTTTCCTCTGTTTGTTATTTGGTTAACTTTTACTCTTCTGTTTGCTTCTGTGCTAAGACAAATACTTCTTCTGGAAAGGCTTTTCTGATCCTCCAAGTCTGGGCTAATGTCCCATATGTGCTCTCTGAGCCCACTTTATTTTCTGCACCATTATCCTATCTGTGCATTTTCCTGTATCTCTCAGACTAGCAGCTCATGAGAACAGGTGTTACATTTATTCTGTTCTTTGTTTCTCAGAACAGCAGAAGCGCAACAAATATTTATTGAATTTAATTTAACACTAGATAATGGAGAAGGGCTTATTCAAATATTGGCTCTATCACCTTTTAGGATAAGGTGATAGGTTACTTAACCTCTATGAGCCTCCAAGTCCTTACTGAAAAAAATGGGAATATTATTTTCTACTCTCTCCATTTCATAGAAATAATATGTATGCAATCTAATGTCACAGTGCATCTGTTCCCACACTGGTCTGAAAACTGGATGCATGCAGCTTGTTAAAACTAGAGACAGTCAAGCCCCCCTTTTAGATACTATGATTCAATTCAGTAGGGTTAAAGTGAGACTAGAAATCTATATTTTTTGGAGTTCCTCAGGCAATTATGATATGCACTAAGGTTTGAAAAATATCAAGTGTATCTAAAAATTCATTGTAAATTATAAATCATAACATAAATGTATATTATGTAATTATCAGCTTTCAATCTCAACAGTAGCAAATGATTCCAATATTTAAATGTAGCGATTATTATTAGTATACATACTTGGTGACTCTGCATTTTCATCTTCTGGATTGTTTGAAGTAGATAACAGCTACAAAAAAATGTACATAAATTAAAATGTAAACTTTATCTTATTCATTGCAATAAAAATTAATCAAGAGACTTGTTCAATTTATTGCAAACTGACTTGTTTATTGGCAACATGGTTTTTTATGTCAGAAGTAGAATTTTATTTACATTCAACAGCAATTCTGTAGGCCATAAACTAGTAAGACTTTCTTCACATGTGTGTATGTATTAACAAATAAAACTCATTTTCATTAAGGCACAAAAAGGGTTATACCTTTTCAGTGATCTATAAGACAATCATTGTTTACCTATTATCCCAAGGATCTTCCATTTTCTGGGTGTTTCTTTGGGATAAGCTGGATCTAACATTAATTCCATTGACCATGGCTAGGAAGTGTTAGACCCTCAAGCTGTTCTATAAGTTCTTATTTGCTTTTCTGGGAAGATTGGAAAGAGCAATACAATTATCTTCCTCAAACCCTTTTAAGAAAAATTTATACAGTATAGCTCATCATCATGGCAACATAAGAGTATAACTTAACTGCTACTACCTAGTCAATTGTTTTCCTCAAGTAGTTCAATTTATTACAACTTTATTAGAGTAATATTCAGAAACATAACTTAAATATTATTTTTCAGAAGGTTTCTAATTTTGCATCTGCTGTTATCCAAGGAATAGCACTCTCTACTATTTATTGACTATGCCAAACCCTTTGACTGTGCGGATCACAATAAACTGTGGAAAGTTCTGAAGGAGAGGGGAATACCAGACCACCTGGCCTGCCTCTTAAGAAATCTGTATGCAGGTCAGGAAGCAACAGTTAGAACTGGACACAGAACAACAGACTGGTTCCAAATTGGGAAAGGAGAACGTCAAGGCTGTATACTGTTCACCCTGCTTATTTAACTTATATGCAGAGTATATCATGAGAAATGCTAGGCTGGAGGAAGCACAAGCTGGAATCAAGACTGCCAGGAGAAATATCAATAACCTCAGATACTCAGATGACACTACCCTTATGGCAGAAAGTAAAGAAGAACTAAAGATGAAAGTGAAAGAGGAGAGTGAAAAAGTTGACTTAAAGCTCAACATTCAGAAAATTAAGATTATGGCATCCAGTCCCATCACTTCATGGCAAATAGATGGGGAAATAGTGGAAACTGTGGCTGACTTGATTTTGGGGGGCTCCAAAATCACTGCAGATGGTGATTGCAGCCATGAAATTAAAAGACGCTTACTACTTGGAAGGAAAGTTATGACCAACCTAGACAGCATATTAAAAAGCAGACATCACTTTATCAACAAAGGTCCGTTTAGTCAAGGCTATGTTTTTTCCAGTAGTCATGTATGGATGAGAGGGTTGGACTATAAAGAAAGCTGAGCATCAAAGAATTGATGCTTTTGAACTGTGGTGCTGAAGAAGACTCTTGAGAGTTCCCTGGACTGCAAGGATATCCAACCAGCTCATCCTAAAGGAGATCAGTCCTGGGTGTTCATTGGAAGGACTGATATTGAAGCTGAAACTCCAATACTTTGACCACCTGATGCGAAGAGCTGACTCATTTGAAAAGACCCTGATGCTGGGAAAGATTGAGGGCAGGAGGAGAAGGGGAAAACAGAGGATGAGATGGTTGGATGGCATCACCGACTCAATGGACATGGGTTTGGGTAAACTCCGGGAGTTGGTGATGGACTGGGAGGCCTGGTATGCTGTGGTTCATGGGGTCGCAAAGTGTTAGACACGACTGAGCGACTGAACTGAATAGAGCACTCTCTAAGATCATGCTGGATGTTGAAAAAAGAAAGAATATTTTTAAAGTGATTCTTGTCTTTTCACTAAAATTTACTCTCTGTAATTATCAGAAAGTCAATTGAACAAATGATTTTAAAAAACTGTCCCTTACCTGTTCAAGTAGATGAGGGTAACTAGCTTGAACTCGACTAATGAACTCTTGTCCTTTAATTTGTATTAAGTATTCACACCTAAAATGTAAACAAAATTAAATCTGGTTATTTATATTTAAACAAATTTAAATCTGGTTATTTTAATCTGGCCATTTGTAGCCTGGTAAATATTTCAAATGAACATAAGCATAATTATAACTACTTGACTATTCATTTAGCATATAGGAAGTGGTAAGAGATGCTGCAGTCAAAAGCAAGATATCAAAAAGAGGAGGGCTGTAACTGGTAATCAGCCAGGGCTGAGGCAGGCAGAGGTCGTGAGGCTCTCTAGTCTACTGAGAAAAGCAAGGCTGTCTCCATTCCAAGTTCCCAGCTGCTCTCTTCAACTGTTCTAAGATTCCTAAAAACACTCTGAACACTAATAACAAGGAGACAAGGTAGAAAGTTCCCTAATAAATGATACTGTTCATACATAAGGTATGTATGTATGTTTAAAAGCTGAAAATACACAAAGAGAAAGAATTAGGAAGATGAGCACGTTTTCTAATACGTCAGACATTTACAAGTTTGGCAGTTCCTAGATAATATATATCCATTGTCAAATTTAAAAACAAAATTCAAAGCAAAATTATCAGTTCTTTATATACTCACAAAATTACAATAGAAAGCTAGCAGCACTTTTTAAAAATATCTATGTTTTTTAAAGGTATTCTTTTTAATCTTCATAATTTTTGAAATCTGAAACATTTGGAGAGTGCAAAGATGTTACAAGGGAAGACCAGTATTAAAAACATAGAATGTAAACATTTAGTAATCAACATTAACAAATATTAGGAGTGTTGACCATGAAAAATATAATTAAAGGCTACCTGATTTTAATTTTAAAAGGAGTGAAAAGGAGCATGGAATAATCAAAAAACATGACAGCAAAATGCTATGCAGGGACCAAAACAGATGAAATGGATCTATAATTACCCTGATGACTCTGTTTCATATGGCAATCAGCCTGGTACTTCTGATCTCCTTCATCCATCTTTTTTTCTTTTTATCCAAAGCACTTATTATATTCCAACATGCTATATAACTTATTTATTAAGCTTGTATTAATTGTTTGATCACTCCTGCTGTAAGTTTAGCATGAGACCAGGAGTTTTGATTTTGTTCAACCAAGTGTATTAAATATCTACAACATCTGGTAATACGTAATTAATATTATTGAGTGTTAAATAAATGGAAATATGTTCAAGACATAATGTTGACTGAAAAGTTTCAAAATAGTACATATATCTAATTTATATAAAATTTCATACATTTGAGATGTCTCTGGAGGGATGTTCATGAAAATGGTTAACTGTGGTCATCTTTAGGTGGTGAGATTTCTTGACATTTAAATTTTTTTCTCTCTGTACTTTCCTATAATGTGTGACTTGGGTTTATAATGAGCATGTTATTTTAATATATACATATTTTTATTAATTACACACACAAAGAAATCCTGAACTATTTATCTTAAATTTCCACCAAAACTTTTTAAGCAGTTATTTTTCTAAGTGAGTCTCCCTAAATTTATGCACAAATGTATTTTTGAAACAAAGGCAGATTAAAGTAACAGTTGATTAAGTTACACACATAAAACTCATCTTACACACATGTGCATAGAAAATCTCAAAACAATTACCGTGGAAACCACTTGGCATGTTCCACCCAGGGATCATCTCCAGATTCCCAACACCTCAGTCCACCATCACAGCAAAAGCATTTCACATCATCACTGTGACCTAAAATTAATTTTGGACCAAAACTTATGAATCCATATAATTTTACTACTAAAATGTATAAAACAAACATGTTGAATAATTTTTTTATAATCAGATTAAGCTTCTTACCCACATAATAAAAACCTGCGCTTGCAAGCTGCTCAGGATGAACTGGAACACTAGAGGGCCAGCTGCAGAACGTTTTAATGCGGGCTGCATACGTCTGCATGCTCAGATTAGAAGCAGTGTATCTTGAAGTGCCTTGGAGATGATTTCCTAAAAACGGACAGCTGGGGAAATGTCTCAGGTGTTCTGACATAGCATCATCCTTCGGTTCCCAATTGCTCAATGTTCCACCACAGGCAAAGCAAGCCACTCTGTCTCCAGGTCCTATGTAGTAAAAGCCGGCTTTTGCCAGGTCTGTTGGTGACAGAAAAGTCAACGGCCACGTCTGGAAGGTAAGTAATCTGGCTTTTTCAGTATTCATTGCACAAGGGTAGGAACTTATCCTCAAGGCAGAAAAATCTTGATTTGGTCCAGAGTTTAAAAGATTTGATGGAAAGCTTGAATAAGAGCCACTGAAGTAGCCACTGTTTTCCAAACTGGGAAGTAGTGAATGCGTGGAATTTGTTAATGAAGAAGGAAAAGTAGGCTGAGAAGAGGCTCCTGAAACATTAATTGAATTTAGATTCTGAACAAAGCTACAGCTAGGATACAACTTTTTATGCTTCTCAATAGGATTGTCTCCTTGTTTCCAGTTATCCAGCATCAGTCCACAACAGAAGCATTTAACCTTGTCATTCACACCAGTGTAATAAAAACCAGCACGAGCAAGACTCCTTTCTGAGACAGGAACACCAGCGGGGAAAGTTGAATATGTTGACATTCGGTAGAGCTCACATGAAAAGTCATACTTCAGTTCAAACGTGTTGGCACTCTTCATCAAATTTGATAAGAATACACTATTTTCTACTATGTTCATAATGAAATGGATGGGGAGGAAAAGGGACTAGTCTTTCTCTGGGGAGGTAGTTTTGTGCATGACTCTTGATTTTTATTCATTTTAGTACTAGGTTGAACACTTAAAACAGGAAATCTTTCATTTTTTTTTTCTTCTATGAATTTAGGATTACAGCATGGCAAGATTCTAAATCCTATACTGATACATTTTAAGGGACAATTATGTACAACTTGCACCTCTGCATACTTTTGATATATACAATGTAAACATGATGCTACACAGTACTTTGTGATGAAAATTAAAACCTTCATAAAAATGTAGAATGCGTTAGGTCATCAAGATCCCATTTTGTGTCAGATGTCTCCACAGGTAGGTCACCCTCTCCACCAGTATGCTTCAGTGACATTCAGTCAGCCTGAAGATAAAATGTCTCACATAGTTTGTTCTGGCAGAAAGCTATGCTGCATAAGTGTCCCATATACACAAAAATATTCAAACTATACTTTTCAGCTTTTTTTTAATTGTGAAATTTTGGAGCCAGGGGAAAGTGTAAAACCTACCTCACAAGAAGAAAAGAATGGATTATTATATTTCACTGATTCTAAGGCACATGTTTCAATATGTCTGTTATGGAGAGGTATCTTACAATCAATGGCATATCACATTTTAATTAATAGGATTTTTATTTCTAGGAGGTACATAAAATAATGCCATGCTTTACAAATGATGACATCTTAGATTCAGTGAAATATAGTATATCCTAAATCTTGCTCAAATTAATTAATTTTTCTTCCTATAACCATTTTAATAGGGAGAAGAAAACAATCCAAGATTTTCTTCCAGATGAAGAACTTAAGTAGTAACAGAATTGGCTCACAGATCTTAAGACCTGGTTTCAAGATTTAATTACTTCCATAGATAGGTACCTGACTGCTGAGTCATAGTGATGCCTCTAGATCTTAGCAAATTAAACATTCCATTTCAAATAAACTATCAGAGATGAGTATATTTGCTCATTTGATCTCTTAGGATCAGCTGCATGCTGTTGAAAGCCAACATCAAATCTCCTGATAATGAATTTATTTTTAAAAACAGTCAAAAGTCATAGTGCTGAGTCTCCAAGCTAAGATGGATAATAAATTTTAAACAAACAAACAAAAAACAGATGGATTAAAAAAATTTGGTTTTGGTCAGAAACTATTTCACAGATAGCATACCTTGAATCAGAATTTATCTTGACAAAACATAATAAATTTACTTTGTCACAATCCACTTCTTTGGAACAACGGAGACCTCAAAATTCAGAATTTCTCAATTAAAACTAGCTACCAGGAGGCAGGACTACATCAACAGTATCAGTAATAACCAATAAACAAGTCATCATGGTTCTTCTAGAAGTGATTTGCAAGCATGTTTCCTGGGTCTCATACATATTGAGGCTTTTTACTGCAGACTTCAATGCTTTCTTTCCAGGTGGCATCAGAAATAGCAGTGATTATTTCCCTCAAAGGTGAATTATTCTGTTTAACTTCAGTATTCCTTTCATTAGTCAATAATTTTACACATTGTTATAAAATGTGTAATATTATTTGTGTTATTTTAAAATATAAAACTCTTGGTGTTATTACTGTCTCTGTGTGGTGTTACCACTATCCCTGTGTTTCTTTCTGAAGTTTGTTCATTTACCAAAAAGTAACCGTCCACCCATCACTCTCATTCTAATTATTCTCAGAGATAACAACCCATTTGAACAAACTAAATTTTTGACTTTCAAAATATCAATAGGCTTAGAAATGGTTAATTTCTTTACCAATCATCACGTTTATCTTTCATACTTACTCTTATTTTGTTGTACCTATCAAAAAGTTTTGGTTTTGACATTTCTTTGTCACTAAAGAAATCTTTTAACATGCCAAAGGTTTTATATGCATATTTCTCTAACTTAGCAGAAGGCTGAATATTAATTCTTTGTTCTAGATAACTGTCATTCATTTTTAAATCTTTACCAAACACAGGTACAAGTTTTTTCTATTCTACACAGCAGCCAGTAGGAAACTGCCTGGCCAACCTTGAAAAAAAGTACTTCAACAATTTGTCTCGACTACAATCATTTCTTTATATCCACAAGTCAAATTCAGAATCAAACCTATTATTACTGTGTAATTATACCTCTTATAACTAGATTATATTTTTTAAATTAACATTCTTTGGATATAAAAAACTCCAGTTATCTACTTTGTTTATTCATGCACAAAACTACCTCCCTCAGATCAGACTAAGTCCCTTTTAAGAGTTTTAGGTCTCCATTTTCAGATGTTTTGATTTATAGAAAAAACTGGAAAAAAATCTAGAAGTAGAACAGTTCCTCTCTTTTGTAAAAACCTGTTTAAAAAAAAAAAAAAAGACAGTTTTAAAAGTCAAATAATTCATAGATGTTACACCATGATCACTTTGTAAACATTTTTTCCAGAGCAGAGCACTAGTATTTACTGAATGTCCACCATATACAAGTTGGTGTGCTAGCCACTGTAGAGGCCAAAAAATCCCAGACGAAAACCAGAGGCCTCAGATTGGTGGCCAGCAGAGGTATTATGTCTGGCTTGCACAGAATTAGACTCCAGCATTTCACTAATTTTTTAAACTTTTTACTTTGAAATTAACTTATCAAGAGAGAAAATTCGTAAACATAAGGAGTTTTCATATATCCTGCACTCAACTTCCTCCAAATTAGCATCTTATATAACCATAGTACAACTACAGAAACCAGGAAATTAACACTGAAACAGTGCTTTTAATTAATCTGTATGCCTCATTTGAATTCCACCAGCCTTCCAAGTAAGATTTTTCCTGGAAAAATATCACTGTATTTTTTCAATGTTTTCGTTAATTACCAACACTTTTTGTAAGTAAGAGATCTCCAGACTTTCCCAGTGGTCAAGACTCCACACTTCCACTAAATGGGGAAAGGGTTCAGTCCCTGGACAGGGAATTAAGATCCTGCATGTTACGTGGAGGGGCCAAAAAAAAAAGTAAGAGATTCCCCATGACATTCTAGATCCCAATGCTCTCATAAAAATATCAAAAGATCTCACTATGCCAGGCATATATTTCTGGATGGCAACAATAAGCTAGTGCTAAGCCGTGGCTGCACCCTTTTGGGAGGGTTCATGCTCTCCCATTTGGCACTCTGATACAGAGATTCTTTTCCTTTATAGTTTATTAAACATAATGAGTATAGTTTCCTGTGCTATACAGGAGGCCCTTGTTGATTTTATATATAGAGAGAGAGTAGTGTGTATATGTCAATCCTATCTTCCTAATTTATCCCTCCCCCTTCTTCCTTTTTGGTAGTGGTAAGTTTGTTTTCTATGCCTGGGGAAAACCACTCTCTATATGAGTAACACCAACGGCTCCTTTCCCAAAACCAGTGGAATTTTTCACACCTGCCACTGGGGCCCACTTCCTCTAACAAATGTTCTAGTTCCTTGGCTTCTCTCTCGGAATTCCTCTTTCCTTTCTAGTGGTTACTTCTCAGATTGGCTCATCCCCAATCACGCCTCTTCTCACTCTTCACTTCTAGTGGGCAACCTCCCTGATGCCAGTGATATTGGATATGTCTTCCTCTTGGACCCTTAGCACATCCAAGTCTCTGATACTGGAGGTTAAGTGTGCCTTTTGTCTCTAGCTCAGTCTGTAAAGAATCAACTTGCAATGCAGGACACCTGGGTTCCATTCCTGGGTCGGGAAGATCCCCTGGAGAAAGAAACGGCAACCCACTCCAGGATTCTTGCCTGGAGAATCCCATGGATAGAAGACCCTGGCAGGTTATAGTCCATGGGGTCGCAAGAGTCGGACACGACTTAGCAACTAAATCATCACCCCTTAGTCTGCCGTCTCCTTCACAGAACTGTGCAGCAGCTCTGTATCAATCCTCCTAGCCCCACATCCATCCCATCTGGCAAACAATGAAGACAGTAAGAGTTTCTGCTGAAAAGTCAATGTCAGCAGACTTGACTGAGCCCCTCAAGGACCGCAGGACCCTCATTTGCGGGGTATTAAGGACATTAATTTTACATCAATGACTACAAAGTCTGGTAGGTGATGGTTTAGCACAGGCTTTGGAGTCAGACATCTTGGGTTTCCAATATTCATCAGTGTCCCCGTACCAGAGGTGTGACCTTGGCCAAGTAAACTTCCCTGAGCCCAGAGTTTTCTCATTGTCAGTGGAGATAAATATGGCAACTGGTTTGTAGGACTGTGAAAAACCTTAAAGACACATGTGAAGTCTTTTGAGAAAGACTTTGAGTACACTAGGTCTTAGAAACACCTAATGTTGGCAAAAAATAATGACAAAGTTATCTCAGAAACACCTAATGTTGGCAAAAAATAATGACAGTTAATATTACTGTTAGTTTGCTAAGTCGCTTCAGTCGTGTCCGACTCTGTGTGACCCCATGGACAGCAGCCCACCAGGCTCCTCCGTCCACAGGATTCTCCAGGCAAGAATACTGGAGTGGGCTGCCATTTCCTTTAGCATCGGGTAAATATCTCCAGCACTTTAATAACTAGATTAAGAGCACTACAGGATTTTCAGGCCGATTATCAGGAAAACACCAAAAATCTCTTTCCGCCACCACTTGGGAACACTCTTCCATCTGTTCATTAAAGAAAGACTCTACCAAGTCCTTACTATGGCCAAGCCATCTGGCACCGGCTGAGGCCAGTGATACCCCTTGGGCCTAGTCGCTCAGTCCAGTCGGCTCTGTGCGACCCCATGGGCTGTGGCCCGCCAGGCTTCCTCTGTCCAGGGAATTCTCCAGCTGAGAGCTCGGGAGTGGGACGCCATGTCCTCCTGCAGTGATACCTTTCGGCCATCCATTAAACCAACTGTCAAACACCCCCCTTCCACTGACTCACGGCAAAAGGAAAACAGGAACTGCACACCTGGCAGGAAGGCGGAAGGAAAGCGAGTGTCGGCGAAGCAAGGCCGGAGCCGGCGGCCCCTAGAGCTGGAGGGCAAGTCTGGGCGGCGGAGGCGGAGGCGGGGACCTGCATGAGGAGACCGGCCCAGGGAGCGCGGGCGCGCCAGTCAGGGCCGCCCAGGCTCGCAGTCTGTTCCCGCGCCGGCTCGCGAGACCCGGGAAGCGCCGCAGACGCAGCCCCCTCCCGCGCAGCGTCCCTGGGGGTCGCGCGCACGCGCACGCTCACTCACCGCAGTCCTGGTCGCCGGCCTGCGGCCCGGCGCCGTGCGCGCCAGGGGATGTGCTGGCCGAGACCTGACCGGCGCCACTCGTCGCCCCCGCCGTTCGGGGCGGGCCGGAGGCTTCCGCGGCCTTTTAACCGTCTTTCCCACCCCCACCCCGCCCCGCCCCTTCCCCACCCATTCCCCGCTCCCCGCGTCCCGCACTCCTCCCAGCGGTTTGCTTGTGAGCTGGTGCTTTCCTCTGAAGTCTTAGGGGAACTCCAGCGGTAATAACCACACACACTTCCCCTTAATCAGTGGCCTGGCAGACCCACTCGGGGATTTCCATGACCCAGAAAGCGTGACTGTTTCTTAACCGGGGCGGATCGACGTGGCATTTACTGAAATACCTTTGCTTCATTGTTCGTGGGTCAGAGGAAATCTTGATAATCTGTGAGGCGGCAAGATGATCATTGGTCAGCCTGACTGGAAAAGGTGCATCCTCCCACGTAATAAAATATTAAACTTTGTGCAAGCTTTCTGATTTATTTTTACTTTTTGTTCTAATTGTAAAGCATGAGTGGAAATGTAGGGGTTTTGTAAAAAAAAAAAATCACAAGATTCTCCTCAATTTATTTTTAGTCTGAAAAAAGATTACCATATTAGTTTGGTGGGGAAAAAAATTGTTTTTTCTGGTTGATCAGTTGTATTTATAACTAGGGTGGAGTTGGCTGTAAAACAAATTCCTCTTTGTAGCCTTCAGTTTCACAGGGGAGATGTCTGCCATGATAACCTCATAGAAATCTAAAGTCAGTCTCACTACACTGTCATATTTTCCTCAACATTTCCTGCCTAAGGAGTCAATTTAAGCACATTTATCTAAAGATAGTGCATGCCAGGATAACAGATTGGGAAAGCTCACCTGATTTTCCTGCCTTCCAGTAAATCAAGAAAAAGATACCAAGCACTAAAAGCAGAACTGTAGTGTTACTTAGTATTTCACTCTCCTGTGGAAACAAGGATGCAGTACAGTCAGGATGAGCTGGGGTATCTTCTGTGTTAGCTGATTTGGCTGTCCATAGCAGATTTCCAGCTGGAACTATATAAAAAAGATTAAGTTTACTTATGTGGAGATTTCGATTCATTTTGAGCCTGCTTAGTTCAAACTTTTATAAGCCATTTTC
This sequence comes from Cephalophus harveyi, assembly GCA_006410635.1. Classification (NCBI taxonomy): domain Eukaryota; kingdom Metazoa; phylum Chordata; class Mammalia; order Artiodactyla; family Bovidae; genus Cephalophus; species Cephalophus harveyi. The sequence continues at coordinate 19,476 of SJYT01053572.1, forward strand.
AACTCTCCTGTGAGATGGTGGAAAAAAATTTTGTGATCTTTATATATATTTATAATCATGTACCCACCAAAATAATTTTGGAAAACTATATTTCTCTGCACATTTCTAACAACATTAAAACACAAAAGTTGTAGTTGCTAAGGAACTACTAAATGGATTTAAATCTAGACATTGACATCTTAGAATAAGATTGATCAACAGTTTTTCAAATATATTCAGTGGACTACAAATACCTTTTGATAAACTTCATTATTAATATATCTGTTCATCTTTAATAATTGGAAATACTCTATCATTGCTTTTTGTCCTTGAACATTCTACTTCCCCACAGAATTTTTGTGTTTAAAATGGACATCTTTATGATCCCTCTGGCACAAATTTCTGAAACAAACATGTATAAATTGAAATTTAACTTTTTTCCTGTGATCATAGGCTATAACTCAAAATTTTCTCCTTGATTACATTATTATTTATATTACTTTCAGTACTTATATTCAAAGGCAATTGGTCAAAGCAATGTAAACATATGCTGATATAATAATATACTCATAAAAAAATGATTCTTTTACAAATGCAATCTTAATGGGGGCTGCAACTTATATTTCAACAATTTATTCAAGTGTGTGTTCATGAATATTACTTATTAGTAGAATATTATAGAGTTCAGCATAGATTCTCTTCCTTTTTTTAATTTCCAAAGTTTATGTGTTGAAAAATCTTTTTTACATAAGTAGACCGGCCCCCCAAAAATGTTACATCATTTTTTTCCAAAATTTTTAACACCTGTTTTATAGCTCCAAAATTATTTAGTAATATTTAATCCTAAAATGCAATTAGGTTTCAATAGACAACTCATTTTGTTGAACTCTGTGACTTGGAAACCACAGGTATTTTACCCAAATAGGACTGCCAGAGTTAGCAGTACAGGAAGCCTAGTTACATTTAAATTTGAGACAAACAAATAGTTTTTTAGTATAATTATGTGCCATGCAATATATTATTCATTGAATATATTAATGACTGATTAGCTAGAATTAAAATTTAACTGGGTGATCTGTATTTTATCTGATAACTATACCCAGATATATGGTATCACCAACTTGATTGACATGAGTTTGAGCAAGCTCTGGGAGTTGGTGATGGACAGGGAAGCCTGGTGTGCTGCAGTCTATGGGGTTGCAAAGAGTTGGACACGACTGAGCAACTGAACAGAACTGATATCCAGATATTAAAATCATTCATTTTTCTCAACATTAACACCAGTTATTTCTGACCGTCCACGTATATTTTACACCTTTGACCAAAATTATACCATTTTAAAACCCAAGATAGGTGAGAGGTGGGCCTGTCTTTTTTTAAGAAGAAAGAACCATTGCGAAAAGGTTGGTTGGAAGACAAAACAGTCCTTGTGCCTCTAACAGCTCTTGTTTTCACGCAGATCTGTTTTAGGAAAAACCACATGTGGAAACTGAGGATCCGGTTGTTAATTTCCTTAAAATTATTTGAGTTCCCACTTTCCCAAGACTAAATTTTTGTAAATACTTGGTAACTTTGTCCAAGGGAACATTATCCCAATTTAAAGATCATGGCCTAGTAAACACTGAACTATTATTAGTTAATAGGATTCCCTAGTGGAG
>SJYT01053572.1:30066-49401 GCA_006410635.1 Cephalophus harveyi
CAGGAAGCAACAGTTAAAACTGGACATGGAACAACAGACTGGTTCCAAATAGGAAAAGGAGTACGTCAAGGCTGTATATTGTCACCCTGCTTATTTAACTTATATGCAGAGTACATCATGAGAAATGCTGGACTGGAAGAAACACAAGCTGGAATCAAGATTGCCAGGAGAAATATCAATAACCTCAGATATGCAGATGACACCACCCTTATGGCAGAAAGTGAAGAGGAGCTAAAAAGCTTCTTGATGAAAGTGAAAGAGGAGAGTGAAAAAGTTGGCTTAAAGCTCAACATTCAGAAAACGAAGATCATGGCATCTGGTCCCATCCTTTCATGGAAAATAGATAGAGAAACAGTGGAAACAGTGTCAGACTTTATTTTTCTGGGCTCCAAAATCACTGCAGATGGTGATTGCAGCCATGAAATTAAAAGACACTTACTCCTTGGAAGAAAAGTTATGACCAACCTAGATAGCATATTCAAAAGCAGAGATGTTACTTTGCCGACTAAGGTCCGTCTAGTCAAGGCTATGGTTTTTCCTGTGGTCATGTATGGATGTGAGAGTTGGACTGTGAAGAAGGCTGAGTGCTGAAGAATTGATGCTTTTGAACTGTGCTGTTGGAGAAGACTCTTGACAGTCCCTTGGCCTGCAAGGAGGTCCAACCAGTTCACTCTGAAGGAGATCGGCCCTGGGATTTCTTTGGAAAGAATGATGCTAAAGCTGAAACTCCAGTACTTTAGCCACCTGATGTGAAGAGTTGACTCATTGGAAAAGACTTTGATGCTGGGAGGGACTAGGGGCAGGAGGAGAAGGGGACGACAGAGGATGAGATGCCTGGATGGCATCACTGACGATGGATGAGAGTCTGAGTGAACTCCAGCAGTTGGTGATGGGCAGGGAGGCCTGGCGTGCTGCGATTCATGTGGTCGCAAAGTCAGGCACGACTGAGCGACTGAACTGAACTGAGAACTGGTAGAAACTTCACGGGGAATGAGGTGTTAGGACAGATCTGAATTCAAGTTCAAAAATATAGGTTCTATATACTAAACTGTGATTCACATTCTTTTTCAAATAAACTGCTCCATACTTTTCTTCTTCACCAATGTCACTGTTTATTTGGGCATATTTTTCTTTCCCTGCCACGTTCTTTCAATTGATACATAAATTTCTTGAGCCCCTTCTACGTTCCTAGCACACTAGATTTGGTAAGAAATGAACAAGATATGAAACTTACAGTTGGGAGGAGCAGTGACATCTTTGTGTGTATCTGACATTAGGAAAAAAGTAAGAACTGTAGGGGGCTTCCCTGTGGTCTGGTGATTAAGAATCCCCCTGCCAATGCAGGAGACACAGGTTCGACCCTGGTCCAGGAAGATCCCATGTGTCACAGGGCAGCTAAGCCTGAGCATCAAAATTAGTAAGTCTGTGCTCTAGAGCCTGCAATCCGGAACTACAGTGTCTGTGCTCTGCAACAAGAGAAGCCACCGCAATGAGAAGCCCGCACACTGCACCTAGAGAGTGGTCCCAACACACCACAACTAGGGAAAGCCTGCAGGCAGCAACAGAGTGCAGTCCATAAATAAATAAACAAACATCAAAGAGGAAATAACAACTATAAAGAATAGCAATAAAGCAAGGAGAGGAGCTAAGGGAATAAGGCTAATGGGGTGAAAGTGAACACAATATTAACAGTTCCAAGGGAACTCCTTTTTAAAGAAGTAACTTGGGAACAGGAACCTAAAGGAAAGTAGAGGAATCAACCTACAAATAAGTGGAAGAAAACACATGATAGGCTAACGGAATGAGGAGTACAGAGTCAAACGTGACTGGCATCTTGAAGAAATGGAAAGTAGACCAGTATGAGTGGAGCACAATGAAAGCGATCGAAATAGGTGTGAGAGGGGAGAAAAGTGCCATCTAACTTAATCATTCAATATATGATCACAGTGTTAGCTGATGATTCCTATGACAAGTCTGCTGGAGAGGAAATAGTATAACACATTCCTCCCTGCTTTTGAGAAACCTGTGGTATATTCTGGAAGATAAAACTTACACATATGTGAAAAAAGAGCAAACAATTTCAGAGCCAATGATGATGTGCAGTGCAAACTCTAAGTACTGCACAGAAAGATCAATCAATGAGAGCTAGGGGACCAGGGAACTTCATTGCAAAAGTGAAACCTGAGACGCATAGAATTAGAAAATCTGGAGGGAGAGTTTGTACTGAAAGACATCCTGGAATAATAACGTGCAAAATACACTGTAGTCAAAAAACAGGCTCATACAGGAAAGAGCAGCTACGGTAAGACCTGTCATTTATTCAGATAAATGCAGGGTGATCATAAGTCCTTGTGATATAGAAATTATTTGTTCTAGCATAATTATTAAAAGCACTGTCTTTCACTCTCAAAACTGGATAAGTTATAAAGTCATGCTAGCAAAAGATGAAAGTGAAAGAGGAGAGTGAAAAAGTTGGCTTAAAGCTCAACATTCAGAAAACTAAGATCATGGCATCTGGTCCCATCACTTCATGGCAAATAGATGGAGAAACAGTGGAAACAGTGTCAGGCTTTATTTTGGGGGGCTCCAAAAATCACTGAAGATGGAGATTGCAGCAATGAAATTAAAAGATGCTTACTTCTTGGAAGAAAAGCTATGTCCAACCTAGATAGCATATTGAAAAGCAGAGACATTACTTAGCCCACAAAGTTCTATCTAGTCATGGTTTTTCCATTACTCATGTATGGATGTGAGAGTTGGACTGTGAAGAAAGCTGAGTGCCGAAGAATTGATGCTTTTGAACTGTGGTGTTGGAGAAGACTCTTGAGAGTCCCTTGGACTGCAAGGAGATCCAACCAGTCCATTCTAAAGGAGATCAGTCCTGGTGTTCATTGGAAGGACTGATGCTAAAGCTGAAACTCCAGTACTCTGGCCACCTAATGCGAAGAGTTGACTCATTGGAAAAGACTCTGATGCTGGGAGGGATTGCAGGCAGGAGGAAAAGGGGACGACAGAGGATGAGATGGCTGGATGGCATCACTGACTGGATGGACGTGAGTTTGAGTGAACTCCGGGAGTTGGTGATGGACAGGGAGGTCTGGCGTGCTGCAGTTCATGGGGCTGCAAAGAGTTGGACATGATTGAGCAACTGAACTGAACTGAACTGACTGAGCAAAAGATGACATCTTATAAATATAGATTGGAATCCATGTGTGCAAATATGGACCATTTACCCAAGTGCAACTTGAAGTCCTGTACACAGAAGCTGTGAATAAATATTAGTTTCATCACCAGTCAATTCAAATTTTAGTGATAAAACTTAAAAGCATCTGCTAGTGAGTCCCCCCACCATAAGAAAAATCCAAAGAACATTTTCCAAAGATCCCTCATTTCTTCACTGAGTTGGTATTTTGTGTTATGGTTGGATTGTGCAAGTAATTAATTATATCAAAATAGGATTATTAAGTGGCTATATTTCTCCTTGTTTAAAGCTATAAAATAATCTACTAAAGTTTAATGTTTGGAGATTTCATCCTCCAAATAAAATATTTTGGACACACATTTTCTCTGAAATTTCCTTTGAAAAAGAGCATAATGGTGGCTGTATATGCTTGTGCTTAGTTGCTCAGTTGTGTCCAACTCTTTGCGACCCTATGGACCATAGCCCACCAGGCTCCTCTGCCCATGGGGATTCTCCAGGCAAGAATACTAGAGTGGGTTGCCACGCACTCCTCCAGGGATATATGCTTGGGGAAATATAAAAGTAGAGAAGCTCTTTTGCTTTTACTATTGTGAAAGGTTAGTAGGGAAAAAGGAGCTTATGAATAAATGAATGTATCTGACAACTGAGTTAATGAGCTCTTGGATCTTATTTTGATCAATGAGTCATGTAGGAAGCTTTGTGTAGACCTTGGCTAATCAATAAGCTATTTTGTAAAACAAGAAACATAGATTTGAGGGCACTGGATTATTTTTAAATTTAACACATCAGGTAAAAAAAAAAAATCTGCAAAGATTTCAGGACTTTTAGTCAAAGTTCTTTAGAAGAGTATGCCATGATTACAAAGAGGACACAACTATAGAAAACTTTAACATGTTATATCTTCATTCCTCCAAATTTAATATTTGACTTCCATCCTATTGACTTTTAAACACTCTTCTGATTTTGCTTGTCAAAAATCTGCAAGCCTAGGACTTCCCTGATGGCTCAGGGCTAAAGAATCCTCTTACCAATGGCAGAAGATAGGTTCCATCCCTGATCCGGGATGACTGCACATTCTGTGGGGCAGCTAAGCCTGTGCACCACAACCACTGAGCCTGTACTCTAGAGCCTGGGAGCTGCAACTATTGAGTGCACATGCCACAACTACGAAAGCCGGAATGCCCCAAAACCTGTGCTCCACAACAAGAGAAGTCACCGTAGTGAGAACTTCACACACCACAACTAGAGAGTAGTAGAGATGGCTGGCTGCAACTTTGAAAAATCCACACAGCAACTAAGACCCAGCACAGTCAAAAATAAATAAAATAAAATTAAATTAAATTAAAAATCTGCAAGCCTAAAATAATCTTGGGTAACAATGAACAAGATCAGGGCAAGATTGTTTTATTATGTGCCTCAGTACCCATAGTTACAAAATGAGGGAATCTCACTATTGTTCTCAACATGTTTATGAGTAGAGAGCAAAGAGGAACTAAAAAGCATCTTGATGAAGGTGAAAGAGGAGAGAGAAAAAGCAGGCTGGAGATCAGCCCTGGGATTTCTTTGGAAGGAATGATGCTAAAGCTGAAACTCCAGTACTTTGGCCACCTCATGCGAAGAGTTGACTCATTGGAAAAGACTCTGATGCTGGGAGGGCCTGGGGGCAGGAGGAGAAGGGGATGACCAAGGATGAGATGGCTGGATGGCATCACAGACTCGATGGACGTAAGTCTGAGTGAACTCCAGGAGATGGTGATGAACAGGAAGGCCTGGCGTGCTGCGATTCATGGGGTCGCAAAGAGTCGGACACGACTGAGCGACTAAACTGAACTGAACTGAAAACTCAACATTCATCCGGTTCCATCACTTCATGGCAAATAGATGGGGAAACAATGGAAACAGTGACAGACTTTACTTTCTTGGGCTCCAAAATCACTGCTGATGGTGACTGCAGCCTGGAAATTAGCTTGCTCCTTGAAAGAAATGCTATGACCAACATAGACAGCATATTCAAAAGCAAGAGACATTACTTTGCTGACAAAGGTCTGTATAGTCAGACAGCTATGGTTTTTCCAGTAGTCATATATCAATGTGAAATTTGGACCATAAAGAAGGCTGAATGCCAAAGAACTGATGGTTTCAAACTATGGTTTCAAAGGTGCTGGAGAAGGCTCTTGAAAGAGTCCCTTGGACTTCAAGAAGATCAAACCAGTCAACCCTAAAGGAAATAAGTTCTGAATAGTCATTGGAAGGACTGATGCTAAAGCTCCAAAACTTTGGCCACCTGATGTGAAGAGCCACTTATTGGAAAAGACCCTGACGCTGGGAAAGATTAAGTGCAGGAGGAGAGGGGGTTGACAGAGGATGAGATGGTTGCATGGCATCACATGCAACTCAGTAGATATGAGTTTAAGCAAAGTCCAGGAGATAGTGAAGGACAGGGAAGCCTGGCGTGCTGCAGTCCATGGGGTAGCAAAGAGATGGACATGACTAAGCAACTGAAAACAATAACAAAAATTTTTTGATGAAGACACAATACTCTAGTAAAAATGGAGCAACATATTACCCATCACTGTATTTCTAAAAGAAATTTAACTCAGTGCAACTTTTTTTTTGTGAATCAAGAGTCCCATATTCATACAATCTCATGCATGAACTGCATATATAATTTTAAATACGAAGAAGAAATATTTTTTTTTCAACATATGACATGGGCCTGATAATGTGTGAGATATAAATAAACACTACTTATAGAATCACGCATTTTCAGAATTGAATGTGACTTTGCATACTGTAATTGACCAAATGACATATTTGATACCAATAAGATTAAGTAAATTGCTCTATTCTGGAAAGCAATTCAACATATTGATTCATTAGTTTATTCATGTATCTGTCTAACCATCTATACATTCATCCATCCATCCATCCATCTGTCCACCCATCCATCCATCCCTTCATCCAATGAGCCATGCCTTAACTATTATGTGTTAGACATTATTCTGTATACATTCTTTGGCTTATAGAAATAACTTAAGGAAACTGAGATGTATCAAGAGTATGAATACACTAGAATCTTTACCATAACTGTTAAAATAGATATAGGAATAATTAGGTTATGAAAAATGACTTACTGTATGTCAGGAACTTTCATATAGCTTATATTATTTTTTCTGTGGGACTGAAAGGAAAAAAAGACATGCAAACACAGTAGGCCCTAGAACATGGTACATCCAACTATCTGGTAGGTGTTTCCATTTCCTCATGTTTCACAGAGTAAATATCATATGATGCAGGCACAGACAGACTCTTGCTACATTCCTAAGGCTTAACATTCTAAAAGATAAGATAGATAAAGGCATACTGGGGGAGAAGAAGAGTCCTTATCATCTAAAAGAATGGCTCCTGCAGAGCTAGATAGAAAAAGGAAAGGATTAACTTGATCCAAAAGTCATTTCACCAAGTTACATCAATGGAAGCACAACTGGAGGTACAATCTCACCTCTATCATGGGGATTTAGGGATGTTGCTATGGATTTAGCAAACCAGTTTTAAAAGCAAACTTGTTCTTTCAGATTATGCAATAATATCTCATGGTTTCTAACACACTCCTGGCTGTTCTTGGAAATTGAATTTCTCCCAGCTTATGTTCAAACTCCTTTTCTAAAAAATTGCCAAGTCACAACATATTTTGTAGAGAAAGGGGAAAATAAATGGGCATTTTAGAAAACAATATTTTGACATCTGCTGACTGTGACACTAAACTTCTATACATCCTAAATTTTTTTCTGTAAAAGAAAGGTGCAGAATTAAATTAGGAATTCCAAACTAGTGATCTCCTGGTTGAATGCCAACTTTTAATGTGTGATATTGGTTAAAAGTTGTATTTTATTATTAGAAAATGTAAGCCAAAGTCCTTTAGTTTGGGTTTGTATTACTCTCTAGTTTAGCATAGTTCCATCACTACTTAAAGTCTAACATCCATTCTGTTTTACAGTCTATGATATACCATCTGACTGAGGAAGGAGATAGATAACTCCCCACCCTACCCCACCCCCACAACCCACCCAGGGTAAAGCAATTTGAGATTTGTCCCTGTGGACCCATACTCTAAGATGAGAATGATAGGACAATGGAGAGAGGAGCCCTGCCCAGATAAAAGATAAAAAATCACATATTTCTCGTTCTGTAAGTGAAGAGACCTCCCTGGCTACACATGCACAGAAAGGCTCCTTGGAGGTCAAAAGGCGAATGACCCTGGGTGATGCAAACCACCCACAGGCCTCTTTGGTGGAATTCCTGTTGGCTAAGAGATGCATACACGCACATGAGAGGATCCTGAGGTATACCAAATATGGACTGTGAACCAGACAAATCAAAATGATTGGTCAAAGGAAAACCAGAAGAAGTTCCGCATATAAGTGATGTAAACTACCACAGTGGTGTGGCTCTGAGTCTGCCCCATGTGTCTATCCATACTGGACTCATTTTTCCTCTTAATAAATCCTTTGCTTGTTTCACTACTTTTTCTCTTTGTGCGAATTCTTTTCTGCAAAGCCAAAGAGCCAGGGCCTTGTGACTGACCACTGATCCGTGGCTAGGATTTCATCCTCTCACTGCCATGATCCAACCTCAATCCCAGGAACCAAACCCCCCCCTGAAGATGATGCAGGCCAGGGCCACCCAAGATCATGAACTCTATTTGCACATGCGTGCTCAGTCATGTCTGACTCTTTGGGACCCCACGGACTATAGCCCGCCAGGCTCCTCTGTCCATGGGATTTTCCAGGCAAGAATACTGGAGTGGGTTGCCATTTCCTCCTCCAGGGGATCTTATGGACCCAGGAATCAGAGCTGCTTCTCTCGTGTCTCCTGTACTGGCAGGTGGGTTCTTTACCATTGTGCCACCAGAAAAGCCCCTGTCCATTATCTAACTTCATTTCTGAGCAAACTCCCTCTCCATCTCCAGCCATGTGGCTCCAGCTCAACTTAGCTCTTTATTGTTCCATGAATTCACCAAGCCTGATCCTGCTTCAGAGTTGTTATGGAGGAAGAAATTTTCTTCTACCCTTCTAAATTCTCTGGCTCATCTAAGAATTAAACTGACATAGGCAGATTAACAGAAGAAAATCAGACAAAAATTTAGTACTGCGTATATATGGGAGAATCACCGGAAAACTGAGTAACTCATCAGTATGGCCAAAACCTTCATCTATTTTTTTTTTTCCCCCAAACCTTCATCTTAAAATTAATTGTTTGGGAATTCAAAACCAGGAAGGCAATTCACATGGAGATGGAAAAGCAGAAGTCTGGTAAACAGAGACAGTGTGACAGAGGAATGTTCACAGACTCTGCCGGGTTCCTCCATGTTTGTACACCTGTTTCATAACATGGTTATCCGTTGTGATAGCTCCCTTTCTAGAACAGGTCATTGACCTAAATCCTTTTAGGATGTTAGAGGAAAGGTGCAAGGTTCTTCTTAAGTCTCTTGGGCTTTAAAAATAATCAGCCCTAAATTAATTCTCATGTCAGAGAGACATATTTTGGGATGACAAATTTTGCTCCTCTCTAGGGTCTTGGAACCAATCACTAGTTCTGTCTCTAATTCTCCTTCTTGATATGCCTATACTAACTGACTCGCATGCATCAATTTTCTGCATAAAGGGTCATCAGATCATAAGCCAAATTGATAAAAAATAGACCATAGAATGGGGGTTCCCAGCGGCTGCTGCTGCTTCTGCTAAGTCGCTTCAGTCGTGTCCGACTCTGTGTGACCCCATAGACGGCAGCCCACCAGGCTCCCCCGTCCCTGGGATTCTCCAGGCAAGAACACTGGAGTGGGTTGCCATTTCCTTCTCTGAGGCATGAAAGTGAAAAGTGAAAGTGAGGTCGCTCAGTTGTGTCCGACTCTTAGCGACCCCATGGACTGCAGCCCACCAGGCTCCTCCATCCATGGGATTTTCCAGGCAAGAGTACTGGAGTGGAGTGCCATTGCATTCTCCTCCCAGGGGCTGGGAGGTGATAGAAATAAAAAAATTTAGTCAAAGGGTATGAAGTTCCAATTATAAAATGGATAAGTCTGGAAGATCTAATACACAGCATTGTGATAACAGTTAACTGTACTGTATTATATACTTAAAAGTTGCTAAGAGGATCGCTCTTTTTTATTGTTGTATATTAGCTCTCCAGAATGTATTCATCTTACATAACAAACTTTCTTCCCTTTTTCTTGACCAACATTCTATTCCCACCTCCACCCACCCCCTAGCTACTACCACCCTACTCTTCTATGAGTTTGACTATTCTAATTAGACTATGATTGTTTTACAATACTATTCTAGTTTCAGTTGTACAATATGAATCAGCTATATGTGTACATATATTCTCTTCCTCTTAAGCTTCCCTCCCACCCAAGATAATAGATTTTAAATATTACCTGCTAAGTCACTTCAGTCGTGTCCGACTCTGTGCGACCCCATAGATGGCAGCCCACTAGGCTCCTCTGTCCCTGGGATTCTCCAGGCAAGAATACTGGAGTGGGTTGCCATTTCCTTCTCCAATGCATGAAAGTGAAAAGTGAAAGTGAAGTTGCTCAGTCGTGCCCGACTCTTAGCAACCCCGTGGACTGCAGCCCACCAGACTCCTCCGTCCATGGGATTTTCCAGGCAAGAGTACTAGAGTGGGGTGCCATTGCCTTCTCCTTTAAATATTATCACCACACCAAAATAATAATTATGTGAGATGATGCATGTGTTAACTAATCCTTATATGGTAGGATAAATAGTTTTTCCTTTACCCTTCTGGATTCTTGGCTGAGACACAATATATACGTGCATCAAAAAAGATTAATGAGAGAAAAACACATACAAGTTTTATAACATGTGTATCTCCTATTTACATGGGAAATATACAAGAAAATCAAGTAAATCTCCCAAATGGCCCAAGCGTTAGTTGCTCAGTCATGTCCAACTCTTTGTGATCCCACGCACTATAGCCTGCCAGGCTTCTCTGTCCTTGGAATTCTCCAGGCAAGAATACTGGAGTGGGTAGCCATGCCCTCCCTTCTCCAGGGGATCTTCCTGACCCAGGAGTTGAACCTGATCCCCTGTGTTGCAAGCAGATCTTTCACCATGTGAGCTATCCAGCCCACCAACTTAAATATCATCCCCAACTAAATACCAATGAAAGACATAGGGGTTGTAGAAAGGCCAGTAATGGAAAGTTACCAGGAAAAGCAGAGTAAACAAACATATGGTTGTTATATAGATTTATGTCTTTGCTTTCCCCATTCATAAAAGTTTCTAGAGATTTTTGAATTCATCCTCCTCTTCCTGGTACATAGAGACAGTCTTAAAAATGAACATTTCCCTTATTAAAATAAACATCTCTTAGAACTTCTACAGGCTTCTCAGAGCTTCTCTTCTATCTGCTGTTTCTCAAAAAATGATCAGCCCAAGATAAATCTTATGCCAAAGAGGCATATTTGAAAGTGGCATATTCCCCCCATTGCTCACCTAACCGTGGTAATCAGTTCACAATGCATACATGTACTGAAACATCACACTGTATACCTTAAATAAGTTTATATATCAAATATATCTCAATAAAGCTAGAAATAGATTTGAAATTCCCTGTTTCAAGTCTCTGTTACCTTCCTCTATTTTTTTTTTCTATAAACTGCTTTATCAAAACATTCCACTGCTGATGTGAAATTCTTCTTAAACTTTTAGCATGTTCTTGCCTTTACTGACATGCTAGACATTTTTCCCCCCTTATATTCTAAATTTTGCTCAGTCTAAACACAGGGATACTGTTTCATAATAGTATTAGACCCACTCCAGTACTCTTGCCTGGAAAATCCCATGGGTGGAGAGCCTGGTAGGCTGCAGTCCATGGGGTCGCTAAGAGTCGGACATGACTGAGCGACTTCACTTTCACTTTTTGCTTTCATGCATTGGAGAAGGAAGTGGCAACCCACTCCAGTGTTCTTGCCTGGAGAATCCCAGGGACAAAAGAGCCTGCTGGGCTGCCGTCTATGGGGTCACAGAGTTGGACACGACTGAAGCGACTTAGCAGCAGCAGCAAAATAACTCAATTCAAATTCTATTTTTTAATTTTACAAATCTGTTTAAGTACCAACTATGAGCATCAGTTTTCCATCTCAGAACAATGGAAGGCAATAATAACATGGTATCCTATGGTACTCAGAACATAGTACATTCAAAAATAAGAACTTATTTTTATTAAATGCTTAGTTATTCACCGCATATAAAAGCAAGAGAAGCTTATATGTATGGTCAGAATTCTCAGAACTTTTTTTAAAGCTCCTGATTTAGCTTAAGTTTATTCAACTAAGTTATTCACTTTTTCTATAAACCTATGAATAGATTATTATCTCAAGACCTGGTACACTATTGGATCTCTTGAAATGTAAAGCAAGGACATCAGGAATTTTCTTTAAAGTTTAAATTAGGCATTTGAAACTAGTAGTATATCAAGGTAACAAAAGAAGGGGAAACAAACCTTTCTGCAAAAGTGATTTTACTTTAAAATGGTCTGCACTCTCATTATTGTTTGCAGGCAAGACTGAAAGTCATGCAGAGGACACAGCTACTGAGGAGACCACCAGGGATGCCTCCAAGTTTGGAAAGTTAATAATCAGAAGCTTAAAAATGCATCTGAATGAACTCTCCCATTGCTTTCAAAACAGCCACAGACAATGCCAGAGTTTCAGATTCAAAAATGGAATGGCAGAAAGTTAAATTTTTTTTTTTCCTTAAAGGCCGGCACATTTATTTTCTTCCTGTTATTGATATTTTAGTGTATTCTCCAGGCAAGAATACTGGAGTGGGTAGCCATGCCCTCCCTTCTCCAGGGGATCTTCCTGACCCAGGAGTTGAACCTGATCCCCTGTGTTGCAAGCAGATCTTTCACCATGTGAGCTATCCAGCCCACCAACTTAAATATCATCCCCAACTAAATACCAATGAAAGACATAGGGGTTGTAGAAAGGCCAGTAATGGAAAGTTACCAGGAAAAGCAGAGTAAACAAACATATGGTTGTTATATAGATTTATGTCTTTGCTTTCCCCATTCATAAAAGTTTCTAGAGATTTTTGAATTCATCCTCCTCTTCCTGGTACATAGAGACAGTCTTAAAAATGAACATTTCCCTTATTAAAATAAACATCTCTTAGAACTTCTACAGGCTTCTCAGAGCTTCTCTTCTATCTGCTGTTTCTCAAAAAATGATCAGCCCAAGATAAATCTTATGCCAAAGAGGCATATTTGAAAGTGGCATATTCCCCCCATTGCTCACCTAACCGTGGTAATCAGTTCACAATGCATACATGTACTGAAACATCACACTGTATACCTTAAATAAGTTTATATATCAAATATATCTCAATAAAGCTAGAAATAGATTTGAAATTCCCTGTTTCAAGTCTCTGTTACCTTCCTCTATTTTTTTTTTCTATAAACTGCTTTATCAAAACATTCCACTGCTGATGTGAAATTCTTCTTAAACTTTTAGCATGTTCTTGCCTTTACTGACATGCTAGACATTTTTCCCCCCTTATATTCTAAATTTTGCTCAGTCTAAACACAGGGATACTGTTTCATAATAGTATTAGACCCACTCCAGTACTCTTGCCTGGAAAATCCCATGGGTGGAGAGCCTGGTAGGCTGCAGTCCATGGGGTCGCTAAGAGTCGGACATGACTGAGCGACTTCACTTTCACTTTTTGCTTTCATGCATTGGAGAAGGAAGTGGCAACCCACTCCAGTGTTCTTGCCTGGAGAATCCCAGGGACAAAAGAGCCTGCTGGGCTGCCGTCTATGGGGTCACAGAGTTGGACACGACTGAAGCGACTTAGCAGCAGCAGCAAAATAACTCAATTCAAATTCTATTTTTTAATTTTACAAATCTGTTTAAGTACCAACTATGAGCATCAGTTTTCCATCTCAGAACAATGGAAGGCAATAATAACATGGTATCCTATGGTACTCAGAACATAGTACATTCAAAAATAAGAACTTATTTTTATTAAATGCTTAGTTATTCACCGCATATAAAAGCAAGAGAAGCTTATATGTATGGTCAGAATTCTCAGAACTTTTTTTAAAGCTCCTGATTTAGCTTAAGTTTATTCAACTAAGTTATTCACTTTTTCTATAAACCTATGAATAGATTATTATCTCAAGACCTGGTACACTATTGGATCTCTTGAAATGTAAAGCAAGGACATCAGGAATTTTCTTTAAAGTTTAAATTAGGCATTTGAAACTAGTAGTATATCAAGGTAACAAAAGAAGGGGAAACAAACCTTTCTGCAAAAGTGATTTTACTTTAAAATGGTCTGCACTCTCATTATTGTTTGCAGGCAAGACTGAAAGTCATGCAGAGGACACAGCTACTGAGGAGACCACCAGGGATGCCTCCAAGTTTGGAAAGTTAATAATCAGAAGCTTAAAAATGCATCTGAATGAACTCTCCCATTGCTTTCAAAACAGCCACAGACAATGCCAGAGTTTCAGATTCAAAAATGGAATGGCAGAAAGTTAAATTTTTTTTTTTCCTTAAAGGCCGGCACATTTATTTTCTTCCTGTTATTGATATTTTAGTGCTATTATTTTTGTTGTTTTGTTCTTATTATTATATTAAAAAAAACACCAGGAAAGAAGTTCAGAAAGAAAAAGACGGTGTGGGAGAAAGTCAACAGTGAAAAATTCTTACAAATGGTTCCCTCATCTTGAGCCTGAAGTTTCTAGAATATTTTAAAAATTCTTTACTCAAGGACATCTAGCTGAAAACTCTGTGGAAACATTTTTTGAAAAATTTTAAGTAAGTGCTTCCTTAGTAAAATCTTAACTGCAGAATATATGTCAAATTGTGACCATTCCCAAATCCTCTTTGGGAATTCCCTGGTGGTCCAGTGGTTAGAACACTGCACTTCCACCACCTGAAGCCTGAGTTCCATCCCTGAGTGAGGAACTAAGATCCTGCAAGCTGAGCAGTATAGTCAAAAAAGAAAAGAAAAGAAAATTTCCTTCTCACTCAGCCCTTCCAGATAATCATTCAGTCCTTGATTTCAGTATTTTTGTGAAAGTAAAAGCCACTCAGTCGTGTCCAGCTTTTTGCAACCCCATGGACTATACAGTCCATGGAATTATCCAGGTGAGAATACTGGAATGGCTAGTCATTCCCTTCTCCAGGGGATCTTCTCAACCCAGAGATCGAACCCAGGTCTCCCGCACTGCAGGTGGGCTCTTTACCATCTGAGCCAACAGGGAAGCCCAAGAATACTGCTGTGGGTAGCTTATCCCTTCTCCAGCAGATTTCCCCAACCCAGGAATCAAACCGGGGTCTCCTACATTGCAGGCAGATTCTTTACCAGCTGAGCTATCCAGTAGTTAATTCCTTAGAAGCCTTCTTTATTATTTTTACAGAGTCCCATGCATTAGAAAACAAATTCTTATATTGAACATACATCAGGTGCCAAGTAAATTCACTCATCTGTTTTTTGTTTCACACACTTTCAGCAATGGGGTCACATGCTAGGAGTATAAAAATAAAAGAAAAAAGAAGGTACCTACTCTATCTTCAATGAGCCCACAATTTACTGGGGACAACAGATGAACAGATATGGGTCAATAAGAGAATCTGATTAAGAAGCTAAAAAAAAAAAAATAGGTTTTCTTAGCTGAATTAGAGGTGAAGAGGTAGGATAGATGAATTTTCAACTAGAGTATAGACATATTTTAAAATTCATGTTTAAGTAAACTTTAAAACTCAAAGAACTTTATCCCCTAATACCCCATATCATCGTCATCACTTGGGGGAAAATTTACCAACAACAAAAAGAGACGAGAGAGGATGAGAGAGAAAGAGAGAGAGAATGAATGAGAGAGACTCTCAGGATAACCTCATAGGAAAACCTTCAACAACTGGTACCAGGGAAAACAAAGAGAAAAAAAAATAAAAAAAAAAAAAAAAAACTGTTCTCAGATACAGAACACTTGAATCACTTGGATCTCTCTCTATTGTATCGAAACAGACAGTCAACAGAGTCACTGTAGAGTAGTTAAGCTGAAAATAAACTAAATTGTACATTTGTAACCAAAATTTAAAATATGCTAGCCGTGGGGAGTGAGTGGAGATATGTGCCACTTAAACAAGAGTAAGGATAACACCTACTCACAACTTCTAAAACTTGCTCCATATTATAGAATAACTTATTAAAAACTTGTATTCAAAAACAATGTTGCAATAACCAAATAAAAAAGAGAAGTTGCAAGTTGAAAAAAAAACACACTAGAGACCAAATGTTTCATTATGCAACTAATAAATTGTAACATAGGCAAAGAACAGAATATGGATGCTAATCCTAAATTACTGACACTGGGATAATTATAGTGAATACAGATGAAAACAGCAGAGTAAAACAATTAGAGATGTGTTAATGAATTTGGAAGGCATTGTGATTCCACACAAGGTAGTTGGCATGCATGAAGTAAAATACCTACATACAGGATTTATCATCATATAATGCAAGACATATGGCTGGAAAAAAAAAAAAAGATGAATACACAGGGTAAAAGAACACCTATTGTTTTGGGATACCAGAGTTTTATGACCAACACACAGTCTAGATAAAATATCTAAATTAAGAATAAAAGAATTCCTCAAGAATTTAGACACACAAAAACAAATCACCTATAGGAAAGAAAAATTATGCTGATCCCAGTATCATCTACAGCTATACTCACTTCTAGAAAGATAATGAATGTCATATCAACAGAACATAGATAGATTGTTGAAAGGAAGAAGAGTGGTATTCAAGAATATTAAACTTAGCTAAAATACCTTTTAACTAAAGTCTTCCTGTGGTATCCTTGGGGGATGGGTTCCAAGACCCTTGCTGATGCCAAAAATTAGAGGATAAGCGAATTTCTTTCAGGTTTGTTTTATTGCACTTTACTGTGCCTTGCAAATACTGTGGGCTTTGTTTGTTAAGAAACTGGAGGTTTGTGACAGCCCTGTATCAAGCGAGACTCTCAGCACTGTTTTTCCAGCAGCGTTTGCTCATCTCATGTCTGTGTCACATTTTGGTAATTCTCACAATACCTCAAGGTTTTCATTATTATTATGCTGGTTATGGTGATCTATCATCAGTAATCTTTGATGTTACTGTTGTAATCCTTTGGGAAGCTTTTAGTAATAACATCTCCTATTTAAAATACATACTTTTTAAAGACATAATGCCATCACACATGTAATAGCCAATAATTTAGTGCAGACATAGCTTTTACATTCACTGGGAAATCAAAACATTCATGCGGCTCACTTTATCATGATATTTACTTTATTGTGGAGGTCTGGAACAAAATCTGCAATATCTTTGATGTATGCCTACATAATAAAATGGTATAGTATTTGCATATAACCTACACATATTTTTGCATACACTTTAAATCATCTCCAGATTACTTGTGATACCTAATGCAAAGTAAATGCTAGTAAAAACAGCAAAAACAAGTTCTGCTTTTTGGAATTTCAATATTTTCAATCTATGATTGGTCAAATCTGTGTGCGTGGAACCTGTGGATGCAGAGGTACAACTGCAATAGCAGACACCTTGATCACTGAGAGCAGAATCAGCACAGACTCTATGAGATCACTCAAAAAAAATCACTTGACAGATTACCACCAATTAAAAGGAGAATCAAAATCAACAACCCAAGAATGAACCACCCACAATAAAAAACCAGTGGCAAATATAAAGTCCACTCAAGTACAATGATAATACTAAAATAAAAACTACTGAATCATAGATATATAAATTATGACTATAAAAAGTTAAAAGGCAGACTATTATTTTTATATTTTTCAGGTTTGTAAACACACAAATACACATACACACAAATTGGAGAGTAGGTAGAGGAAAGAGTTCTTATATCCTCATCTTTCAAAACAGCTATAGTTTTGGCTAAAATTAAAATACATCATTAAAACTAAGTACTATCTTTCTTCTCTCCCTTTTCTTTCCCTCTTTCCTCTCTTCTTTCCACTCTGAAATTATGGGCACCTAATGTGTTATGATCTTTTATTGAGGACAAACCTAGATAGTGTGTTGAAAAGCAGAGACATTACTCTGCCGACAAAAGTCCAAATAGTCAAGTCTATGATCTTCCCTACTTTTGCATTCCAGTCCCCTATAATGAAAAGGACACCTTTTTGGGGTGTTAGTTTTAAAAGGTCTTGTAGGTCTTCATAGAACCGTTCAACTTCAGCTTCTTCAGTGTTAGTGGTTGAGGCATAGACTTGGATTACTGTGATATTGAATGGTTTGCCTTGGAAACAAACAGAGATCATTCTCCGTTTTTGAGATTGCATCCAAGTACTGCATTTCGGACTCTTTTGTTGACCATGATGGCTACTCCATTTCTTCTGAGGGATTCCTAGACTTGGATTACTGTGATATTGAATGGTTTGCCTTGGAGACGAACAGAGATCATTCTGTCGTTTTTGAGATTGCATCCAAGTACTGCATTTCGGACTCTTTTGTTGACCATGATGGCTACTCCATTTCTTCTGAGGGATTCCTGCCCACAGTAGTAGATATAATGGTCATCTGAGTTACATTGACCCATTCCAGTCCTTTTTAGTTCGCTGATCCCTAGAATGTCGACGTCCACCCTTGCCATCTCTTGTTTGACCACTTCAAATTTGCCTTGATTCATGGACCTGATATTCCGGGTTCCTATGCAATATTGCTCTTTTTTGGACCTTGCTTCTATCACCAGTCACATCCACAATGGGTATTGTTTTTGCTTTGGCTCCATCCCTTCATTCTTTCTGGAGGTATTTCTCCACTGATCTCCAGTAGCATGTTGGGCACCTACTGACCTGGGGAGTTCCTTTTTCAGTATCCTATCATTTTGCCTTTTCATACTGTTCATGGGGTTCTCAAGGCAAGAATACTGAAGTGGTTTGCCATTCCCTTCTCCAGTGGACCAGATTCTGTCAGACCTCTCCACCATGACCCGCCCGTCTTGGGTTGCTCCACGGGCATAGCTTAATTTCATTGAATTAGACAAGGCTATGGTGCTAGTGTGATTAGATTGACTAGTTTGCTGTGAGTATGGTTTCAGTGTGTCTGCCCTCTGATGCCCTCTTGCAACACCTACCATCTTACTTGGGTTTCTCTTACCTTTGGCGTGGGGTATCTCTTCACGGCTGCTCCAGCAAAGTGCAGCTGCTGCTGCTTACCTTGGACTAGGGGTATCTCCTCACCACTGCCCTTCCTGACCTTCAACGTGGGATAGCTCCTCTAGGCCCTCCTGCGCCTGCACAGCCACTGCTATCCCTTATGATTATACAGTGAAAATGAGAAATAGATTTAGGGGCTTAGATCTGATAGATAGAGTGCCTGATGAACTATGGAATGAGGTTCGTGACATTGTACAGGAGACAGGGATCAAGACCATCCCCATGGAAAAGAAATGCAAAAAGGCAAAATGGCTGCCTGGGGAGGCCTTACAAATAGCTGTGAAAAGAAGAGAGGTGAAAAGCAAAGGAGAAAAGGAAAGATATAAGCATCTGAATGCAGAGTTCCAAAGAATAGCAAGAGATAAGAGAGCCTTCTTCAGCGATCAGTGCAAATAAATAGAGGAAAAGAACAGAATGGGAAAGACTAGAGATCTCTTCAAGAAAATTAGAGATACCAAGGGAACATTTCATGCAAAGATGGGCTCAAAAAAGGACAGAAATGGTATGGACCTAACAGAAGCAGAAGATATTAAGAAGAGGTGGCAAGAATACACAGAAGAACTGTACGAAAAAGAGCTTCACAATCCAGATAATCATGATGGTGTGATCACTGATGGTGTGATCACTCATCTAGAGCCAGACATCCTGGAATGTGAAATCAAGTGGGCCTTAGAAAGCATCACTATGGACAAAGCTAGTGGAGGTGATGGAATTCCAGTTAAGCTATTTCAAATCCTGAAAAATGATGCTGTGAAAGTGCTACACTCAATATGCCAGCAAATTTGGAAAACTCAGCAGTGGCCACAGGACTGGAAAAGGTCAGTTTTCATTCCAATCCCAAAGAAAGGCAATGCCAAAG
>SJYT01053572.1:49710-71101 GCA_006410635.1 Cephalophus harveyi
TGTGTGGATCACAATAAACTGTGGAAAATTCTGAAAGAGATGGGAATACCAGACCACCTGACCTGCCTCTTGAGAAATCTGTATGCAGGTCAGGAAGCAACGGTTAGAACTGGACATGGAACAACAGACTGGTTCCACATAGGAAAAGGAGTACGTCAAGGCTGTATATTGTCACCCTGCTTATTTAACTTATATGCAGAGTACATCATGAGAAACGCTGGACTGGAATCAAGCTGGAATCAAGATTGCCGGGAGAAATATCAATAACCTCAGATATGCAGATGACACCACCCTTATGGCAGAAAGTGAAGAGGAACCAAAAAGCCTCTTGATGAAAGTGAGAGAGTGAAAAAGTTGGCTTAAAGCTCAGCATTCAGAAAACGAAGATCATGGCATTTGGTCCCATCACTTCATGGGAAATAGATGGGGAAACAGTGGAAACAGTGTCAGACTTTATTTTGGGGGGCTCCAAAATCTCTGCAGATGGTGACTGCAGCCATGAAATCAGAAGATGCTTACTCCTGGGAAGAAAAGTTATGACCAACCTAGATAGCATATTCAAAAGCAGAGACATTACTTTGCCGACTAAGGTCCATCTAGTCAAGGCTATGGTTTTTCCAGTAGTCATGTATGGATGTGAGAGTTGGACTGTGAAGAAGGCTGAGCACCGAAGAATTGATGCTTTCGAACTGTGGTGTTGGAGAAGACTCTTGAGAGTCCCTTGGACTGCAAGGAGATCCAACCAGTCCATTCTGAAGGAGATCAACCCTGGGATTTCTTTGGAAGGAATGATGCTAAAGCTGAAACTCCATTACTTGGGCCACCTGATGTGAAGAGTTGACTCATTGGAAAAGACTGTGATGCTGGGAGGGATTGGGGGCAGGAGGAGAAGGGGATGACGGAGGATGAGATGGCTGGATGGCATTACTGACTCGATTGTCGTGAGTTTGAGTGAACTCCGGGAGTTGGTGATGGACAGGGAGGCCTGGCGTGCTGTGATTCATGGGGTCACAAAGAGTCAGACATGACTGAGCGACTGAACTGAATGGTCTTCCCAGTGATCACGTATAGTTGTCAGAGCTGAAAGAAGGCAGGACATCAAAGAACTGATGCCTTTGAACTGTGGTGCTGAAGGATGCTTCTGAAAGTCCCTTGGACAGCAAGAAGTTCAAACCAATCTTGAGGGAGATCAACCCTGAATATTCACTGGAAGGACTGATGCTGAAGCTGAAGCTCCAGTATCTTCATCATCTGATGAGCACAGAAAACTCATTGGAAAATCCCTGATGCTGGGAAAGATTGAAGGCAGAAGAAGAGGGCGTCAGAGGATGAGGTGGCTGGATGACATCACCGATGCAATGAAGAAGAACTTGGGCAAACTCTGGGAGATGGTTAGGGGAGGGTGGCCAGGGGTGCTGCAGTCCATGGGGTCGCAAAGAGTCAGACACGACTGGCCACTGATCACAACAACAATGTATAATGGTGAGATATGGTGTACTTTTTAAAATTTGGGGGGCAGTTTTCTTTATTGCTTGAAATTTTCCTTATATTCATTTTTCATTTTATAAAGATAAGTAGAAATAGAAATAGTTTTCCCTTAAAAGTGTCATTTGCAATAACAACAGCAAAGAAAGCATATATGCAAATATATTAGCAGTTTTTAATTCTGAGTGGTAGAAATACAGCTGCTGATTTCTTTTCTGAAATGTTTTTCTTTTTTAAATACACAAGATTTGGGATAAAGGAGTTTAAGCATTTTAAGCTTACAATGAGCTCTTTGTACAAGTAAATTGGTAAATGACTTTAGACTCAGGTAGATGTAAAATTAGATTTAAACATGCCTTTTAGTGCTTACTGCATGCACAACCTTATGCAGGCTACTTAAGTTCTCACAAGTTCATTTTCTTCATCAACAACAGAGAGGTTATTATATGGCTCCAATGACTTTGATAAGAGGGCAAATAATATTAAAAACAAGACTAGTCTAGTACATGGCACATAGTAAGCCTACCATAAGTGATTTCCTTTCTCTTATGCTCCATTTTCCTTTTATAGTAAATTCATAGTGCCCAAATTGCATATTTATGTATATTTAAATATTATATGTACATAATCTCTGCACAGCAACCATACAAAAATGTCCATGATTATTATTAAAATGACCCTTATCAAACTCAAGGTCTAAAAATAAGATTAACTGCATTTCCTCCCCAAAGTCACACCATTTGTAGCAGTAAGAGCTACATAGTTTAAAAAATAAATATAGAGAGAGCACAAAAATAAACATTAAACAAGAGGAACTCTATGGTATTTTTAGAAATAAGAATTAATATATCCTATCTCATCTTCCCCCTCTCTCCATCCCCAATACAAAATCCACTCATTTTTGTTAGTAGTAAATAGTTAAAAGAGAAGTGAAGAAACACTAGCTGATAAATTAAAATTATAAAGTTCAAACTTGCTTTGGCAAGGTGGACCTTTAATCTATCAGGATATATCGTACCCTGGTTGGGAGTGTAGAACCTTACCCCTGGATTCAAATCCTTATCCACTTACTAGCTGTTTGACCTTGACAAATAGATTTAAAAATCTCAGGTTTTGGTTTCTTGATGGGATAAAACTACAGTTCACTTAGAGGGTCGTTTTGAAAAATGTATGCCATGAAACAGTCGTTGGTACATAGCAGAGAATGTTAACTATTGCTTTGGTCTTGTGGAAAAACTTGGATTTTGAAATCAGATGACTGGTTTTTGCCAATTTATTTAAACTCACTGAGCCTCAGTTTCTTATTTCTTAAAGGCATTATTATTTCCAAATATTACTGACTCCCTGTGAAGACAAAGCTAATTTACATAGACAAAATACTTGCTATCCTACTGTACCCATAATAGGTACTTCAGAATATTATACAATTGATTCCATTCATTCACTCATTTAACAAACATTTAGTTAGCAGCCAGTGAAAGACAGGGCTTACCAGGTGAAGCTAGTAGTAAAGAAACACTAATTGATAAATTAAAATTATAAAGTTCAATCTTGCTTTGGCAAGGTATACCTTGAACCAGCCTGCCAATGCAGGAGACATAAGAGATGCTGGTTTCATTCCTGGGTCAGGAAGATCCCCTGGAGAAGGAAATGGCAACCCACTCCAGTATTCTTGCCTGGAGAATCCCATGGACAGAGAAGCCTACAGAAGACTATAGCCTATAGCGTTACAAAGAGTCAGACATGACTGAAGTGACTTAGGACGCATGGACAAAGGACAGGGAAGCCTGGAGTGCTGCAGTCCATGGAATTGCAAGGAGCTGGCCACGACTTAGCGACTAAACAACAATCTATAAGGTAAGGTGAACAAAAACATACACACTGTTTGACTATGACTAAAGGGATTCAAACTTTCATTAGTGTAATCACTTAACTTATACTATTTACAAACAGAGATAATTACTTTGAAAGAAAGAAGCCTGATTTGAAATCGGAGGACCAGACAAGACACCCCTTAGGAATGTACATCTCCCTTCTGTCTTTGAACCAGTTTTCTCATCTGGAAATCAAGTGACTGTAATATAAAAGGCATTTTAAAATGTCAGAGGCAGAATTGGGAATAGAGCTTAAGTTTCCTGATTCACAGCCTTCAGCTCTTTCATAATCCAGTTAAGCAAGTCCTAGGCTTCTGTTCCTTTCTGCAAAACAAGGAGGATGGGAGGAAGAGAGGTGGGAAGAAGCCAGTGATCTCTATAGCAGCCTAGAGTCTATGAATCTTTGAACTTATCACTGTTACAAAGTGAAGTTTGTAAGGAAACCCCACGAGAGGAATTTACTTATTTTATCCCAAGGCATCTTTGGTCTGAACACACATATGCCACCATATGGGATACATTTAGAACATTCATTAGGAGAAGAATAATTAGTCTCCCATCGTACAGCAAAGAGAATAGGCCCAGAGGATAAATACTTTAGAAACTGAAATAAGAGACTTTTAAAATAAATCTGCCAAAGACAAATTGAGGAGAAATAAACTGGAGCTCATTTGAAGAAAATCAAATGAAATGAACAATTAATTCACCTGTAAAGCTGCATAGGCACTTGAGTATTAGGGGAAGAGATTGCATTTAATCTCATATGGGTGGGAAGAAAGAATACAATCACACATATTAACAGAAGTACCCAAAGAGGATTTCTGCTTTATTACAAACAAGGAAAAGAAATGCAGATTTAAAGAACTTAGAACCCTGCAAATGGTGATTCATTCTTAACTCTGTTGAGCTTAATTTTGTCATTAAGCCCCAGATGCATATAAAAAGCTACAGGGGACTTGCATATTTGGCTAGAGTTGTAAGGAACTGTAGAATAAGGAGAGAAAAGTGAGCATGAATAGGAACACAGAAGAAAAGGCGTTGAAAAAAGGAAAAAAAAAAAGGTATTGAGATGCCAAAACACTACAGGATAGAATACTCATTCATTAATTCAGCAAGTTCCTTCCATTCTAACTTCTAAAGAGATCCAGCCACAGCACACTTCTCAACATTCCAGTGCCTCTGGCCTACACACAGTCACAGACTCTAGTTTCTTTTCTTCCACTTCTCCCACCAAAGAAAGTACACTTTACAGACAGAAATCTTTTAAAACATGAACAGATAATATCAACTCCATTGTTCAAAACTCATCAGTCTCCCTTCACACTTTAATAAAAAGTCTTTTCTACTCTGCAAAGCTGTCAAAAATCTAGAGCTCACCACCTGTCTGACCTCAATTTCCTCCTCATTTTCACTCACTGGTTGCTGTGCTCCACATATACTTTTGTTTCTAAATGTTACATCTGCTCCTACTCCAGGAGATTGTCACTAGCTTTTCACTGTTCCTGAAATACATTTTCCCTCAGATCCCTAGTTAATTAAGTCACTCTTAGAAAAATACCCCATCCTCCTTCTTTCTCTTACATTAATATGATTTTTTTTATTTATGGCCTGTATCACTACTTTTAAATTATTTCTATATACATTTTTTTTTTTCTCTCTGCTCCACTACAATGTAAACCCCAGAAGGCCAGATTCTGGTTTTCCTGGTTCACAGCAAAATTCCTTACCACATAGAAGATTCCATAAGCCATTATATGATCTAGATAAATGTTTTTTAATGATTATTATTTTCATTATCAACAAATACTAATAGTTACAACAAATTTAGTATGTGCCACATCCTATAGCAGGTTTTGTGGTGCAATGATGTGAGCAAAGAGATTTTCCTTCATGGGGTTTTTAGTCTAGTATATGAGGTAGATCATAGCCTATTATAATACCAATTTTCAACAATATGGCTGTGGTGAGGACAGGGAAGGAAAGGTCTAAGAATGCTAGAAGTCCAAGAAATCTTAAGGAAAGAATGTTTTAGCAGAGACTGAAAGGATAAATATGAATTAAACTGATAAAGTTAATTGAAGGGACATGGGGCATCCCAGGCAGAGAAAAGTGTCTGAAAGAAGAACAGGGAAGACATAAAGATCTGGATGACCAGTGTGGACAAAACACAGACAGCAAGGGGAAAATAAGGTGCCCCAGAGTGTTCTGGTTATCTATGGCAGTGTGACAAATCGCCATGAAGTTTAGTAGCGTAAAATAATAATAGTATTTATTTTTATGATGAATTTACAGCTTGGGCAGGGTTCAGTAAGGAGTAACACTGCAGCTGAAGCTCCAGCACTTTGGCCATCTGATGTAAACAGCCGACTCAGAGGAAAAGTCCCCGATGCTGGGAAAGATCGAGAGCAGCAAGAGAAGAGGGTGTTAGAGGATGAGTTGACTGGATGGCATCACCAAGGCAATGGACATGAACTTGGGCAAACTTTGGGAGATGGCAAAGGACAGGGAGGCCTGGCATGCTGCAGTCCATTGGGTTGCAAAGAGTTAGACACGACTGGGTGACTGAGCAACAACAACAACAATTGTAAGTACAGTTTCTCTGCTCCCTCCATGTGGCTGGAGTAGGGCTGGCTTAGAGGTGTGAATGAGTCCATATCTAACTAGCATCTCTGGCTGTCAGCTAAGAGGTCAGCTGGGGCACTGACTGGAACTCATTCCTGTGGCTGGTCCACCGTGTTACTTAGCTTCCCCTTAGCATGATGACTGAGTTTCGAGAGTGAGCACACAAGAGGGCAAACTGAAAGTACCTGACATTTTTAAAAAATATTTTTATTTTTTCTTAAATTGATTTTCACTGCAGTGTATAGCATATGAGATCTTAGTTCCCTGACTAGGGATAGAACCTGTGCCCTCTGCATTGGAAGGTACAGTCTTAATCACTGGATGCCAGGGATATCCCTTTTGCTTGGCAATTTTTATGACCTAGGATTGCTTTGACATTGGTCAGTGGATCAGTCTGGTCACAAAGGTGGCCCAGGTTCAAGGAAATGATGCATATGTTACATGGCTCAATGAGAGTGTAAATATCATATGATAACAATGCCTTCTGATGGGTGGTATGTTTTGGCAGTCATCTTTGAAAAAATATCTTGCGCTACCATAAGGCTGTGTACAGAGACAGAGCTGGGCTAGACAGAGCCTGGAAGTCAGCATGAAGTCTTGTCTTTATCTGTGAAGTCTTGTCTTAATCTGTAAAGAGAGAGGTGTCAGATTCATGCTTTGAAATGACTACATCGGATACTGGGTAAAAACAGAAAGAAGGAGACAATTTCAAGAGATATTTATTTTGAAGATACAGTCATCCAGGCTTCATGACTGATTATGAAGATGACAGAGTAAAAGGGATAAAAGTAAATTACTTGTCTATCTCCTAGTCATGATATCTAGATATGATTAGGTTACATGAGACACCTTGGATTTCTCAATCATTTTGTAACCTAGTAGGACTCGATGGGGAGGAGGGCATGGCAACACACTCCAGTATTCATGGAGAGCCCCCATGGACAGAGGAGCCTGGTGGGCTACAGTCCATGAGGCTGCAAAGAGTCAGACAGGATTAAAATGACTTAGCACAGGATCCTGTGAGCCCTCCTGGGACAGGCTTTCCCATATATCCTCTGCTGTAGCTCCTCTCTGAAGTACCTAGATAACACTATTCCATGTACATTTCCTGAGTTGTTCTACAGATGCAAAAACCCTCCACCAAATGGAGGATGTTAACTACTCCATGACAATAAGCACAGAGCCTCAGGCTTCCTGGAACCTAACCCCTGAGACCCCACTCTATTACCTCACCATCAGCCAATCAGAGAACTGTACACAAGCTGATCTTATCCTGAGAGACTGCTTTCCCTTACCTGGCTTTTTTTTTTAATTTTTTTTAATTTTTACTTTATTTTACTTTACAATACCGTATTGGTTTTGCCATACATTGACATGAATCCACCATGGGTTTACATTAGCTCCCAATTCTGAATCCCCCTCCCACCTCCCACCCCATATCATCTCTCTGGATCATCCCCATGCACCAGCCCCAAGCATCCTGAATCCTGTATCGAACATAGGCTTGTGCTTTGTTCTTACATGATAGTATACACGTTTCAATGCCATTCTCCCAAATCATCCCACCCTCTCCCTCTCCCACAGAGTCCAAAAGTCCTTTCTATACATCTGTGTCTCTTTTGCTGCCTCACATACAGGGTCATCATTGCCATCTTTCTAAATTCCATATATATGTGTCAGTATACTGTATTGGTGTTTTTCTTTCTGGCTTACTTCACTCTGTATAATAGGTTCCAGTTTCATCCATCTCATTAGAACAGATTCAAATGAATTCTTTTTAATGGCTGAGTAATACTCCATTGTGTATATGTACCACAGCTTTCTTATCCATTCATCTGCTGATGGACATCTAGGTTGTTTCCATGTCCTGGCTATTATAAACAGTGCTGCAATGAACATTGGGGTACATGTGTCTCTTTCAATTCTGGTATCCTTGGTGTGTATGCCCAGCAGTGGGATTGCTGGGTCATAAGGCAGTTCTATTTGCAGTTTTTTAAGGAATCTCCACACTGTTCTCCATAGTGGCTGTACTAGTTTGCATTCCCACCAACAGTGTAAGAGGGTTCCCTTTTCTCCACACCCTCTCCAGCATTTATTGCTTGTAGGCTTTTGGATCGCAGCCATTCTGACTGGTGTGAAATGGTACCTTATTGTGGTCTTGATTTGCATTTCCCTGATAATGAGTGATGTTGAGCATCTTTTCATGTGTTTGTTAGCCATCCGTATGTCTTCTTTGGAGAAATGTCTGTTTAGTTCTTTGGCCCATTTTTTGATTGGGTCATTTATTTTTCTAGAGTTGAGCTTTCTCAACAAACTATCTAGACACATTGAATTTCGTGATGACAAAGTACAGAACACATGTACATCTAATGTAAACAGGACTTTCAGCCCAAGTTGCTCATGCTTTCCTCCTGGCACCTTCATGGTATCTGTTTTATAAAATTCTTCAGCCATCTTTCAACTGGTAGCAAACTAATTGCCTAGCTGAACATTTTATGTTCTCAAATGCTTTTACTATTAAATTTCTCATTAAATACTCTAGTAAATTAGAGCTAGTAATTTCAAGTGGAGTTGTAGACAAGAATCAAAGAATCAATTTATGATTTTGTAACTCTTTAACCTGAAGCATAAATTAAGATTTATGTACAAAGATACTCATCACAGCATTATATGAATTAGTAATAGTGGAAAGTAATTCAAGATACCAAACTAGAAAAATGATCAAATAAATATATGATATATCTATGATGGAATAATCTGAGAGCATTAAAAATGGTGTTTATAAAATATTTAGAGACATGAGGACATGCTATGCTATAATGTTGTGATAACATTTATAAAACAAAGATACTTTTATACTCATAGTGTGCAAATAGCAGTGTTTCAGCTTGGAAAGAGGGAGAAGAGAATTTAAAAAGTATAGTCTGTTGCAAAAAAAGAGTTTACTGGGGAAGACAGTCACAAGCAGAATGAGCACACATCACAGCAGTACTGTTACAGAAGCAATACATTTCACACATGAATTCAGAAAGTGAAGAAAGAAAGAAAGGAAAGGCATGGGCAAGGATAGAAAGTTATGAAATTCACAGCAAATTGTATGTGTGTGTGTGTATGTTAGTTCCTCAGTCATGTCTGACTCTTTGTGACCCCATGAACTATAGTCCACCAGGCTCCTCTGTTCATGAAATTCTCCAGGCAAGAATACTGGAGTAGGTTGCCATTCCCTTTTCCAGGGGATCTTCCTGACTCAGGGATTGAACCCAGGTCTCCTGCATTGCAGGCAGATTCTTTACCATCTGAGCCACCAGGGAAGCTTGAGACAGATAATAATAAAAAAATTAATAAGCTTTTTGCAGTGCTTGCCTTCTGTGAAGTACTCTTTGTACTTTACATATGCGGGATGTGTACAGTGGAAGAGGAGGCCATAGTAGGCGACTTACACAACAAACCCTAGACTCTAGATTAAGGGGATTGATAGGAGGGACATGGCATGGAGGCAACTGGGTAATACTGGAAAGTCAAAGATCACAGGTTCAAATGTCATCCCAGCTCTTTATAAATCATGTGATCTTGAGCAATTCTTTTACCCTGTCAGGGTCCTAATATACAATTCTGTAAGTATAGTCATATTGATTGTACATATTATCCATCCAGTGATTATAAAAGTTCTTTGAAAACTACAGGATTCTATACAGAAGTTAAATATTATTATTGCTCTGATGACCTGAACTTTTTGTTTTGGTAAAATAATCCTGGGACTGGTTTAAAGGATGAATTGAAGAGATGTGAGAACAAAGCCCAGCAAAGTCCAATTTGGCTGTTTCTGTGGTGGTCCAATGTGAGAGAATAAAAGCACAATATAGAGAAGAGAAATGAGGAAAGATGAACACTTTAAGGAACATGTGATGTACTTGTTAGGAAAGGAGTAAGAGAGAATAGGAGAAAGGTTGGAAGTCACTAGAGCAAGAGGAGGTGAGAGCCTCACTAAGGAGCCTCAGTTTAGCATTGTCGGGTGCTTTAAGAAAGATTATTATTTGGCTGAGATGGGTCTTCATGGGTCTTCAGTTGAAATGGCTCTTTATTGAGCTTCTCTGGTCGCAGTGTATGGGCTCAGTAGTTGCAGCGCAGGCTCTTTAGTTGGGACATGCAAGCTTAGTTGCCCCATGGTGTGTGGGATCTTAGTTCACCGTCAAGGGATTGAAGTCATGTCCCTGGCATTGGAAGACAGCTTCTTAACCCCTGGGCCACCAGGCAAGTCCCCGTCCAGTGCTTCTGATAAAAGCAGGATTAGGAAAAGGCAAGGATTTTGGATTTAGCAGTGATACTTCTCAGGACTTTTAAGTAGGATGAGTTACTCCTATTGGTATTCACAGGCATGCAAAAAAGCAGACAGGTAGAGTTGAGGAACACCTGATATGGAATAAGAGAACTTTTATCATATTTGTAGATAAAGAAAGAAGCTAATAGGGAAGACAAGAGTGAAGGTGATGAAAAAAGATGATATGAGGCAAGTTCTAGAAGTCAAATGGGATCAAAAATCGAAAAGGCCAGCATTGGAAATGGACAAGAACATTTCATCTCTTAAGACAGAAGAGAAAGAAGAAAAAGTTGATAGAAGTGTAAAGATGTCTTAAGGTAAAAAAAGAGGAAGGTTGAGAGATCTAATAGCTGAGCTATTCTGCCGTCTCCGTGCAGTTACTGTTACAGAACCATTGACTGAGAAAAGGAAATGAACTTGGAAAAGTCAAGGAATGGATACTTTAGAGCAGCGGACCCCAACCCTGGGACCACAGATACTTGTCTGCAGTCTGTTAGGAACAAGGCCACACAGCAGGAGATGAGCAAAGCTTTATCTGTATTTACAGCTGTATTATATTCCCATTGCTTGCATTACCACCTGAGCTCCGCCTCCTGTCAGATCAGCGGTGGCGTAATAAATGTAATGCTCTTGAATCATCCTGAAACCATCCCCCTCCCTGTGTCTGGGTCTGTGGAAAAATTGTCGTTTATGAAACCCATCCCAGAAAGGTTAGGGACCAGTGCTTTAGAGGTTAGAGATAGGTAGGAAGGTCACCAGGAGAAATCTTATTTGAATAGGAGAGAAAACGCAATTTTAAAGTTATGGCAGAATTGGAAAATTATGAACAGAAAGTATGCTTTTAATGTTTCTAGATCTTTCCCATAGCAGCCTTTACCAGAGTCCCTGTCATCATCATGAAATATAAGGTGCTTAGAACACTAATGCTGCTGCTGCTAAGTCGATTCAGTCGTGTCCGACTCTGTTCGACCCCATAGACGGCAGCCAACTAGGCTCCACGTCCCTGGGATTCTCCAGGCAAGAACACTGGAGTGGGTTGCCATTTCCTTCTCCTAGTACACTAATAACCAACTGTTTATCAGGAGTCAGCTGGACTTCAGCCTATCTCTGGTTTCCAAAGCAACTTTTTAATGCTATTTTTTTGTCTTTCTCTAGCTGTGTACCATGCCAATCTCTGTGCCAGCCATTTTGTTGGTTGAGCTTCCAAATGTATTCAGGCTAACACTGTGAAAATTTGTAGCTTATCAGGCAGATTGGGACTACCTTTTTTCCAAGAAATCTGTTCTTTTTCTAAAGTCAAAATTCTCTCTTTTACTGGTAAGCACCCATATTTTCAACTCACTTCTCCATTCTTAATCCAAAAGAGAATTTGAAAATTGGCCCCTGAAGGATGATAATGTAAATTATCACTTAAAACTTTCCCAGGTCTCTTTGAATGTCATTGCATTTAATTTATTTTGCACACTCTACGTCTCGGGGGAAATGGAATTAATGCTGTTTTGCTTCATCATTTTATATGGTGCTAACAGAGATGGTATATAATCTCAAATTTGACCAATAATGCTATTTCTCATAAGTTTTTCAAACATGACTCAAGGTTAGGGATATGAATTTGCCTACTTCTTCAACTGAATATCTCCTTGACCTCCTCAAAGACAAATTCCTTGCATTTTCTAAAAAAAATTTCTGTTTTATAGAGATGTTGATCTCTCTGAGATGATATTCTGTACACTTTCTGCCTGGAAAACGTCTATACATTTTTCAAACCATGGTTCTAGTTATCGCCTCCTCTGCTCCTTAGGTTACTTCCATATCTTGAAAGAAGTGAAAGTATTAGTTGCTCAGTTGTCTCTGACTGACCCCATGGACTGTAGCCCACCAGTTTCCTCTGTCCGTGGAATTCTCCAGGCAAAAATGCTGGAGTGGGTAGCCATTCCTTTTTCCAGGGGATCTTCCCCACCTAGGGATTGAACCCACATCTCCTACAATGCAGGCAGATTCTTTACCGTCTGAGCCACCAGGGAAGCCCCATATCTTAACTGTTGTAAATAATGTTGCAATGAAAATTGCATATATATTTCAAATCAGTGATTATTCCTTTGGATAAATGCCCTGAGGCAAAATTATTGGATCATATGGTAGTTATACTTTAAGTTTTTTCAGAAACTCTGTACTGTTTTCCATAGTAGCTGCACCAAATTACTTTCAGTAACAGTGTGTGAAGTTTCACTTTTCTCTCCATTCTCACCACTTGTTATTTACTGTCGTTTTGATGATAGACATTTTGACAGATGTGAAGTGGTAGCTCATTGTGATTTTGATTTGCATTTTGGTGATGTTAAGCATATTTCTATGCATCTGTTTTCCCTCTGTATGTCTTCTTTGGAAAAATTTCTATTCAGTTCATCTGACCATTTCTTAACTGGATTGTTTGTTCTTTTTATGTTGAGTTGCATGAATTCTTTATATATTTTGGGTATAAATCTCTTATCAGATATATTGTTTGCAAATAATATTCTCCCCTTCAGTAGGCCATCTTTTTGTTTTGTTGATAATTTCCTTCACTGTGTAAAAGCTTTTTAGTTTGAGGTAGTGCTATTTGTTTAGCTTGTGCTTTTATTGCCCTAGCCTGAGGAAACAGCTCCAAAAAAATTTTTTTTAATACAGATGTCAAAGAACATACTGCCTATATTTTCTTTTAGGAATTTTGTGGTTTTAGGTTGTACATTTAAGTCTTTAGTACAGTTTATTTTTGCATATGATGTAAGGAAGAAAAAATTATTTTGCATGTATCTAATCAGTTTTCCCAGTGCTTTTTATTGAAGAGGCTGACACACTGGTCATAGCAAACACTGTCTTCCAACAGCACATTCTTTGGTATTGCCTTTCTTTGGAATTGGGATGAAAAAGGACTTGACTAGACATTTTTCTGAAGAAGATACACAAATGACCCATAGGTACATGAAAAAGTACTCAACATCAGTAGTTATCAGGGAAATATGAGTCAAAACACAATGAGATATCATTTCATACCTGTTAGAATGCTAAAGACAAACAGTAAGAAGGATGTGAAGAAAATGGAAACTTTGTACCCGGTTGCTGTTGTAAATTGGTGTGGCCACTATGGAAAACACTATGAAGTTCCTACAAAAAATAAAAAATAAAACTACCATATCATCCAGCAATCCTACATCTGGGTGTATATCTGAAGGAAATGAAATCACTATCTCAAAGAACTATCTCATCTCCATGTTTATTGCAGCTTTGTTTCTAGTAGTCAAGACATAGAAACATCCTGTGTCCATTGATGGATGATTGGATAAAGAAAATGTAAGAGAAATATGTTTATAAAATATTATTTAGCCATACAAAAACCATTTGTGACAATGTGGATGAAACTTGAGGAAAATTATGCTAAGTGAAGTAAGTCAGACAGAGAATGACAAATACTGTATGATGTCACTTATTTGTGGAATCTGAAAAGCTAAATTAGTAGAAACAGAGTAGATTGGTGATTACCAGGGGCAGGAGCATGGGAAAAATGTGTGACCAAAGGGTGCAAATTTCCATTTGTAAGATAAGTAAGTCCTGAGGGATCTAATATACCACATGGTAACTATAGTTAATAATAGTGTAGTGTGTACTTGAAAGTTGTTAGAATAGGTATTAAAATTTCTGTTGACATAAAAAAGGTAACTGTGAGCAATGGGTGTTCTAAGTAACCTTATTGTGGTAATCATTTCTCAGTATATATATATATATCAACTCATTACATTGTGCATCTTAAAGTTACATGGTATGTCAAACTCAGTAAATCTGGGAAAAAACCCAGTTCTTTCTGTTTCACTCCCACAGGAAAATTCATAGGGGGCCCATTTCT
The DNA here is from genome assembly GCA_006410635.1 of Cephalophus harveyi. NCBI lineage: Eukaryota > Metazoa > Chordata > Mammalia > Artiodactyla > Bovidae > Cephalophus > Cephalophus harveyi. The sequence continues at coordinate 63,890 of SJYT01053572.1, forward strand.
TGGGTTCCTGTTCTTTTTTAAAAATTAATTAATTTTAATTGGAGGATACTTTATGATATTGTGGTGGTTTTTGCCATACATTTTGGCATCTGGTCCCATCACTTCATGGCAAATAGATGGGGAAACAGCGGAAACAGTGGCAAACTATTTTTTTTGGCTCCAAAATCACTGCAGATGGTGACTGCAGCCATGAAGTTAAAAGATGCTTACTCCTTGGAAGGAAAGTTATGACCAATCTAGACAGCATATTAAAAAGCAGAGACATTACTTTGCCAACAAAGACCCATCTAGTCAAGGCTATGGTTTTCCAGTAGTCATGTATGGATGTGAGAGTTGGACCATAAAGAAAGCTGAGTGCTGAAGAATTGATGGTTTTGAACTGTGGTGTTGGAGGAGACTCTTGAGAGTCCCTTGGACTGCAAGAGGATCCAACCAGTCCATCCTAAAGGAGATCAGTCCTGAGTGTTCATTGGAAGGACTGATGTTGAAGCTGAAACTCCAGTACTTTGGCCACCTGATGGGAAGAGCTGACTCATTAGAAAAGATTCTGATGCTGGGAAAGATTGAGGGCAGGAGGAGAATGAGACAACAGAGATGAGATGGTTGGATGGCATCACCAACTCCATGGACATGAGTTTGGGTCAACTCTGGAGGTTGGAGATGGACAGGAAGGACCGGTGTACTCCAGTTCATGGGTTCGCAAGGAGTCAGACACAACTGAGTGACTGAACTGAACTTGCCATACATTGACATGAATCAGCCACGGGTGTACATGTGTCCCCCATCCTGAACCCCCTTCCCAACTCCCTCCCCATCCCATCCCACTGGGTTGTCCCAGTTCACTGGCTTTGAATGCCTTGTTTTATGCATCAAACTTGGACTGGTCATCTATTTCACATATAGTGATATACGTTTCAATGCTATTCTCTCAAATCATCCCACCCTCGCCTTCTCCCACAGGGTCCAAAAGTCTGTTCTTTATATCTGTGTCTCTTTTGCTGTCTCACATATAGAGTCGTTGTTGCCATCTTTCTAAATTCCATGTGTATATACATTAATATACTGTATTGGTGTTTTTCTTTCTGACTTACTTCACTCTGTATGATAGGCTCCAGTTTCATCCACATCATTAGAACTGACTCAAATGCGTACTTTTTAATAGCTGAGTTATATCCCATTGTGTATTTGTACCACAACTTTCTTATCCATTTGTTTGCCGATGGACATCTAGGTTGCTTCCATGTCCTAGCTATTGTAAACAGTGCTGCGATGAACATTGGCGTACACATGTCTCTATCAGTTCTGGTTTCCTTGATGTGTATGCCCAGCAGTGGGATTGCTGGGTCATATAGCAGTTCTATTTTCATTTTTTAAAGGAATCTCTGCACTCTTCTCCATAGTGGCTGTACTAGTTTGCATTCCCACCAAGAGTGTAAGAGAGTTCCCTTTTCTCCACACCTTCTCCAGCATTTACTGAGACTTTCCTAGTCATGAAAATAGTAAACTTCAAAATTGCCATGAAGAAAGAAAGTGAAACAGAAAAATAAAGAACCAGACAACATTAAATACAAGCCAAAATATGAAATACCAAAAAATTTTTTGTCTTCAATGTCCCACACCAGAGATGTTTTGGAAACTTGGATTGGAAAGTGAAAGAAGCCAGGATATAGTGTAGTATTACATTTTAATCAAATAGTCAAGCAGAAGATGTCTGCAGGTTTGAAAAAATATAATTTTATACTGTGATAAATTTAGCATACAGAAACAGAACAAAATATGGACACCTAGTTCCAAAGTGGGAAGAACAGTTTTGGTGTCAAGTAACAATATCTTGAAGTAAAGTTAGGGTACAATTAAGGAAGAAAATGAAAGTAGATATTGGAAACGATCTAGCAGATTCTACCATACCTACAAAAGTAACTTGATTTACTGCAAATTTTTAGATGTAGGATGAGAATGTTAATATAATGATGATTCTCAACTATAAAGAATACTGGCTATAGTAATCAGTTATTGAGTGTTCAAATACACTTTATGGGAGTAATGAAATGCATAGTATATTTTCACTAATTATAATGAAGTCTATTTTGATTGTCCTTATCGTGTTTTCAGTTTGTGATAAAGAAAAGCTCTGAGACAAACAAACTCTTAAATTGGTCTCTTGCAGAGAAGGCAACAGAATTTTCCCCTATGAATTTTGTTTAATAGAGAAAAGAGTACAATCATCTTATCTCATAAACACTTATTTCTTGTTTTCCTCACTGTGACTTGTATTTGTTCCCCAAACTTGGACTTTGTAAGTACTTTGTTTTAACACTTTTGAATGATTATTTAATATGGAAACATCTACCAGAATAACATTACCCCTCTGTGGAACCACGAAATATCTCACCCCAAAGCAAAACTCTTTGGAAATATACTGTTTTCTACCTTATTCTTACAGAGACTAAAAACATAGACTTCAAAGCATAGGGAACAAAAATTTCCTGAATGTAAATATCTTATATGCATTTACTTATCAAAACTTAAATTTCTCACCTATTTAATTAAAACAGAGCAAGTCTTTGGAAAGCAAAACCCCTGGCTTTCCATTTTCCTTTAAATGTATTCAGATTTTAACAGAAATCAGCTATAGGGACTATTTCTCATGTAACAGTAGTAACACATTCTATGATAAAATTTGGGGAAGATTATTAGCATAATGACTTATTTGTATTCTCTACATGTCATTTACATACAGAAAACTTATTTACTTGTGAACAGCCTTTTAAACATGGAAAGGAGAGGCAGATAAAAAAGGAATTTGGTGTTGCATTCTATCATTGATTCTTTAGATTTTTATTTCATTCCTACTATACAGGAAGCACTGTGCTAAGGGCGATTGGAGAAATAACTGACAATGGTCCAACTGGAAATTAGCACAGGTGCAGTGGGGATGGGAGAGCAAAATCCAGTTTTTTAGCCTACATTGTAAATGCATACAGCCTTCTTAGACAAACTGGTGAGTGTGCTGGAAGTCTGTTTTAATAGTGACTGTGGAGCTTTTTGGAAGAGATCTCATTTTGCATGGAAGACCACCTAGTAATGAAGCCTCAGTTATCCAGCAGGAGGAGAGATTTCAGTGTGCCATAGATTAGTTTCTGGCTCAGCCCACCATGTACTCATGTCCACAGATAAGCCATATGAGGACGCTGCATGTAGTGCTCCTTAGGTAAGATATTGGGGTCTCACAACCAATATGGTGGCTCTGCATTTGAGTGTAACATGAAAGGGGCTTGAAGAATTTTGTCTCAGCTGGAGATGAACAAGTATTGGGCAACAGGTACTTCGAGGGTCCCAAAGTGGATTCAGGAGATGATAAGTGGAAGGCAGAATAGAAGCAGTAATACAAAGGAGGAATACTGTACATTAGGGCCAGCAAGGAGAGGTGATGTGGCTGGTGGCTGGATTTTTATCTCAGGGTACTCGGAAACAACCAGTGCTGGTGGTGGTGGTCATGTACAGAATTCTTTTGGGGGTAAGTGTATGTTTGCAGGAAATTGTAGATATTCTTAAAGAGGCATGTGTAGAGTGCTATGGAAATTCCAGTGTAGGGAGAAAGTACTGCTTAGGAAGGGCAACGAAAACCTCATGAAGAGGTGATGTTAGAATAGGTTCTAGGTGACAGGTAGACTTTGGATATTCAGAGATGGACGTGCTTCAGGTACACAGGGGAAATGTCAGGCCATTTGGTTTTGGTGTGAAGGGAGAGTGGCGGGAGGAAACATGGCAGAGTTTGTTGGAGGAGAGGTTACATAAGGGAAGAATTGTTAACATGATCAAATGCTCCAGAAAGAAGACCAAGTAGACTAGACAGAGAGCATTAGATTTATTATCAATTAGAGAAAGGACTGGCAAGAACGTTGAAGATTAAAGATTGGTTGGTGAAAAAGTATAGACAATGGATTTCTCAATAAAAGTCCAATGGATTTTACTTATTGTCAATCCGAATAGTTATTTCTTGAATTTCATGGCAGGACGTACACAGTACAGATCAGTGACAACTGTAGATCAAGGCAAGGACTTTGGCCTCCATGCAAATGTTCTTCCCTCCACATAACACTATTCCTTGAAATGCAGTGGTGTATTGGATTCTTGTTGTCCAATAATTCCTGTCCCGCCGTATCAAAATAGTGAGACTTTTTGGTGTTCATAGTTTGGAGTCAAGATGACTTTGTAAAATTAATTTAAGGCTGTTATAAAGGCAGCCACTAGAGGGCATCATTTTATTTAAATAAAGGGAGTTATGACTTGAAAATACTGTCCCATTAACCTGAAATAATACTTTCCAAAGAGGACACAATCTAGTATAAAGGAACTTGGTTACACTTAAAAGAGTCAAATTCTAATTTTTCTAATCCCAGTTCTTTCCCTGTATCACCTGCCTTTGAATTTAGTTTTCAGTCACTGATCCCTTTTTTTATGAAATACATGCTATTTCCCACCTATAAATATAAATTCCATAGAAAGGTATATATTTTAATTTTATGAATTATCTGTCTTGTTCCCAAACCCCCAAATTATTTTCACTCCTTCTCTTCCAACATGCACATGGATGAGTGTGTGTGCGTGGTTACACTTTGGGAGGAAAAGAGGAGCTTATAAATGGAATGCAAGGTAATGTTTTATTAACATGGAACTTTCATCTTGCACATAAACGATCAATTTAACTAACTTTCTTTAAAAGTTACATCACTTCATGCCTTAATTCTACTGATTTCAATATTCCATTTCTCCCAACACATACGCAGCCAACCCTGATACACAGCTGATAACAACAAATAAACATGAGGAGTATGAACCTAAAATCTAAAGGCAACTTTTCATACTTCTCCTAGAGATAAAAGTTTATTAATTTTTGACTCTGAAGGTGAGATATTACCTTATTAATTTAGGAGGAGCCCAGAGAGAATAGAAAGCTTGGTCATATATTTCTAGGTATTCTAGTTCTGCTGCTGACTTTTGCTTCTCATGGAACTTTTCCAGCGAAGGCAAATAGGCCCAAGTGTCAGCAGGATTGGGCACAACAGAGCCCTCTGATGGGGGCCGGGTAGGAAAACATTCTATCAGCAGCTGAGGTCCCACGGCCTCTTTCCTGGTTAATGTGCTCTTCTTTCGGCTGCTGAACTACTTGTCAGGCCATGGTTAGGAGCTCTCAGGCCTCCTACACACACAGAATTCGTCATGTGTTTGCACGTGTGGGCTCAGTCGCTTCAGTCATGTCCAGACCTTTGTAACCCTATGAACTGTAGCCCTCCAGGCTCCTCTGTTCATGGGATTCTCCAGGCAAGAATACTGGGAGTGGGTTGTCATGCCTTCCTCCAGGAGATCTTCCCAATCCAGGGATCGAGCCCATGTCTCTTCTGTTTCCTGCACTGGCAGGCGAGTTCTTTGACACTTGTGCCACCTGGGAAGCCCCCAATTTTTTTATACACTTAATAAAATGAATGTTCTTACCTAGCATGTAATTATGCCATATAGCTGTCAAATACTACAACATTTTAGTGGCTGTTTAATAACACAATAGCAGTATACGGGTATGTGCTTCTTGCTTATAGAGAATGATTATTTATGTTTAAGGTGAAGAGCAGCACTGACTTTCAGACATAAGCGGCTTTATAATGGATAATCAAAGAATTATTCCACTGTCACAGTCCTAATCAGTGTGTGGTGCCTTTTAAAATTAAAACCCATTCACAGATCAATATGCCACTTAGACTTCAAAGAAAATGAAGAGTTGGTCTAATTTCTCAGCTTCCTGATGTTTTAACTTTTAGAGATCCATCAGTATTAGCAGACTCTAGAAGCATTTGCAATTATCTCTTTTTTCCTTTCCGTCTCCTTATGGCTTTATAATCTATCTAATTTTTAGGCTAGCATTATGTATTCAACTTTAACAAAAGCACACATACCTGGAAGAGAAAGTATTAATAAGTGATTTTCAGTAGGGACAGCTAGAATGTAATAACCAAATAAATAAGAAATTCTAATGGAACACCAGTTATTCCCTGAATCAACCAAACTCCCCCAGATATTCGGTCTAAAGTCAAGACAAGACAGTAATAGTTCACAGACTTCTCTTCCCTTTTACTGTCCTGTAATTTGTCTTGAATTGAATGTTGACTACATACATTGTAGTCAACTCTTGATTATTTGTGAATGGACTCAGAGAAGAATGGAGATCTTGAAATGCATCCCCCAAGCCCTTTTTCTAACTCTGGCCACCATTGGTTATCCACTCAGATAGGTCCTGGGGTTGCTGACAAAAGGGAAATATCAGCAGGAAAAGGGACAAGGAAATTGCAAGTGTTTTGATGTCTGTGGATATGTGACCCTGCCTGCCTTGAGCTGGATGGAACTATAGTGACTTACTTACCATCCTGAAACTCAGACATGATCTGAATGATTATCCTCCAGAGCTGCTTTAGAAATGATTCTTTATTGGATGTGACATTGATTTTCCCTTTTGAGTTCGTAACAATGTGAGGGAGGTCTGTATAGTAGGGATTATAATTTTTTTCTGTCTCTGAGGATCAGGCATATTATATGACATAGTCAAGGTTAATATCAGCCCCTCGTCCAAGGTAAGGAGCCGCGGCTGTGCTTTGCTAAAGCAACCGTGAAGAGATGCCCCACACCCAAGGTAAGAGAAACCCAAGTAAGATGATAGGTGGTGCAAGAGGGCATCAGAGGGCAGACATACTGAAACCATACTCACAGAAAACTAGTCAATCTAATCACACTAGGACCACAGCCTTGTCTAACTCAATGAAACCAAGCCATGCCTGCAGGGCAACCCAAGGCAGGCGGGTCATGGTGGAGAGGGCTGACAGAACTTGGTCCACTGGAGAAGGGAATGGCAAGCCACTTCAGTATTCTTGCCTTGAGAACCCCATGAACAGTATGAACAGGCAAAATGATAGGATATCAAAAGAGGAACTCCCCAGGTCATTAGGTGCCCAATATGCTACTGGAGATCAGTGGAGCAATAAGTCCAGAAAGAATGAAGGGATGGAGCCAAAGCGAAAACAATACCCAGTTGTGCATGTGACTGGTGATAGAAGCAAGATCCGATGCTGTAAAGAGCAATACTGCATAGGAACCTGGAATGTCAGGTCCATGAATCAAGGCAAATTGGAAGTGGTCAAACAAGAGATGACAAGGGTGAACGTC
>SJYT01053572.1:72061-95485 GCA_006410635.1 Cephalophus harveyi
TCTGAAGGAGATCAACCCTGGGATTTCTTTGGAAGGAATGATGCTAAAGCTGAAACTCCAGTACTTTGGCCACCTCATGCGAAGAGTTGACTCATTGGAAAAGACTCTGATGCTGGGAGGGATTGGGGGCAGGAGAAGAAGGGGACGACCGAGGATGAGATGGCTGGATGGCATCACTGACTCAATGGATGTGAGTCTGAGTGAACTCCGAGAGATGGTGATGAACAGGGAGGCCTGGCGTGCTGCGATTCATGGGGTCGCAAAGAGTCGGACACGACTGAGCGACTGAACTGAACTGAATATCATGTGAGGGAAATGACACAGATCCTGGTCACTGGCAACTGTTGCTACTGCTTCTTTCAGCTGTCATGTATCCTGTGTTTCCCCTGTGTCAGGATATGTGCTTTAGAAATGTAATCTCACTGAGTCCTCTCAACAGCCCTTTTAGGGAGGTGAACGTGAAAGTGAAGTCGCTCAGTCGTGTCTGGCTCTTTACAATCCCATGGACTGTAGCCCACCAGGCTCCTCCATCCATGGGATTTTCCAGGCAAGAGTACTGAAGTGGGTTGCTATTTCTTTCTCCAGGGGATCTTCCTGACCCAGGGATTGAACCCAGGTCTCCTGCATTGCAGGCAGGCTCTTTACCATCTGAGTCACAAGGGAAGCCCTTTAGGGAGATGGGGCTTCATTTTATAGAATCTTGTGCCCTCTCCAATAATTTCCTCCCAAAGCTAAAAGTTGAGAGATCACAAATTACAAATGTCTGAGATTATCATTGCTTTTGCTTTGATTTTAAGCTTGATGGATTGATAAATCTAACTTCCTACCTACTTTGTGATCACTTCAGTTTCTTATTTTAAAAAATTATAAGCTTTATGTTCATTTCTGTTCCCTTTGTAAAAACAGGTGCTGAAATTCACATCGTATATGCCCTTTATTTCGCTCAGTTGGAAGAAAGATTGCTAGACAAATCTCTGCACCACAAAATGTCAGAGATAAATTGTAGACCCCAGAGCATAGGTAACATGCTGTCCTCTCAACAAAGACAGGAGTTACTGGAGTTAGAGACAGAAAAAAAAAATATATATATATTGGTTATGTGCCAAAGGATGTATTTACAATATAATGGTTTGTAGCTCTCAGTAAAATATTTAAAAGGAAAAAAAAAAAGACATGAAAAGTTTACTTTCTTGTTTGCTTCTATTGTAGGTTGTTAAATGCCCCACCACCAAAAAAAAAAAAAACAAAAACAAAAAACCAGAAAATGAACTCCAGAAGATGAGGCCTACATTTGACATAGCACAAACAGATCCTGAGTTATAGTCACAGATAAAGTTGAATTTGCTCCCTGTTCTCAAGCAGGGAACCTAGGTTCTCAAAATTCTGAAGCTGTTTTAAGGTTGAGTGTGCTACGATGATTCATTGTGTGGTAATGATGCTTAAAGTTTTCCCTGCTCTTCTTGACACTGTATGATTTTCATTTTGAAATGAATAAAATTGTTCTTATTAATCACAGTCAAGAAACATATGCCTTGAATAAAGACCAAATTCTCTAAAATTAGTAAATTATTTGTTAGTAAAAGTAGTAAATTATTATCTGTTTCTAGCTTTCTGATTCTAGAAAATTGTATTTTTAGTTCCATCAAATATGCTTTATGCTTTGATCTGAAGAAGGTTAAACAGAAATAAATTTACTGAACTTGGCTTTTTGACTGTGAATTGAAGAATGAGCAATATGTAAATACACTGGATGAAGTCAAATCTATCAAGAACCATTAATAACTAAAGACACATGATTTTAAGAAACTGAAGAAAGTAGAAGTGTAAGAAGAATTCATGCGTTTGTCTGGATTTTTTCTCTTTTTTTAGTGGTGGGGCAGTAGAAGAACTGTAAGAAGAATTCATGAGTTTCTCAGCTTCAGATTTTAGACCCATTTTGTCCTTAATAGTGACATGCTCTTCACTGGCAACATGGTCGAAGTTGCAGAAGTGGTCAGGAGGCTGGTGCAAAACTAAATCAGACATATTATTCTCACCTTACATGGAAAGAAAGAATAGCTGGACTCATATGTTAGTGAAAAGAATATTTTTCCCCATGAAGAGCCAAGTAATTAGGCTCGTCTCTCTGTTAAAACATTTTTTTTCTAGGTATTTCTACAGTTACATTCATCATTGTACTCCAATCTGCATTTTATAAGTCAATTAGTCAAAATATCAACAAATTAAAATAATGTTCTTCTCTCATCTTCCTTATTTGGAAAATATCAGTATCTGATAACTATACTGAAATAGAAATTAATAGATAAATACTAACTTTCCTAACTTTCCATGATAAAGATTACTATAGCATAGTCCTTAACTTTTAAGAAACCAAAAAAATCTGTATAAAATAATATGAATGCACCCATATGTATTATAGAAAAAACTGTGCTCATTATCAAAGTAAAAGTGCAGGTAAAGTACAATAAAAATGCAGAGAAAATATTTATTTGAAATAATAGATGTGAGGAAAAGTAGCATTTGAACTGGACGTTGAGGAATGGAGAGAAAGGTTAGGAGGAAGAAGAACCTTTTAGCTGAAATAATAGCTTAATAAAAGCCACACATAGTGAAGTGCCAAATGAAAGGCTGAAGAGGAGTGTGACCTCTGTATGTGTGTGTGTGTCTAGTGGCAAATAGTTGTTAAGCCTGAGTCCATATCGTAGAAAGCTTGGAACTCAAGGTTCAAAACTTTGAAGAGGAAGTTGTATTTCATTTGTATTTAATGGAAAACTGTATAAGCATGTATACAGTTCAGAATGTATAAGCATTCTGAACAGGGAATCTACAAGTCATTGTTTTAAGGACATGATGGCAGCAAACCCCAGGATAAATCAGGAAGGGAGAGATTGGAAACATAAAGACTAATTGGAGAGATTTCCCTGGTGGTCCAGTGGTTAAGACTGTATGCTTCCAATGCAAGTGGCACGGGTTCAATCCCTGGTTAGGGAACTATGATCCCACATGCCATGTGGGAAAAAGAAAAAGACTAACTGCAAAACTGAACTGTAGTTCAGATGAGGGAGATGTTGGAGCATGGTCTTCAGCAGACAGAGCTTGAGAGAGAAAGGACCCAGGAACTCCTTTGGTGAGACTGGAGCCTGTCCTCAGGAGGTTGGTGATGGCGCTGGCCAATACAAGGGGTGCAGACAGGATGATGGGGAACAGTGCATGTGATGGAGAAGGTCCAGTGAGAGCAGAAACTGAGAAGTGGTAGATAACTTCTGCAAACCTCTGGGTGCAATGTTCTATTTTCAGATATATGTTAACCCTTCGAGGAGAAGCTATTTCCACGCTATGATCTTTGGCATTAAGAGAAACAGATCTGATTGTGATTCAAAAGACTGTGGTGCTTTTATTTTTATTTTGCCATTCATGTTTGAGCTGTTGAGTTTAGATGAAAATCTGGGCATGTGAACTTTAAACGATACCATAGAAATGTAAGGAGACAGTGAAGCCGCAAGGGAAGAATATTTTTGACCCAGTCCTAGCAGTCATAATCTTAAGTGTTTTGTTCAATGTTCCGTACTTGCTGACTGCATGGTCTATTTCTAATGGTTGTTTTTATTCCCATGGTATCCAGTGTATAAAACATAGCAGGAGAGTAAGCTAGAGATTGCATGAGAAGGAAAAAAGAAAGCTTATATCATTTTAGACTGATTGTATTCATCTCTGGGATTTGATTTTTCTCTCTGCTGGCATACTTAGAGGGCAGTTGATTAAATGGAAGTGGTGAAAAGGAAATTATAAATTATTTACTTATAAGCATATAAGTAAATATTAAATTTATAAATGTATAGAGGAATTTTATATGTATATAAATTTACTTGGTATCTTTTGAATAGTATCAAACCAGACTCTTGGATTCTCTTTCTGGACATCTACACTTGGGAAGTCATCCAGGTGTGATGTTCATGCTAGATTTCAGGTGGAAGAGCCATATGCTAACAACTTTCCTGACATGATTGTTTATAAACACACAAATAAATACAGCAAGCAAACTATTTGGCCCTTGCATGTTTTATTAGAAAAAGTCTTTCTAACATAATCAAAGTTCCTAATGATCTACTCCGAGAGCTTCATTAATGCTCAGGACACTCTGTAATTCCAATTCCAGTGAATTTGGAAATTTCTCTCTACTCTCTTTTTCTTTTGGGAGCATTGCATTGTCATTGGATTAAGTAGGAGTGTATACTTGACTTTTTATTTTTGTTTTTAAGTCCAAAGAAGAAAGCTTAATAATTTTTGATACAGCTAAACAGAGCCAGAAGCAGGTACAGGAGTGACAGTCAGGGTGCCAGTTGTCCTGTCAGAATCTATTAGTAAGAAGTGACTATGTTGTTAAAGGACAGATTTTACAGGTGACATCAAAGGGTGACATCAGGTTGAAATCTGCAATAACTTTGCTGGATAACGAAATCAGATTAGCTTTTGCAATGCAAAGAACTCTAGATGAGGGTTTCTTCTGGGAATGATAGAATTTTTGACATGGAAGACTGTGGTATTTTATAATCAGTGAAGAGTGAATTTGTACTTGTCCTATATCTGGAACTGGAAAAGGTCAGTTTTCATTCCAATCCCAAAGAAAGGCAATGCCAAAGAATGCTCAAACTACTGCACAATTGCACTCATCTCACATGCTAGTAAAGTAATGCTCACAATCCTCCAAGCCAGGCTTCAGCAGTACGTGAACTGTGAACTCCCAGATGTTCAAGCTGGTTTTAGAAAAGGCAGAGGAACCAGGGATCAAATTGCTAACATCCACTGGATCATGGAAAAAGCAAGAGAGTTCCAGAAAAACATTTATTTCTGCTTTATTGACTATGCCAAAGCCTTTGACTGTGTGGGTCACAATAAACTGTGGAAAATTCTGAAAGAGTTGGGAATACCAGACCACCTAACCTGCCTCTTGAGAAACCTGTATGCAGGTCAGGAGGCAATAGTTAGAACTGGATATGGAATAACAGGCTGGTTCCAAAGAGGAAAAGGAGTCCGTCAAGGCTGTATATTGTCACCCTGCTTATTTAACTTCTATGCAGAGTACATCACGAGAAATGCTGGGCTGGAAGAAGCACAAGCTGGAATCAAGATTTCCAGGAGAAATATCAATAACCTCAGATATGCAGATGACACCACCCTTATGGCAGAAAGTGAAGAAGAACTAAAGAGCTTCTTGATGAAAGTGAAAGAGGAGACTGAAAAAGTTGGCTTAAAGCTCAACAGTCAAAACACTAAGATCATGGCATCCAGTCCCATCACTTCATGGGAAATAGATGGGGACAGTGGAAACAGTGGCTGACTTTATTTTTCTGGGCTCCAAAATCACTGTAGATGTTGACTGCAGCCATGAAATTAAAAGATGCTTACTCCTTGGAAGGAAAGTTATGACTAACCTAGACAGCATATTAAAAAGCAGAGACATTACTCTGTCAACAAAGGTCCATCTAGTCAAGGCTATGATTTTTCCAGTGGTCATGTATGGATTTGAGAGTTGGACTATAAAGAAAGCTGAGCGCTGAAGAATTGATGCTTTTGAACTGTGGTGTTGGAGAAGACTCTTGAGAGTCTCTTGGACTCCAAGGAGATCCAACCAGTCCATTCTAAAGGAGATCAGTCCTGAATGTTCATTGGAAGGACTAATGTTGAAGCTGAAACCCAATACTTTGGCCACCTGATGCGAAGAGCTGACTCATTTGAAAGGACCCTGATGCTGGGAAAGATTGAGGGCAGGAGGAGAATGGGATAACAGAGGATGAGATGGCTGGATGGCATCACTGGCTCAATGGAGATGAGTTTGAGTAAACTCTGGGAATTGGTGATGGACAGGGAAGCCTGGCATGCTGTGGTCCATGGGGTCTCGAAGAGTTGGACACAAGTGAGCAACTGAACTGAACTGAAACAATCTTGAAGGAAGGGTCATGAGAAGAATCTCTCAAATGCAGGCTGAACACAAACAAGTAAGAAATTTAACATCTCCAAAACCTTTCCTCTCATACTGAGAACAGCTGTAACCTGGAGACTAAGTGATGGAGGAAGAGGGGGACTTGAACTTCCTCTTTAGAGAGGAGGGTGCCACTGGTCTTAGGGTTGTTCCAAAACTACTCAGTTCTAAGTAATAATGGGTCATTTGTGCAGAAGTCCACCTGAATGCCTGATGGATGACTTGAAATTATGCCAGTTTCCAGGGCTTCTATTGGCAGGGCTCATATATCTGAAACAGCATGGCCAGGCAGCCCATCTGGAATTCTGAAGGATATAAGCCTGGGTGAAGGCTGTGATTCATTATCTTGAATTCTGTGTGATTATTAGTGCTCCCATTTTGCTCTGGATACCTTGCTTATCTGGGACAACTCTAAGGCATAACTTAGGGACTACCCAGCTGGTGCTAGTGGTAAAGAATCTGCCTGCCAATGCAGGAGATGCAAGAGACATAGGTTCAATCCCTGGGTTGGGAAGATCCCCTGGAGTAGGAAATGGCATGCCACTCCAGTATTCTTGCCTGGAAAATTTCACGGGCAGAGTAGCTTAGCAGTCTACAGTCCATGGGGCTGCAGAGTCAGACAAGACTGAGCAACTAAGCACACATACACACTGAGGCATAACTTGTCCTTAGAGTTCTCCTTGCAAATAGGCTGAAGATAGGTTTAAATCCCATAAGGGTGGCACCTCAAATCAGATAAGTTTATGCATTATTTTTGGAATTATTAAAAAGCAAACAAAATAGCAATTTACCATTTTGGAAAAAAAATTGATCCTTCCAGATTTCTATACTTGTCTTTACCTTGAAATCTAGAAAGGGATGTTTGTAATGAGCTTCATGATTTATAAAACTAGAAGCACTGACAACCGAAGAGAAGAAAAATTTAAAATGTATTGCAGGAGCTGCTTCTATGTGGCAGATGAACTAGCAAGGCCCCTAGGAAGTCATATGATAATCTCTGAGATCCAGCTTGCTCATGGTAAGAATTTTATTAATAGCACCTCTTTAAATGAGTCATACCAAATCTTTCACATGTCTATAGCTCTTACTCAAGTTTGTGCCTATCACATAGTCAGTGGTTATTCTGTAATGCATCCAGTGGACTGTCATAACATTTATTATAAAGTGTGATAAAAATTTCAGTGAGCTGTCAAATCTTTTTGAAACCTGAAGAAGTTTGTGACTAAAAACGTTGACATTTGATGAGTTGGTAATCAGGACATAGGCATTCATTCAAATCCATGGAATCAGTAGTTTTCACTAAATATTTTTTCAATAGAAAAAAATAAGTTGTGTCATAAACATATTCTTTTTAAATGAGGCCTTTAGAAATAGAGGTACATCCAAGCCACTCTAGATGATTGCCAATCAAGCTAAAAATATACCATCACCAAAGCTATTGTGTTATATACACACTGGACTAACTTGATAAACATATTTTTGAACAACTGTTCTACTTGCTAACCTGCAAGTCCCATCATTCTTCAGTAAAAACAAAAGTGATTACCTTGGCTAAATAAATTCACTTGCCTCACTGCTGTATTGAAATATGCCTCTGTTTTCAGTATTGATTTGAAGCTATTACTATGCAGTAAATTGCTTAAACTATATAAACTTAACTACAGAGATAAGCCAGTGTCTTTTTTTAAAAAAAGTATTGTATTTATTTATTTATTTAACTGTGTCTGGTCTTAGTTGCAACAAATGAGATCTTATTGCATCATGCAGGACCTTCTGTTGTGTTGCAAGGACCCTTTAGTTGTGACCCATGGGCTCAGTAGTCCCAGAGCACAAGCGTTGTTGCTCCAAGCCATGTGGGATGTTCGTTCCTCCACCAGGGACTGAACCCACGTCCCCTGCATTGCAAAGTGGATTCTTAATCACTGGACAACCAGGGGAGGGACCAAGAAAGTATCTTGAATTGAGTGTGGCTCTATGATTAGCATCATACTCACTCTGTCACTGACTGAATCTGTGGTTTTGGACAATTCCTTGTATGAAGTGAACTTACATTACTTAACTGTAAAAGTTCATTTTTCATGAACTTACATTTACTGTTGTTGTTGTCTAGTTGCTAAGTTGTGTCCAACTCTTGTGCGACCCCATGGATTGTAGCCCATCAGACTCCTCCATCTATGAGATTCTCCAGGCAAGAATACTGTAGTGGGTTGCCATGCCCTCCTCCAGGGAATCTTCCTGATCCAGGGATGGAGCCCATGTCGTTTAAGTCTTTTGTACTGGCAGGGGGGTTCTTTACCACTAAAGCCACCTGGAAAGTTCCAGAAAGTTATCTGCAAAATAGAGAAGTTAGTCTCTAAGATGCCTTCTCCATTGAGTATCAAAACAATCGTTAAGTAGAATCTGTTTTTGTTATCAATGTGCAGAAAGGGAATGGGGAACAGAGGCACATGAAAGTTAAAATCCCTCTTTTGATATCATCAGGAGCTCACTGTATCTCTGCAGTTGCTTCTTCCCAAAGCATGGAGGCTACAGAGAATGGCTTCAGTACAATTTCAAGTGTCAACAATGATTTAAGAGAAGAAATTTCAGGCATTATTTTCTTTCCTCACTGAGCAAAAGTTCTTCAAATGCTTATGAGATGACCTCAGAATCAGGAGAGAAGACAATGAATCACTTATGAAGAAGAAACGGATCTTAAAGAGAATCCTAATAAAGCAACATTTATCATTCTTTTTTCTTGATTTATCTTCTCAGTCTGAATGAACATTAGCTTTTGCTCAATGTGACAGATGCAGCTTTGAAACGGCGCTCTTCTCTCACTGAGCGTAGGGAATGAAATCCTGATCCATATGGTAAAGCAGGATTATCAACATTTACAGCTTCCAGGCCCCTCTACTATACTTACCTCAATCTGTAAGCAGACCTTATACTTAAATCAGTATTTTAGTATGGGATTCCATGGTAGATCAATAAAGCAGAAGTAGATGTTTTTCTTGAACTCTCTTGCTTTTTTGATAATCCAACGGATGTTTTTCATTCTGAACTCTGGTTCCTCTGCTTTTTAAATCCAGCTTGAACATCTGGAAGTTCATGGTTCATGTACTATTGAAGCCTGGTTTGGAGAATTTTGAGCATTACTTTACTAGCATGTGAGATGAGTGCAATTGTGCAGTAGTTTGAGCATTCTTTGGCATTGCCTTTCTTTGGAATTGGAATGAAAACTGACTTTTTCCAGTCCTGTGGCTACTGCTGAGTTTTCCAAATTTGCTGGCATATTGAGTGCAGCACTTTCACAGCATCATCTTTCAGGATTTGAAACAGCTCAACTGGAATTCCATCACCTCCACTAGCTTTGTTCATAGTGATGCTTTCTAAGGCCCGCTTGACTTCACATTCCAGGATATCTGGCTCTAGGTGAGTGATCACACTATCGTGATTATCTTGGTTGTGAAGATCTTTTTTGTACAGCTCTTCTGTGTATTCTTGCCACCTCTTCTTAATATCTTCTGCTTCTGTTAGGTCCAGACCATTTCTGTCCTTTATTGAGCCCATCTTTGCATGAAATGTTCCCTTGGTATCTCTAATTTTCTTGAAGAGTTCTCTAGTCTTTCCCATTCTGTTGTTTTCCTCTATTTCTTTGCATTGATCACTGAGGAGGGTTTTCTTATCTCTCCTTGCTATTCTTTAGAACTCTGCATTCAGTTCCTTATATCTTTCCTTTTCTCCTTTGCTTTTCACCTCTCTTCCTTCACAGCTATTTGTAAGGGCCCCTCAGACAGCCATTTTGTCTTTTGCATTTCTTTTCCATGGGGATGGTCTTGATCCCTGTCTCCTGCACAATGCCACGAACCTCCGTCCATAGTTCATCAGGTACTCTAACAGATCTAGTCCCTTAAATCTATTTCTCACTTCCACTGTATAATCATAAGGGATTTGATTTAGGTCATACCTGAATGGTCTAGTGGTTTTCCCTACTTTCTTCAATTTAAGTCTAAAATTGGCATTAAGGAGTTCATGATCTGAGCCACAGTCAGCTCCCAGTCTTGTTTTTGCTGACTGTATAGAGCTTCTCTATCTTTGGCTGCAAAGAATATAATCAATCTGATTTTGGTGTTGACCATCTGGTGATGTCCATGTGTAGAGTCTTCTCTTGTGTTGTTGGAAGAAGGTGTTTGCTATGACCAGTGTGTTCTCTTGGCAAAACTCTGTTAGCCTTTGCCTTGCTTCATTTTGTACTCCAAGGCCAAATTTGCCTGTTACTCTAGGTATCTATTGTCTTTCTACTTTTGCATTATAGTCCCCTAAGATGAAAAGTACATCTTTTTTGGGTGTTAGTTCTAGAAGGTCTTATAGGTCTTCATAGAAATGTTTAACTTCAACTTCTTCAGCATTACTGTCTGGGGCATAGACTAGGATTACTGTGATATTGAACGGTTTGTCTTGGAAGTGAACAGAGATCATTCTGTCATTTTTGAGATTGCACAAAAATATAGCATTTCAGACTCTCTTGTTGACTATGAGGGCTACTCCTTATGGCAGAAAGTGAAAAGGAACTAAAGAGCCTCTTGATGAAAGTGAAAGAGGAGAGTGAAAAAGCTGGCTTAAAACTTTACATTCAAAAAACTAAGATCATGGCATCTGGTCTCATCACTTTATGAAACAATGAAAACAGTGAGAGACTTTATTTTCTTGGGCTCCAAAATCACTACTGATGGTGACTGCAGCCATGAAATTAAAAGATGCTTGCTCCTTGGAAGAAAAGCTATGACCACCCTAGACAGCATGTTAAAAAGCAGAGACATTACTTTGCTGACAAAGGTCTGACTAGTCAAAGCTATTGTTTTTCCAGTAGTCATGTACAGATGTGAGAGTTGGACTATAAAGAAAGCTGAGTGCTGAAGAATTGATGCTTTTGAACTGTGGTGTAGAAGAAGACTCTTGAGAGTCCCATGGACTGCTAAGAGATCAAACTTGTCAATCCTCAAGGAAATCAGTCCTGAATATTCATAGAAAGGACTGATGCTGAAACTGAAACTCTGATACTTTGGCCACCTGATGCGAAGAACTGACTCATTTGAAAAGACCTTGATGCTGGGTAAGATTGAAGGCATGAGGAGATGGGGACAACAGAGGATGAGATGGTTGGATGGCATCACCGACTTAATGGACATAAGTTTGAGCAAGCTCTGGGAGTTAGTGATTGACAGGGAAGCCTGGCATGCTTCAGACCATGGGGTGGCAAAGAGTCAGACACAACTGAGTAACTGAACTGAAATGAACGCTCTGGTAGATCAGATGGTAAAGAATCTGCCTGCAATGCAGGAGATCTGGGTTTGATCCCTGGGTCTGGAAGACCCTCTGGAGAGGGGAATGGCAACCCACTAAGTATTCTTGCCTGGAGAATTCCATGGACAGACCATGGGGTCTCCAAAAGCTGGACACAACTGAGTGACTGAACTGAAATGAACTCTCTGGTAGATCAGATGGTAAAGAATCTGCCTGCAATGCAGGAGATCTGGGTTTGATCCCTGGGTCTGGAAGACCCTCTGGAGAGGGGAATGGCAACCCACTCCAGTATTCCCTGTAGAATTCCATGGGCAGACCATGGGATCGTCAAGAGCCAGACACAACTGAGTGACTGACACTTTCACGTCACGTTGGTATGGTTAAAAGGACTGAATCAGGAATCTCCACTGATTTGGTCAGTCTTGCCTCTTTTGTTGTTGTTGTTCAGTTGCTCAGTCATGGCCAACTCTTTGTGACCCCAAGGACTGTAGCACGCCAGGCTTCCCTGTCCTTCACCATCTCCCAGAATTTGCCCAAGTTCATTTCCATTGAGTTGGTGATGCCATCCAACCATCTAATCTTCTGTCCTCCCCTTCTCCTGCCTTTAATCTTTGCAAGCATCAGGGTTTTTTTTTTCCAAAGAGTTGGCTCTTTGCATCAGGTGACCAATGTATTGGAGCTTTGGATTCAGCATCAGTCCTTCCAGTGAATGTTCAGGTTTGCTTTCCTTTAGGATTGACTCATTTGATCTCCTTGCTGTCCAAGGGACTCTCAAGAGTCTTCACCAGCACCAGAGTTTGAAACATCAATTCTTTGGTGCTCAGGGCTTCCCTGATAGCTCAGTTGGTAAAGAATCCACCTGCCATGCAGGAGACCTGAGTTCAATCCCTGGTTTGGGAGGATCCCCTGGAGAAGGGAAAGGCTACCCATCCAGTATTCTGTCCTAGAGAATTCCATGGACTGTACAGTCCATGGGGTTGCAAAGTGTTGGATATGGCTGAACAACTTTCACTTTGACTTTCAGCCTTCTTTATGGTCCAACTTTCACATCCATATATGACTACTGGATAAATCATAGCTTTGACTATATGGAGCTTTGTCAGCAAAGTTATGCCTCTGCTTTTTAACTCTGTCTTGCTTTGTCATAGCTTTTCTTCCAAGGAGCAAGTGTTGTTTACTTCTATGGCTACAGTCACTGTCCATAGTGATTTTGGAGCCCAAGAAAATAAAATCTGTCAGTTTCCATTTTTTCCCCATCTATTTGCCATGAGGTGATGGGACTGGATACCATGATCTTAGTTTTTTGAATGTTGAGTTTTAAGCCTGCTTTTTCAGATGATCATTATTCAGCTTAAATATTATAGAGAAAAAATTGAGGGCCATCCTGGTCTCTCATCAATCGTTTTCTTATCTGCATGGGTTTGTAGTTTCCTTTTATCTTTTCTATGGTTTTTCTTTGTAGCTCTTTTGTTACCTTGCAAGTTCTCCAGAGCTCTTTAACATAAAATGATCTACTGAAGTAACTCATATGTATTTTTAAAACCATAAATATATACAACTGTTATTTGTCAAAAATAAAAGTTAAAAGAAAAGAAAGCAAGAATGATTGATCAGGAAGCTGAGCGTGATCAGCTCAATAAAATTGCAGGATCTTACCACATTTCCAGACAAGAAACAATATTTAGACCCAGGACCCATTGACTGTAGGTGTGGTCCAGTCGACAGGAGGTAGAACCCTACAATACCATGGCAAGTATGTACTATAATGATTCTCCCAGTTCTTCCCAAGAGGTTCACAGTTTTTCACTTGGCTGATTATGAAGTGAGGAAAGGAAATACTCAGAGATCTCCAGGGCTTTTGAAGTCAGGAAACCTGAAATGTCATCATGGATCCTCCAATAGAGAGATGACAAACGGAGGGCTAGGTCCATAGAGTCCCCGGCAACATCCAGTTTCCTGTGGGTCTGCTGGGTCTGTGGCCTCACTCTGTGGTTAATCTCCCACATCTGGATGCACAACTGGGATTGACATATTGGCAGTTGAAGAAAAGTTTACACTGAGTCCATCCGGAGGTCAAAGCCAAAGCCATTATATTAACTAAGACCACGTGAAAGCCTGATACTGTCTCCTTCCACCTTACTGAAGTAGAATATTAAAAAAAATCACAACTTCTGTACTTAGCTAGCCAAGATGAAGAAACAAGAACCATTTAAAAAAAATAAAAGTACTGAAAAGAACTAAAAAGCTAGGTAAAAAATATATATACATTTAAAATATTATAAATATTATATATCAATAGAAATATTAATATGATATATAAAAGTATGCATTCATAAATATTATATATTTAAATATAGTATAAATATAAAATTATATAAAATATTTATATAAATCTGTGCCTATGTAAATATATTTAAAATTATGTTCTACAAATTTATAATCTATATTATATATTTATATTGATATATATGTATTTACATGAAATATAAATGTTATATTATAAATTTCAATTATAATATATTACATATAATCTATAAAATTTATATATTTATATAAATATGATTTGTAAAATATTATGAAATATTATATAGATATAAAACAATTTCCAAAACACTGGTTTTCAGGCAAGGAAGGGCAGTGGTCCCTGAAAGAAGGGAAACAGTACCCCCCTACAATCTCTCCAGCCTCCTGCCTTCATAGTGTTCCAGGCTGCTGTGCAGAGAGAGAGAAACCAGTGGAGCCCAGCCATCTTCCTGAGTCGAGGACACAAAGCTGGACATCAAGGGAGGTCCAGGGTAATTAGATTCTCACATCCACACCCTAGCGAGTAGAGAGCATTGTGGATCGAGTTCTTGCCTGGTCCACTGGTGCCTTCAGCAAGTCTTCTGCATGTGGGGAAACTCTCTGAGGCTGTGGATAGAACCACCCAAAAGGAGCAGCACACAGAGACCACAAAAACCCAGGAAGAGTTTGTGCTCCCTTCTGACAGAGTGGAAAAGGGGCGGAGAGTGGAGTGTTCAGAAAAACATTGCCTAAGTAGTGGGGTAAAGATTAATCACGTGCTGCACCCACCTCAAAACACTTAAAGGCAAGTTTCTAGAGCATCACACTCTTTCTGAGTAGCTTAACTGCTTTACGCAACAAAACTCTAGAAGTTTTGCTTGGCAGGTGGATTCTTTACCACTGAGCCACCTGGGAAGCCTGATTCCAAATTGATCACACTACAAATAATAGCCAGATTCTTAGATGAAGAATTGGAGAAGGAAATGGCAGCCCACTCCAGTACCCTTGCCTAGAAAATTCCATGGATGGAGGAACCTGGTGGGCTACAGTCCATGGGGTCACAAAGAGTAAGACACGACTTCATGACTACATGAAGAATGACTTCCAAATATTGAGTCAATGTGCAAATATTTTTGGTTTAACAAAGTTTGGCAGATTTTGTATGAGCTGGCCATGATTTTCAAATATGTAAATAAGTACCCTTTAAACTAAGGGCTTCATAGAATGTTCCACATTATATAACTGTTGTTATTCAGTTGCTCATTCGTGTCCAACTATTTGGATCTCATGGACTGTAACACACAGGCTTCCCTGTTCACCATTTCCCGGAGCTTGCTCAAACTCATGTCCATTGAGCCGATGGTGCCATCCAAATATCTTATTCTCTGTCATCCCCTTCTCCTCTTGCCTTCAATCTTTCCCAGCATCAGGGTCTTTTCCAATGAGTTGACTCCTCACATCAGGTTGCCAAAGTATTGGAGCTTCAACTTCAGCAGCAGTCCTTCCAATGAATATTCAGAGTTGATTTCCTTTAGGATTGTCTGGTTTGATTTCCTTTCTGTCCAAGGGACTCTCAAGAGTCTTCTCCAACACCACAGTTTGGAAACATCAATTCTTTGGCACTCAGCCTTCTTTATGGTCCAACTCTCACAGCTGTGCATGACTACTGGAAAAACCATAGCTTTGACTATATGGCACTTTGTCAGCAAAATAACATCTCTGCTTTTAAATAAGCTGTTCAGGTTTGTCATAGCTTTTCTTCCAAGGACCTAGCATCTTTTAATTTTATGGCTGCAATCACTGTCCACAGTGATGTTGGAACCCAAGAAAATAAAGACTGTCACTATTTCCATTGTTCAGTTCAGTTCAGTTCAGTCGCTCAGTCGTGTCCGACTCTTTGCGACCCCATGAATTGCAGCACGCCAGGCCTCCCTGTCCATCACCATCTCTCGGAGATCACTCAGACTCACATTCATCGAGTCAGTGATGCCATCCAGCCATCTCATCCTCGGTCGTCCCCTTCTCCTCCCGCCCCCAATCACTCCCAGCATCAGAGTCTTTTCCAATGAGTCAACTCTTCGCATGAGGTGGCCAAAGTACTGGAGTTTCAGCTTTAGCATCATTCCTTCCAAAGAAATCCCAGGGTTGATCTCCTTTAGAATGGACTGGTTGGATCTCCTTGCAGTCCAAGGGACTCTCAAGAGTCTTCTCCAACACCACACTTCAAAAGCATCAATTCTTCGGCGATCAGCCTTCTTCACAGTCCAACTCTCACATCCATACATGACCACAGGAAAAACCATAGCCTTGACTAAACGGACCTTAGTCGGCAAAGTAATGTCTCTGCTTTTGAAAATGCTATCTAGGTTGGAAATAACCCTTCTTCCAAGGAGTAAGCATCTTCTAATTTCATGGCTGCAGTCACCCTATCTATTTGCCATGAAGTGATGGGACTGGATGCCATGATCTTAGTTTTTAAATGCTGAATTTTAACACAGCATTTTAACTCTTTTTCCACCTTCATCAAGAGGCTTTTTAGTTCTTCTTCACTTTCTTCCATAAAGGTGGTATCATCTGCTTGTTTAGGAGACCCCAGTTCAATTCCTGGGTCAAAAAGATTGACTGGCAATCTTTATTCCAACTTGTGCTTCATCCAGCCTGGCATTTTGCATGATGTACTCTATATTTAATTTAAATAAGCAGGATGACAATATACAGCCTTGACATACTCCTTTCCCAGTTTTGAATCAGTCTAAGGCAAATGGGGCTTTCCAGGTGGTGCTAGTGTCAAGGAATCCACCTGCCAATGCAGGTAGACATAAGAGATGCTTCAGTCCCTGGGTTGAGAATATCTTTTGGATGAGGGCATGGTAACTCACTCTAGTATTCTTGCCTGGAGAATTCCATGGACAGAAGAGCCTGGCACGCTATGGTCCATAGGGATGCAAAGAGTTGGGCACGACTGAAGAGATTTAGCATGCATGAACAAGGCAAACAGCCAAATCACCTGGAGAATTAGAATTTAGCTTTTGCAGATCCATCTTTGCCTAGCCTGAACAGTCTCTTGGTTTTAACATGGTCTGTGAGCACTCAGACCATATTAGAGTATATTTATTGTTTTGCTAAAAAACAAAACAAAACCCCAATTCATGTTAATTTTCAATGGAGATTACTTTGTTTCATAATTTGAGGAAAATTACATCTTTTAAAAAAGATGTAAGGGATTTTGATAGGGTAGTTTTGGTGGTCGCTCTTTTCCAGACAGGACAAATAGATGGTAGAAATGAAGACTGAAGATAAAACTAACATGAAATTGACAAAATCAAAATGTCCACATATTGCCCAATCCTTTTCAAGTTCAATCTCTAATTTTTAAAGCTTTATTATATACATATATTTCATTTTCATTTCATTTTATTGTGTATGGACACTTGAGAAAAGTTAGCTCAATCAGAACCAAAGAGGGAGATCGTTATTCAGTACGACCATCTGTTTTACTATAAAACCCAGGGTTAAGCAAGTAGAGTTTTCCTTATGAATATGTTGTATGAAGTGAAGTCGCTCAGTCGTGTCCAACTCTTTGGGGCCCCATGGACTGTAGCCTACCAGCTCCTCTGTCCATGGGATTTTCGAGGCAAGAATACTGGAGTGGGTTGCCATTTTCTTCTACAGGGGAGCTTCCCGACCCAGGGATCGAACCCAGGTCTCCTACATTGCAGGCAGATGTTTCACCCTCTAAGCCACCAGGGAAGTCATGTTGTATGAAGTACTATGGAAAAGAAGAAAAAGAATGCCTTGCTTTCAACCATACCAAGAATGCCCCTTCAACTCTCAATACACATTAAAAAGCTGCATTCAAAAGTCAAAGATAAAGGAGGTATCATTTAATTGATAACTGTTCTTATTTATCAAAGTAATTGTTTTTAACTGGTTTCTTTTTTTTAAAATTATCTTTAATGACCTTTGCTTCCATTGCATGGTTTTTCAAATATCATATTAAATGTCTTCAGAGGTTTTCCCTAACTTTCTGCTAAGAAAAATAAATAAAATAAAAGGAAATCAAGACCCAGAGAAACATGCAGGTTCATAAATATAGAATTGGCTGATTTTATTGTGGTGTACAACAAATACCTTGAATGCATACATATAGTAAGTGACTACAAACCTGTAGTGGATTTTCAACTTTTTAAATAAAGTAAAGTTGCAGTTGTTCTTGCCTGGAGAATCTCAGGGATGGGGGAGCCTGGTGGGCTGCTGTCTCTGGGGTCGCACAGAGTCGGACACGACTGAAGCGACTTAGCAGCAGCAGCAGTTGTTATATACTATCCTACTTTTAGTAAGGGCTTCCCTAGTGGCTCAGTGGTACAGAAACTGCCTCAAAGCAGGAGACCTGAGTTCAGCCTGTGGGGCAGAAACATCTGCTGGAGAAGGACATGGCAGCCCATTCCTGTATTCTTGCCTGGGAAATCCCATGAACAGTGGAGCCTGATGGGCTACAGTCCATGGGGTCACAAAAGAGTCAGACGCTTCTTATGACTAAACAGCAGTAACAACACACTCTTTCCTCAAAGAATCTTAGGCCCGAGTCCTCCATGACAAGAGTGATAAAGTTTTGTGAACTGTTGACTGACTAGTCCTATATTCCAGAGTTAAAAAAAAAAAAAAATTGGGGGGTGATTTAACTGTGCCAGCCTTCTTTAATCCTTTCATACTCATTCCAATCTTTACAATCATGCTAGAGGGCCCTGGTCTTGGTTTATGTGGCTCTTTACAGGGTTTCTACAGATGCCTGTGACATCTGTCTGGCATTTGATTAGTCACTTCCTCAACATTCCTCAGGGACATCTGATGGTCTGTTTTCCACACAGCTGAAAGATCCATGCAATCATTCTCACATCACTTCATGTGAATTTTCTTCATAATCCTTTTTTGTTTTTTTGGCTGCAGCGGTTCTTAGTTCCAGCACGTGGGACCTTCGATCTTCATTGCAGCGTGTAGGTGAAACTTGGGCCTCCTGCATTGGGAGCACAGAGTCTTAGCCACTGGACCACTGGGGAAGTCCCCTTCACAGTGCTTTCTGTTTTCTGGTGTATTTTTTATTTCTTTGATGTAGCTGTCTCCCTATATTAAGCTATAACCTCCAATGACAATCAGTGGATCTGTGAATATTTTTGTGAGTCTATATTGGAGTCATAAATTCTAAATAAAATATAGAGATAACTGTGCATTTATATACATTAAAATTTTTCTTGTATATGTAATGACTAAAGAAAAATATTTGTTAGTAGCAAGCAAATACAAATAACTTTTAAAGTGCTAATTATTAATAACCAATGGATAATTTGATATTACTCCCTGAAATTTAAGACTTGTGAAACTCCTAACATTTGTGAAATGTAAATATATTTTCACATACTAAGAGCTATAATCAAGATAACAGGCTTTTCTGTAGCTATTAGAAACAGAGCAATTACTTGGATGTGAAACTTCAGCTAGAACACAGTTCCAATCTTTTGCTGATTGCTTTCCCTTTCTTTGAATAAGAGTCAGTCTCAGATGGATAGCTGATGTTAATTTGAATTCACCTAGCTTCAAAAACAGCGGTTTAAGAGGAGACCAAAGTATACTGTTAAGTTTATTTAGGCTTTGATAGAGCAGGTCTGGGAAAATGAGAGAAAGAATGAGTGGGGAATGTCTTAAGATTTCCTACTTTTCAGGAATGAGGCTATTTTTGACCACGTTGCCTCTTTATTTTACTTTCACTTCCCTAGACTGATTGAGGATTTTTCTGCCTTTGAGTTCTGTGCTCTCTGTTGAGGAGGATTTTCCTGGTTCAGGTGCAGCCCTTGTTTTGCTCCAGCTCTGCTTCTCCATGTCCATTCCCTGACGTTGAGACCAAATGACTAGTAAATTGGGCCCTTGGGAAGAAATTAAGTGCATGCATAGAAGATATGCAAGTTGGCAAATTCTTCTTTGCTTTCTTACGTGAAATATGTGTGGAGAATTCAGGCTTTATATGGGCTTTTCAAAGTCAGCAGTGTGATTTCTGGCATAAACTGCAAGACAATTCAAGTTCATACATATTTCCCACACTGTTAACACAACATAAACTTTCAGGAGATTCCAATATAATAGTAGTACTTAATTTAATTTCCCCTTTAAATGCACTTGTTGTTTTTAGTTTTATTATGGAGAACCAACTACAACCCTATTCTGTTATATATAGACCATATGTACATATATATATGCATATATATGTAATATACATGTCTGTGTACATACCTTAATACTCATAAAATATTATATTATGTATACATATATGCACGTGCAATATTGTTTATGTGTATCCATGAATATATGCAACATTGTGCAAACATTTTCAGGTAATTATTTTTTCAGGCTTTCTGTTTAAGTGGGGCAGGCAGAAGTATAGATAAATATACAGGTCAGTGAATATCACTCTTAGGTCTTGAAAAAATATTGATTTTTGTGTTTACCCACACTTTTGTCTTCCCTACTTAGACAAATCAAATCATTACCTGAAAAAGAACACCCTGAACATGTGTGCAGAATATTGCATATATATACGTACCTGAGAATTTTTCAGAAATGAAAGTCTGAGTGGCAACATGTTCTTTTTTTTTGTCTCTGAAAAATTAACTAAATTAGAGGAAGAAGTGAGGGACGCTGAATGAATTTTGTTTGTTTAGATTGTAGATACCTACCTTAGGACTGGGAATAAAAGACAACTCAACTTTCTCATAGATTTTGGGGGTTATCTGTTGCAAGATGATCCAAAAAAATTGTCTCAAACTCTGACATACAAATGCAACATGCGTTTCAAAGGAAGGAGGATCTAAACTTTAAACAGGAAAAACATTGCCAAATGCAAAAATCTGTTACATTTTCACAGTTTGAGGTAAAGAAAGTAGCTTTCACAAATCTTTGTATTATTACTACTAAGTAATTATTTGGTTATACAAATAATTATCTTTATTTCTAGTCATTGAAGATTTTCTTTTTTTTAATTTAACCCATCTCAGATGACAAACCAAGGAACAGCTCAAAATTGTGATACATTTCGGGTTTTCTAGTAGAGAAAGAGTGGGAGAGACAGAAAATAAGAAACAGGAAAGACAAAGGGAGAGAACAGGAGAGAAAAAGGAAAGGCGGAAGGAGAGGGAGAGTAACTTTCAGGAAGAGGATGGTGAGCATCCAGGTATCCTTTCTTTCCAGGATACCTGAGTAGCAGCATCAATGAGTATCTCCTGGGATTGCACGTGGAGCATCAGAAAAGAGCTGTTCACTGTCAGAGTTTGCTATTTGTTGGAGCAGACAGAAGGAGTTTGGGGACCAGCCTGTTGTATAAGAAGGCCCAGTTATTCCATTAAGACAAGAGATAACCTTTAAATGAAACTGTGGTCATTTAGGAGCTGACATTTGATTTCCTTGTGCACCCAGTCTCCACTATAATTTCCTGCCTCTAAACGAAGCAGTGAACAATGTTCAATTTAAGATCAGGGTGCAGAAAAAGTGTCTGCTCCATTAAAATAAAAACTGTATTTCAGAAGTTGACAGGCAGTGGAGTTAGTTGCAGGGAAAATGATTGGAAAAAGATTGAAACTGCTTTTATGAATAGAACATTGAGAAACGCAATGGCAACGGAAATAAAATCTACTGCGGTGGTCATAATATTTCTTAATTGACACATTAAATTAGACTGAATGCCCATGGGATTGTGGCTCCAGCCAGGATGTTGGCTAGTCATATCAAGGGCCACTTTCTCCATTGATGTTTTTGTCAAATACCACTTTTGGATTACCAGTACTTCAGTGTGTCATGGTTGAGTGTCTTCATCAGAAATGGATTCAGGCGCTGTCTCCCTTCCCTTTGGCTGTCAAGACCTTCTGCACTGCCACTTACACCAAGTGTCCCTGAGCCTGTAACTAAAGAGCCCCCTACCTGCGCTCTGGGTCCCTTCCCTTCTGGACACAGTTGGGAACCTCCCCCGTTGTCATCACTTTTCCGTCTCCCTTCACCTTCTTTTTTCTTACGTAAGCTTTTTTTTTTTTTGCATAGAAGCCTTTAAGTTTACTCTCATCTTTCTTGGATTAAAACAATAGCAACAAAAGAAATTCAAAAATAATTCTTTGACCCTACTTCTATCTCCTGCTCTACCTGGCTTCTCCTTCCCAGCAAAGTTGCTTCATCCAGGGGGCTGGTTTGAGGACTGCTCTGCCGCCGCCTCTCCACTGCACCCCGGGCAGGCTTCAGAGGTGGGAGCGGGGCTGGTCACACAGGGCTCCTCGCACTGGGGCTTTGGTGATCACAGTGGCTGTCTTCAGGTTCTTCGGAACTTTGTGTTTGAAGGCTTGCCTTGTCGGAAGTCTAATGAGATAGTAGGCGATGCTTTAGTTATTGGATGATGCTTTTGGCAGGCTTGAAACCAACTCGGGTGGGGTGGTCTCCTGAAGTCCCTCCTCCTGAGGAGGGGTTGGAAGGAGGGGCTCCAGGTCCCTGCCCAGGAATTGCTGCCACTCCCAGCGCCAGGCAGCACCAGGTTGCTTGGTGAGAGGGGGGCATGTGTTTGCTGTTGCCCTCCATCCTTAGTGTTCACCTGGGCAAGAGCACAGGGAGAGCCCTGTAGGGGGCGCGCCTGGTGTCTTGGGGGGTGTGGTGGTAAGGCAGCAGCAGCTGATCCCCCACTGGCGCTGCTGGCACCATGGGGAGTTGGGTGGGGGAATCTGCAGGGGTGCCTCTTAGTGACCGTCGATGGAGATCCCTAGGGCGTCCCCCACAGAGACTGCAGTTCCTCGGAGGAGCTGGTCCACTGTGGTTGTGGCCTGGAAAGGGGAGATGGACTTCCCTGACCCTCGCCAGCTTGCATATTCATTTTGCACTGAGCCCT
The DNA here is from genome assembly GCA_006410635.1 of Cephalophus harveyi. Taxonomy (NCBI): domain Eukaryota; kingdom Metazoa; phylum Chordata; class Mammalia; order Artiodactyla; family Bovidae; genus Cephalophus; species Cephalophus harveyi. The sequence goes on from SJYT01053572.1 coordinate 94,519, forward strand.
AAAAATGTTGTAGCCTGTCCTGACTGGATGCTGACTAAGGTCAGCTGATCACCCTAAGGAAGCTGATCACCCTAGGGTCACTGAGACCTATTTGCTGCAAAACTCAGGATGATCCCCAGGGCTTGTCCTCCCTAAATTCACCAACTCATTAGCCGCCATCAAGCTCTCCTTCCTCCTTCTCCCCTTTCTCCTCTCCCCTTGTGACCATGTGTCCCTTTTCCCTTCCTGTCTCCCTGTCAGTCTGCTTGCAGAATCCTCCTCCTTAGCCCTGGTTTACTGTTAGTGCTCCTGACGCTTTCAGGGTTTCTACCCTGCCATTCACGCACTTCCTTTTTCACGACTTTCGTCCCATTATGTGCTGACTGTCCTGCCCAATCCATATCTTATGCTCTGAATATCATCCTGGCAGGTCACTCTGTCCAGTGACCTGATCTTACTTTCCAGAGCCCACACTTCTTCTAAGATTGCAAAGAAATTCATCTTTGCTAAAAATAGCTGCTGCTTACTCAGCATTTCCTAAAAGCTAGGCTTGTTGGTTATATGTTTATTTCTAGGACTCTCGCTTTTACTTCAAGCTAACAATTGTCAAAATACATTTCATGGGTGAAGAAACAGAGGCTCAGAGAGCTAAAGAAGCCAGCCTGAGATCACACAACTACTAGATTACTCAAAAGTTGGTTAAATTCCAAAACATATTTCTACCTACTCTAGCAACGAAGTACCACAATGATACTTGTATTAGATACTAATGAGCTATCTGTATGCAGGTCAGGAAGCAACAGTTAGAACTGGACATGGAACAACAGACTGGTTCCAAATAGGAAAAAGGAGTCCGTCAAGGCTGTATATTGTCACCCTGCTTATTTAACTTATATGCAGAGTACATCATGAGAAACGCTGGACTGGAAGAAACACAAGCTGGAATCAAGATTGCTGGGAGAAATATCAATAACCTCAGATATGCAGA
>SJYT01053572.1:96120-154258 GCA_006410635.1 Cephalophus harveyi
GTTGGAGAAGACTCTTGAGAGTCCCTTGGACTGCAAGGAGATCCAACCAGTCCATTCTGAAGGAGATCAGCCCTGGGATTTCTTTGGAAGGAATGATGCTAAAGCTGAAACTCCAGTACTTTGGCCACCTCATGCAAAGAGTTGACTCATTGGAAAAGACTGATGCTGGGAGGGATTGGGGGCAGGAGGAGAAAGGGATGACAGAGGATGAGATGACTGGATGGCATCACCAACTCGATGGACATGAGTCTGAGTGAACTCCGGGAGTTCATGATGGACAGGGAGGCCTAGTGTGCTGCGATTCATGGGGTCTCAAAGAGCTGGACATGACTGTGTGACTGAACTGAACTGAGTTGGAGAAACCAAGACCAGAGAGTTTAGTAACTGAGGTCATGCACATAGTAGGAGGAACTGAGTCAGGAGTTCAGCCTGAGCAGTCAGCCACCTCTGCTCTGGGTGTAGCCACTGTGCCACACACCTTCCTCCAGGCAACTACAAGTTGGCACTTGCCATGGGCAGTTGCCATCTACCACCATAAGGCTTAAATCATGTGCTACTGCAGCTGCTGGTTTTCAACACTCCCTGAAAGATCAGGGTGGAGAGCAGAAAAGAAGCACTCCAGGCTCTGGGAAAAACTGGCAGGACAGGTCTTCAGATAGATTTTTTTCAGGTGCCAATTTTATGAGCCCAATTCTTATAGCTCCTCATCTATAGAAAAGCACTAAAATCTTTCATGGTGATAACTGCTGCTCATGACTAGCAGAAACCTGCAAAAAAATAATGTGATTGACTGCATACTGCTCCTTCATCAAAACCACACACATACTGTCCTCCCTGCCTTGCCTTTTTGGAGCAGTTTCTCAGAACTATCTGAGGTGCTGTCTCCCAGGCTATAGTCCTCATTTTGCCCCAAATAAAACTTAACTCACAGTCCTCACATTATTCATTTTTAAAAAAGTCAACATTGCTCTGTTTGGTCCATAACCAACTCTGAGGAGTTAAGAAAGTGGCTCCTCTGTCTCTCACATTGTCTACCTTTTGAGTTCAGTTCAGTCGCTCAGTCGTGTCCGACTCTTTGCGACCCCATGAATCGCAGTACGCCAGGCCTCCCTGTTCATCTCCATCTCCCGGAGTTCACTCAGACTCATATCCATCGAGTCCGTGATGCCATCCAGCCATCTCATCCTCGGTTGTCCCCTTCTCCTCCTGCCCCCAATCCCTCCCAGCATCAGAGTCTTTTCCAATGAGTCAACTCTTCGCATGAGGTGGCCAAAGTACCGGAGTTTCAGCTTTAGCATCATTCCTTCCAAAGAAATCCCAGGGCTGATATCCTTCAGAATGGACTGGTTGGATCTCCTTGCAGTCCAAGGGACTCTCAAGAGTCTTCTCCAACACCACAGTTCAAAAGCATCAATTCTTCGGTGCTCAGCCTTCTTCACAGTCCATCTCTCACATCCATACATGACCACAGGAAAAACCATAGCCTTGACTAGATGGACCTTAGTCGGCAAAGTAATGTCTCTGCTTTTGAAAATGCTATCTAGGTTGGACATAAGTTTTCTTCCAAGGAGTAAGCGTCTTTTAATTTCATGGCTGCAGTCACCATCTGCAGTGATTTTGAAGCCCCCGAAAATAAAGTCTGACACTGTTTCCACTGTTTCCCCATCTATTTCCCATGAAGTGATGGGACCAGATGTCATGATCTTCGTCTTCTGAATGTTGAGCTTTAAGCCAAATTTTTCGCTCTCCTCTTTCACTTTCATCAAGAGGCTTTTTAGTTCCTCTTCACTTTCTGCCATAAGAGTGGTGTCATCTGCATATCTGAGGTTATTGATATTTCTCCCGGCAATCTTGATTCCAGCTTGTGTTTCTTCCAGTCCAGCGTTTCTCATGATGTACTCTGCATATAAGTTAAATAAGCAGGGTGACAATATACAGCCTTGACGGACTCCTTTTCCTATTTGGAACCAGTCTGTTGTTCCATGTCCAGTCCTAACTGTTGCTTCCTGACCTGCATACAGATTTCTCAAGAGGCAGGTTAGGTGGTCTGGTATTCCCATCTCTTTCAGAATTTTCCACAGTTTATTGTGATCCACACAGTCAAAGGCTTTGGCATAGTCAATAAAGCAGAAGTAGATGTTTTTCTGGAACTCTCTTGCTTTTTCCATGATCCAGCGGATGTTGGCAATTTGATCTCTGGTTCCTCTGCCTTTTCTAAAGCCAGCTTGAACATCAGGGAGTTCATGGTTCACGTATTGCTGAAGCCTGGCTTGGAGGATTTTGAGCATTACTTTACTAGCATGTGAGATGAGTGCAATTGTGCGGTAGTTGGAGCCTTCTTTGGCATTGCCTTTCTTTGGGATTGGAATGAAAACGGACCTTTTCCAGTCCTGTGGCCACTGCTGAGTTTTCCAAATTTGCTGGCATATTGAGTGCAGCACTTTCACAGCATCATCTTTCAGGATTTGAAACAGTTCAACGGGAATTCCATCACCTCCATTAGCTTTGTTTGTAGAACAGTCGTAATATTATATGGTCACACTATCCCTACTGAGAAACAAACTGGAAGAAAGCTAAAGGCATGAAAATTCTCTAAATGCAACATGGAAGATAATATCTTATGTGTGATTTTTAAGTCTTGTTTAGCTTCCTGTACTGCATTTTCCCTTCTTGCAGAGAGAAATTGACTTTCACAGAGTCTAAAGTAATTTTTTTGAAGTTTGTATTAGCCATAGTTATATAACATGGAGGACTAATAAATTGCTTAAATGCTGAGATAAGTAAGGAATAACAATATATAAGAGTTTATTCATTCATTAAATATTTACTGAGTGTCTATTATGAGCCAGATATAGTCCTAGGCTTAGGAAAGACCTTCATGAACAAGATGCAATTTCTATCCACAAAGACTTCATTCTTCTAGGGGAGACAGAGAAACTCCATGGGGCACTGGGGAGCAGCACCTAGAGAAATCCCCAGGCAGAAGGAAAGCTGTTGGCTGGAGGCAGGAAAACTAAAGAGCCCCAGACAAGGTCTACCAGCAGTAGACCAGACCTTACATCCTTGCTGTGTACTAAGTCACCTCTCAGTGCCTCACTTTTCTCATCTGCGAAATGAGTTGCTGCCTCATTGCATTGAAAGGCTTAAATGAGCTAATCTCTGAAGTGTTTTGAGCATAATATGCAGCCACTAAATGTTAATCAGTACTGTTACTATTATAATTGCTGTCATTAGAGCTGAGGCTGAACTCAAGGAAAGATAAGACTTTCTCTCAAAGAGGAATATATTTATGTTTCTCCCAAATTCCTCACTTATCCCTTCCCCTACCTTTCTCCTTTGGTAATCATAATTTTTTTTTTCTATACTGTATGGCACAGGGAACTATATCCAGTATTTTGCAATAACCTATATGGGAAAACAATCTGAGAAAGAATATACAACTGGATATTATATATGCCCGCATGCCAAGTTGCTCCAGTTGTGTCTGACTCTTTGCAACCCCGTGGACTGTAGCCCACTGGGCTCATCTGTCCTTGGAATTCTCCAGGCAAGAATACTGGAGTGGCTTGCCCTGCCCTCCTTCAAGGGATCTTCCTGATCCAGGGACTGAACCTACATCTTTTACGTCTCCTACATTGGCAGGCAGGTTATTTACCATTAACACCACCTGGGAAGCCCAAATATTATATATATATAAAACTGAATGGGCAAATGGACAAAAGATCCTGATGAGCTATAGTCCATGGGGTTCACAAAAGAGTTGGACATAGCAACAAAATAACAACAGCAAAAATATAACTGAATCACTTTGCTGTACACCTGAAACTGCTGCTGCTGCTGCTGCTAAGTTGCTTCAGTCTTGTCTGGCTCTGTGCAACTCCATAGACAGCAGCCCGCTCCCCTGTCCCTGGGATTCTCCAGGCAAGAACACTGGAGTGGGTTGCCATTTCCTTCTCCAATGCATGAAAGTGAAAAGTGAAAGTGAAGTCGCTCAGTTGTGTTCGACTCTTTGTGACCCCATGGACTGCAGCCCACCAGGCTCCTCCGTCCATGGGATTTTCCAGGCAAGAGTACTGCAGTGGGGTGCCATCGCCTTCTCCGACACCTGAAACTAACACATTGTAAATCAACTATACTCAGTAAAAAAGAAGTTTATTAAAAAAGAGGAGCATGTTATCTTAAACTGTTCCCATCACCCAAATGATTCAATCAAATGAGCACAGATTCACTGAGAGAGTCCCCATTTGGGCATTAAAGAGTATTATGGCTTTTTCTACAGCTCCTGTCTCTGGTTACCCCTGTACTACACAGGGGATTCTCTGTCTTCGTGGCTAGAGATGGGGTGGATGGTGGCAACTCCTGCTCAACCTTGGGATGTCTGTTTCTGAGTTTCTACCTTTTTCTATGGGGAGGCAAGGGATAGATTTGGTATTCAGCGCTTCCTCTGAGTGTACCAACTTCCATGGTTCCAGGTTCTACTTTCTGGAGCCCTGCCTCTGGGACCTGGGAATCTCTCTCACTGGTTCATGTTCCCCAAGTCAGATGACTCAGAAACAAATTTGATTTTCCTTGGATTATGGCTTTTAAATTCATCTAAAGAAATACAAAATAAGGCAACAGTAGAAATAAACTCACATTTTAGTATTTAGAAAATTCCTCTTATTTTAAAATCAATTCACTATTCTGTTCTCTTGTTTTTCCAAGATGAGATCATCACTGCCAGACTTTTAAAGGCAGGGTGAAGGACACTCCATCACTTCTATGACTGACAGGATTCTCCACTTGTGTCAGTCAGGGAAACAAAACTCATAGTTGGGATTTTGACAGGGGAAAATTAAGGTAGGAAATTTGTTAAGTGTTGGATAGCTGGAAAAGCAAAGAGAGGGGACAGAGATAATAACTGAGGCCAGCAGCTCCACCCCTGGGGCTGGGGGATCAAAGGGAAGGAGCTGGGTTGTCAGAATTCATATGCTAACAAGTGGGCCCCCATGTCCTGGGACTGAGACTTCTGAGGAAGGGTTGTTTCTGGTACCTTGCAGGGCATGGTGAGGCTGTTTGGGAAGATGGCAAGAAAAGCTGGAGATGGGAATTAACATCCCTAACACTGGACTGGAAGAAACACAAGCTGGAATCAAGATTGCTGGGAGAAATATCAATAACCTCAGATATGCAGATGACACCACCCTTATGGCAGAAAGTGAAGAGGAGCTAAAAAGCCTCTTGATGAAAGTGAAAGTGGAGAGCGAAAAAGTTGGCTTAAAGCTCAACATTCAGAAAATGAAGATCATGGCATCTGGTCCCACCACTTCATGGGAAATAAATGGAGAAAGAGTGGAAACAGTGTCAGACTTTATTTTTTTGGGCTCCAAAATCACAGCAGATGGTGATTGCAGCCATGAAATTAAAAGACACTTACTCCTTGGAAGGAAAGTTATGACCAACCTAGAGAGCATATTCAAAAGCAGAGACATTACTTTGCCGACTAAGGTCTGTCTAATCAAGGCTATGGTTTTTCCTGTGGTCATGTATAGTTGTGAGAGTTGGACTGTGAGGAAGGCTGAGCACCAAAGAATTGATGCTTTGGAACTGTGGTGTTGGAGAAGACTCTTGAGCGTCCCTTGGGCTGCAAGGAGATCCAACCAGTCCATTCTGAAGGAGATCAGCCCTGGGATTTCTCTGGAAGGAATGATGCTAAAATTGAAACTCCAGTACTTTGGCCACTTCATGCGAAGAGTTGACTCATTGGAAAAGACTCTGATGCTGGGAGGGATTGGGGGCAGGATGAGCCAGGGTTATTTGATAAGGAAAAAATTTACAGACTTAGAAGGCTGCCAAGGTGATCATTCTCTCCACACACTCTCCAGCAGTTACTTCTGGAAACGGCCCCCAAGATAAAAACTCAAGACTTCCAGATGCTCCAACAAGCTATTTGCACATCTCATAGCAAAGTCCGAGCAGCTACACTTCTCCCAGTGTTGCTTACCCCTCCATTAATAATTCCTTTTCTCTAAAAAAAGACACTAGATCATGTCTTGAAAGGTCACCTAATGAAAACCTGCATTCATTCCTGAGGGCTCTGGATTCTCATGTAAGCCAAGCAGCCTCCAACCATCTACAATTACAACTGTGCTGTGTTGTGCTAAGTCGCTCAGTCTGTCCGACTCCTTGCGACCCCATGGACTGTAGCCCACCAAGCTCCTCTGCCCATGAGATTCTCCAAGAAAAATACCGGAGTGGGTTGCCATGCCCTCCTCCAGGGGATATTCCCAACCTAGGGATCAAACGCAGGTCTCCCACATTGCAGGTGGATTCCTCACTGTCTGAGCCGCCAGGGAAGCCCTACAAACCAACAATCCTCAACAAATGGTAGAGGAAAACAGCCATATGGGAAGCAACAGACTCAATGAGTAAAAGCGGTCTCTCTATAAACTAAGGAAAGCTTAAATATAGTTGACTTTTGACCAACACAGGGGTTTGGAGCGCCGCGACTCTCCGTGGTTGAAAATCTAAGTAAAACTTACAGCTGGCCAACCTTGGCTCCTGGGGCTGGATACTACAAAAAAAATCCACTTGCAAATGGAACCAGGCAGTCGAACCAATGTAGTTCCAGGGCCAACTGTATACCCAACAGTCTTAAAATGATTCAATAAAACACAACCAGACTGCAAAGTAAAAAGAATAACAAAACGTTGGGAATTAAAACTATCAAAGCCAAAATTAAAATTCAGCAGTTGGGGTACTTCCCTGGCGGTCCAGTGGTTAAGACTTTGCTTTCCAATGCAGGGAGTGAGGGTTCCATCCCTGATCTGGGAACTAAGATCCCATAAGCCACAGGGTGTGGCCAAAAATTTAAAATAAATAAACACAACATTATAAATCAATTATACTTCAATTAAAAAAAATTTTTTTTTAATTCAGCAGTTGGGCTGAAGAGCAGAACATAGTCAACTGAAAATCTGACTTTGACCCGTAAGTGTTATTTCCCTAGGACTCTGCAAGAGAACACAGAGAAGGAATATATAAAAGAAAAGTTAGAAGATATTGAAGATAGTTTAATCTCTCCTGGAACTTCTGGATTGAATAAGGTGAAGGACTTCCAATATTCATTGTAAGGACTGATGCTGAAGCTCCAATACTTCAGCATCAGATGTGAAGAACTGACTCAGTGGGAAAGATCCTGATGCTGGGAAAGATTGAAGGCAGAAGGAGAAGGGAACAACAGAGGATGAGATGGTTGGATGGCATCATTGACTTGATGGAACTCATCATTGACATGAGTTTGAGCAAGCTCTGGTAGTTGGTGATGGACAGGGAAGCCTGGTGTGCTGCAGTCCATGGAGTTGCAAAGAGTTGGACATGACCGAGCGACTGAACAGGGTGAAGAGTCATTGCTAAGCAATTTGAAAGGATTGAGAAGCAAAGCAAGAGGGGAACAGGCTGTTCTTTCTCCTCCAGTTTTTCTCTAGCACTCTTATCACAGAGCTTAGCAGGAGCCTAGGGTGCAGCAGTAGGTCTGTTATTGAGAGAAAATTATTTTGTAACTAGAACAAGTCATTTGCCTGCTTCAGGGATAGGCCTCTCAGTTCAGTTCAGTTCAATCACTCAGTCATGTCTGACTCTTTGTGGCCCCATGAATTGCAGCATGCCAGGCCTCCCTGTCTATCACCAACTCCTGGAGTTCACTCAAACTCATGTCCTTCGAGTCGGTGATGCCATCCAACCATCTCATCTCTCTGCCGTCCCCTTCTCCTCCTGCCCCCAATCCCTCCCAGCATCAGAGTCTTTTTCAATGAGTCAACTCTTCACATGAGGTGGCCACATTTTTCTTTTTTTGCATTTCTTTTCCATGGGGATGATCTTGATCCCTGTCTCTAGGTGTACCCAAATCTCTGCAAATGCAGGCCTGCTCCTTTTGGGGGCTGACTGCCCGTGTGATTGCTGAGCCAGACATGTTTGTGTTTTGCTGTTGAGGTTATTGGGGGACAACTTAGTGAAATCAGCTCCCTGGAGATCCTGTGTACACTTAACATAATTTTCACCACTTTCAAATGGGACAGCTTTTTCAGGCTGCAGATGAGCATTACTTGACTTTTAGAACAGAGAAACATTTTGTTTTCAGTAAGTTGACATAAACTCCTGATCATCATCTTAGTGCCTTCTCTTTTTTCTTAAATCCTCATGTCTAATCCAATTACACTAATCTTAATTCTATCAGTTTATCTATTTACTATTGTAAAGGGCAAATACAATTTAAAAAATACTGGGTTTAATTCTCTCTTTTGAGAATAAAGGAAGAAACTGGCCTCCTTTCTCTCTTTTCCTAGAGCATTTACTTTAGAAAACTTGTAATTTCTCTCTTTGAAGTGTGTATAAATCTCTTAAAAGCTAAATATTCTCTTCATAGCTTTCTGACAAGTCACGCTTTTCTCTGAGACTTGGGAGCCATCTCTTTGAAATATAAACATCTACGGACATTGCACCCCTGTCTCCCAGTCTCTGTGTGAGAGTAGGCATCTGACTTGAAGGTATGTGTGTGTGTGTGCATGCTCAGTCATGTCTGACTCTTTGCGACTCCATGGACTGTCACCCACCAGGCGCCTCTGTCCATGTTATTCTCCAGGCAAGAATACTTTAGAAGGAGGCCATTTCCTTCTCTGAGGGATCTTCCTGACCCAGTGATCGAAACTTTGTCTCTTGGCAGGTGGATTCTTTACCTCTGCACCACCTGGGAAGCCCCCAACCTCACTGCAACTTGCAAAGCTATCTCCTTAAAGATATGAGAAGTTTATTCTTTTTTGGAGGGGGGGGTGGGATAACGCCAATTAGCAAACACAAATGGCCTCCCCAGTTACTGGGTGAATCTAGGATTAGCTGTATGTCACAAATGGATTTGTCAAGTCTTCTTACTTGAGACTAGTCACTGTTTCTCTTGAGAACTTGTATGGAATGGGGCATATATGCTCAGCTGTATAATGTGTGGATGGCCTGTGCTGCACATAGCATTCTGGTTTGATGCTTTCAGTAATGGAAGCTTTCTTTCTCCACTGCCTTTGTGGGGAGGATTTCTGGCTTGGGAGTTTTTGGGTTTAATTACATTGATTTATAAATATCTACCTCTCTCTCTCTGTCCGTTTCTGTCCTACCACATCATTTGCCATAGTTACCTGCCTTCGGTATTTGTCTCCTTGCTTCTTTTCTTGCTTCCTCTGCACAGTCAGCCTGTGGCCTTTTAAAAATGCAGTTCAGCTTATGTGATTCCTCTTCATAAAATCCTGCAGTGCCTCCCACTGTGGCTCAAATGAAACCCAAAGTCCTATAAGCCCTGGGTGGTCTGGCCCTTTTCCATCCTCCCAAAGAGCCCCTGCCTCTGTCCTGCCTGCTCATTATGTTCCAGCCCTGTTGGTCTGTTTCAATTCCCTGAATGTATCAAGCTTGTTCCCTCCGAGGACTTTCCCACTGCCAGTCACTTGGCCTGGAATGCTCCTTACCTCGCTCCCTATGGTTTATTACTCAACCAATTTTAACCTAACTATACCTTCCGCGGTGAGCTACCCTACTCCCAGGTGGAGTTAGTTTGGTCTTATGACTTACAGCATTATGCCCTTCTCTATGAGCAGAGAGTTTATCAGCATCCATAACTATGTATTTATTATTCATTGCATGTTTGTTGCACAAAGACAGGGACCATGTATATCCAACCCCCATATCACTGTAAAGCCAGTGGTACTCTGGCATCTGAAACATGGTACATCTGCAGCCGCTGTTTGCTCGTTATGTGGGACTCCACTGAAGTTCATCTTAAAGGGAACCATCTCTAAATATTTGTCCCCCTTTTCCTGTTTGTGCTCTCTCCTGTGGGAGGGCTGAACTGAAGGGAGGCTTGTAGAACACTGCACTTTCCGGGGAATAGAACAATTTCAGTGCTTCAAAACCTATGAAGCCCAGTTGACAACTTGCTGGTTTTCTTGACTAACTCTCTGTTAAATTGTAGTCTATGGGGTGAAGCCTGCAGCCCGGCCCCAGCTGGTGGCACGCTGGGGAGCCTAGGTACCCCTCAGAAGTGAGAAAAGCTCTCCTCATCTGTCAGTCCATCAGAATGTTTTCCAACTTGCATCAGAAATCAGCACTTTACTGGTCATACTGGAGGTGTGGCAGGGCTCCCCCCTCAGTTAGATGGACAGTGTCTGGGTTTGCTGTGGGTCTGGTTGAAGGAAGTTCTAGGCCATGACAGGTCCCTGGGGGATAGGCTGGCCACTGACATGCATTTCACTGAAGAAGTTCAAGAAAGAATGATTTTAATGAAACAGGTTTAGCTCATGAAGCATGTAACTGGACAAACAAGATTCAGTATTTCCTGCCATATTGCTGCCACAGTCATCAGCAATTACAGCCACTGAGAATGGCTAATGGTGAGCTGGTGAGCCCTGAGGGAACTCAGGAAGGAAAGAATACGAGCCATCTAGAAACCCTCAGATGCAGCCACTCCCTATGGTGACCCCAGAGGAAACTCAGGATGGGGAAACACAGGATACTGGCCCCAGACAGCTGAGGCGCTTATCAAAGGAATGACTTCCCTGAGCCCAGACTCTTGTATCTTCCCATATATAGAAAAGCACTAACTTCCTTAACCTGGGATATCTGATTTTCTTTAATTAACAATAGTCTTTTGATGTCAGACTACTTGTGCTCTGTTGCAAAAGTTCTTTGTAACCTGACTTCTCCTTGTAGCAGTTCCCTCAGGGTTACTTGAGATGCTGCCTCTATGTCTTAAGTCCTAAAAATTACCACTGAATAAAATCATAACTCTCAACTTTTAAGTTGTGAATACTTTTTTAAGTCTGCAGTTACTAGTTTTTTTAAATGCCCTTAACAAACATGTCTATGAGCCTGAATAGCATTAGTGATGACAATGGAGAGCTCACTGCAGTGTTATTAATGAGGCACAGAATGCTGTAAATAGTATGATTTAAATAGAGAGATTGTCTACCTCCTCCCTGTTCCCCCAGGGACTGAGCAAGAAGAATTCTGGGAACAAATAAGTTTGTCCTCACACACAGACACAAAATTGGTTCCCATTTGTGATCTGATATTTAGTTTTGACTCAACTACAAGCAGTTGATTTTTGCTTACTCCACATTGGCCATGGGCATCACTCACCTTAGGCTGTGGCCAGATTGCTGTTGCCCTGCTGCCAGGCCTGCGGTCCTTTTTAACCTGGCGGCCCTGGTCAATAACGCAAGGTGAGCTGACCAACCATGCTGCCTGTGGAATTGCTTCCCCACTTGCTTTTCCTGTCTCTGAAAGTGCTGCAGCAGCTGTGGTCAGTGACCCACACAGTGAAAACTATCCATGCTTTTGGACTGCCTGTCTCCCTGCTCAACTCAGCTCCTTGGACTAAAGGGGATTCAGGCCAAGTTCAACAGAGAAGCCTGTGACTCCCCCAGGGCTTCCTCAGAAAACTGAATCTCTTCCCAAGCCTGCAGGTCAAAGGAGCCAAGATTTAAACAATTAACTATTTTAATACAGTTACTATCAATCTTTTATTTGGCCTCTGGGTCAGATTGGAACACCCTTCTGCTTATAAAACCCTTTCACGCCACTTTTAAATCATAGCTTTCAAGGTTTCTATAACTGTGCTGCATAGAATGATCTTGAGTCTTTTGGTGACTTTCTGGCACTATACAGTCAACAAAAACAAGACCAGGAGCTGCCTGTGGCTCAAATCATGAACTCCTTATTGCTAAATTCAGACTCAAATTGAAGAAAGTAGGGGAAACTGCTAGATCATTCAGGTATGACCTAAATCAAATCCCTTATGATTATACAGTGGAAGTGAGGAATAGATTTAAGGGCCTAGATCTGATAGATAGAGTGCCTGATGAACTATGGAATGAGATTCGTGACAGTGTATAGGAGACAGGGATCAAGACCATTCCCATGGAAAAGAAATGCAAAAAAGCAAAATGGCTATCTGGGGAGGCCTTACAAATAACTGTGAAAAGAAGAGAGGTGAAAAGCAAAGGAGAAAAGGAAAGATATAAGAACGCCAGGCTTCCCTGTCTTTCACCATCTCCTGCAGTTTGTTCAAACTCATGTCCATTGAGCCAATGATGCCATCCAACCATCTTATCCTGTGTCACACCCTTCTCCTCTTGCCCTCAATATTTCCCAGCATCAGGATCTTTTCTAATGAGTCAGTTCTTTGCATCAGGTGGCCAAAGTATTGGAGTTTCCGCTTCAGCGTCAGTCCTTCTAATGAATATTCAGGGTTGATTTCCCTTAGGATTGACTGGTTTGATCTCCTTGCGGCCCAAGGTACTCTCAAGAGTCTTCTACAACACTATGATTCAAAAGCATTAATTTTTTCATGTTCAGCCTTCCTTATGGTCCAACTCTCACATCCATACATGACTACTGGAGAAACCATAGTTTTGACTATATGGATCTTTGTCAGCAAAGTGATGTCTCTGCTTTTTAATATGCTGTCTAGGTTTGTAATAGCTTTTCTTCCAAGGACCAAATGTTTTTTAATTTTATGGCTGCAGTCACCATCCACAGTAGTTTTGGAGTCCAAGAAAATAAAATCTGTCACCGGTCCATTTTTTCTCCATCTATTTGCCATGAAGGGATGCGACCCAATGCCATAGTAACTATTAATATGTTAACTCATTGTTATGAAAATTCATAGGAAATGACAGCTAAACAAAAAACCCTTTGTCTTTTGTAATGTGTCTTACAGAGTATTTCTACTTGAGAGTGAGCCCTCTTTAAACTATGCAGCTAACTCACTGTCCCCAAATGAATTATTTGGTGATAAGTGCAAGCCACACATTCATCATTAGAACTCTGTTGACTTTTTAAGATACTGAATATATAAATAAGTTTGTGATTAATGTTATTACAGAAATGATATGATATAAAGTGGAGTAGAAATTATTTGGTGGCAGAATTTATTTTAGAAGTTTTATATATCAGAGTAATTTTCATTTTTTAGAATCGTTAAAGATTTGAGTTACTTACATTGTTCAGTTATAATTTACTATCTTCAAAGGGGAAATTATTCATTGTAAAAGCTATTTAAACTTAGATTTGGGAACCATACGATGTCTTGGAAGATATTTATTATAGTACACGTGTGTGTGCTAAGTTGCTTCAGTTGTGTCTGACTCTGCGACTCTGTGGACTGTAGCCCGCCCATCTCCTCTGTCCATGGTATCCTCCAGGCAAGAATACTGGAGTAGGTTGCTGTGCCCTCCTCCAGGGGAATCTTCCCAGCCCAATATCAAACGCGTGTCTCTTGTATCTCCTGCACTGGCAGGCAGGGTCTTTACCACTAGCATCTCCTGGGAAGCCCATCATAGTATATATATGGAGGGTTTTAACAGCTTCTCTTGAATCACTTTCAATAAGGAGGGATCAGCCTATTTGAATAAAGTAGAAACATATAAGAAATGATTTTTTTTTGCCCTTGAGGTGAGTAACAATAAACGCTGTGATGCTTATACTGGTGGAAGGCAGAGTGTTGTGATGTTGTGGAGTGTAACCTTGGGGTTCCTGAAGTTTTAACAGACAGCAACTGCAATAATTTCTGAGGGGATTCCATCATTTGTTGTCTACTGTAATGGCTGAGATCTTCAAACTGGCTCTTCATGGGATCAGACTTGTTACCTGGTTTGTTTTTGGAGCTATTAGCATGCTCCAATACTTCTTACCTTGTGAACCATCTCTAATTGGATCCTAGAGAATAAATCCAAAAGGATCATAAGCGGTTTGTGAATCAATCAAGGTAGCTGGGCTAAAAGACTTCTTACATGAAGACTTTTCTTATTCTAGTTAGAATCAGAAGCTCTGTGCTCAGTGCTCGGTACAGTGTTATGTTGTGCTCTAAATACCAGCAGTGCAGAGCTGGAGACAGCTTGTGGAGACCAGCCAGTCCAGTCCTGCATTCTCTGTTTGTCCCCTGGATAGCAGTGACCGCCCTCTTTCCTAGTCACTCCCATATTCTTATACACTGTTACAGTTACACAGGACAGACTTCATGAAGGCAGATCTTAGTCATGGAACTGTAAGTTAAAGAAAAATTATGTGATAGAGGAAACGACAAGAGTAGAACTTTGTTTTCATGGGGGTTTAGGATTGTGCTTTTTCCTTTGTCAATATGCAAACCTGAAAGTGGGCAGATGGGTCTCCTTACAAAAGAAGAGGGGGGAAAGGAGAGAAAAAAAATCCAGAAATTATAGAGTCACTCTTTGTTTCTCCCCAAGTACAACAAATAGAAGAGACCCTTGCCTTATGTGTAAGGAAGACTTAGTATTTCTTTGTGAAAGTAACACAACGTTAAATCTTTCTTTCCTGGATTAGCCTCCCCACCTTCCCCCACCCATGTGCCTCTTTTAATCATTGGAGTTAGTTGTTTGAGGACTGATAAATAGTGGGTGAAAAGCAGAAAGCATCTGGCTCAGGAAAAGGAGAGAATTTATAGCAGAATCACTGAGTTTGTATGTAAAGAGAAAAAAAAGAGTGGAGAATGGGTGTATTTTGCTTTAATCCAGTGTGCCTGAGGTGCATTGTAGAAACTTCCTTTATAGATATTTTTCTTTTTTAACTCATTGCTTTAAATCCTGCTGTAAGAGGTCAAAATGACCACAATTCATTTTACGGTGGAAGATGTTTTGAGGAATTTAAATTTTAGTGAGTTACTCATCCCAAAGGAATGAATGAAGTAGAAACAATTGTGCTTATATCACCTGAGCTATTAGATCAGTTGAAAATTGTACCATGTACTCAAATATCATTTGGATTCAATTTGCCTCACACTTGCCTTTTCTTGTTCTGCCCAACCTCCCTGGGATCTCATATACTCACACAATTTCAGCTCCTAATAGTGAACTAACGGGCCCCAAGGCTAGATTTTATTTAGACCATTCCTATGGAAGTATTTAATATTGTCCACTAGAAGCAAAAGGATAATACTTTATTTTGTAAGATCTATTGGCACTTGGTGATTTAAAGGAAGAAATATGTTTGGTTTATGATGATGTTATCTAACCAAAACTCTGATTTCCTTGATTATTCAAGGTTATTATTCTTATTACAAGAGCCATTATTGTTAGTTTTATATTTAAGCAACAACACAGGTATATTAGATGCTGTGCAAAATGTACCCAAGTAGATTCCAGTAACTATGAAGAGATACGATGGAAAAGTTTGAATTCATTCCTTCAGGTGATCAAAAATCATGTTTTGTTTTTACTTTACTATCTTTACCTTTGAAGAATGCAAGTCTGATACATGTATTTTTCTTCTTTTTTCTTTCTTTTTTTCTACGAATGTACTCGTCTTACACATATGGATTCATTCAAAGCATTTTTGTTCATGTTAAGTGGGTTCATTAGATCAATACAAAGCAAAATGATGTCACCTATAACTGTCTATCTATGTATCTATTTCTCTAATTGGCAGGGACTGGTCAATTAGTAATAAGGCTTTGGTAATTGGTGAGAATATGCAATTAATTGACTACCATCCATGAGAAAATGAGCCCATCTTATAACTTGCTGTTGGTAAAGAATCCGCCTGCAATGCAGAAAACCCCGGTTCGATTCCTGGGTAGGGAAGATCTGCTCGAGAAGGGATAGGCTACCCACTCTAGTATTCTTGGGCTTCCCTTGTGGCTCAGCTAGTAAAGAATCTGCCTGCAATGTGGGAGACCTGGGTTTGATCCCTGGGTTAGGAAGATCCCCTGGAGAAGGGAAAGGCTACCCACTCCAGTATTCTGGCCTAGAGAATTCCATGGACTGCATGTATAGTCAATGGGGTTGCAAAGAGTTGAATACTACTGAGCGACTTTCACTTTCACTTTTCTAACTTGCTGTGCATGAACCATTATATATTATAAAGTTGACTGTAGCTTTATTTTAATAATGATTTTGAGCTCTTGGCTACTACTTATTACCAGATTTTTTAAGCTTAGTTACTTTGTTTGTCCAGTCTCTCAATAGGATGTCATTCTGCAGATATTTAATAAATATTTTTTATTTATTGAATAAAAATAATATAATGAATAACTTATACCAGACAGTCTAGACTTTGTTCCAGTGAAAGATGGGGTGTCTGAAAGAATGTTAACTAGTACTGAATCCCTTCTCTTCTAAATTAAAACTTTTTTTTTTTCTAGAAGGGCAAGAAAACCTCCAAGATCCTCTTTCAGGGAAAGTAGCTTTTTGCTTCTTTTTGGATTAGGTACACATCTCCTTGTCATGTTCATCAATGATCATTAGGCTTTTCTTTATTGACTGGGCAAGACTCTGTAAAGACTCTTTCACTGGAAGATAGTAATAAACACAATTGAAAGAGGACTGATGAAACTTGGTTTTTGGAACAGATACTCCAAAAGTTTATAGTAATAATTGCTTTTGGGAGCAATGCCTTGCATGAAACAGTATTTATATTAGCATGCTGCTGCTGCTGCTGCTAAGTCACTTCAGTTGTGTCGGACTATGCGACCCTATAGACGGCAGCCAACCAGGCTCCTCCGTCCCTGGGATTCTCCAGGCAAGAACACTGGAGTGGGTTGTCATTTCCTTCTCCAATGCATAAAAGTGAAAAGTGAAAATGAAGTTGCTCAGTCATGTCCGACTCTTAGCGACCCCATGGACTGCAGACTACCAGGCTCCTCTGTCCATGGGATTTTCTAGCCAACAGTACTGGAGTGGGTTGCCATTGCCTTCTCCGTTATATTAGCATAAACCATCTTAATTGCTGAGTTCTTTACTACCCTGAAGGGTATAATCTCAATCAATCACATCTGTATAAAATCGCTAGTACTGTTGGGAGGAGGAAGTTAACTATCTCTCTGAAAACCTTCCCTTAGGCAGAGTCAAGAAAGTGATCTGAGAGGAGCTGGAGTGGGCTGGGCAGAATTAGTGTAGTTATATGGGATAAACTCTATGGATTTCCCTGGTGGCTCAGATGGTAAAGCATCTGCCTACAATGTGGGAGACCTGGGTTCAATCCCTGGGTTGGGAAAATCTCCTGGAGAAGGAAATGGCAACCCACTCAACTACTCTTGCCTGGAAAATCTCATAGATGGAGAAGCCTGATAGGCTATAGTCCATGGGTTCTGAAAGAGTCGGACACGACTGAGCGCTTCACTTTCACTCACTTTCACTATGGATTTAGCCAACAGAATTGGAAGGGACACTAAGGGACACTCCAACTTTATGGAAAATTCGAAAGAAAAGTTGCCACTAGGTATTTTTAATTTTGTGCTATCTCCCTCCTTTTAGACAACAGGGTTTTCACGCTGCTCTTTGACTTTCCACTGATCAATTTTTCTTCTCTCTTCTCAAACAACTGTAACTTTGAACTCTACTGAGATCTGCCCTTTAGGGAAAAGCTCAAATTAGTTCTTACTTGTTTTATCTCTTCCTTTTGGCCTTTCTTTTATGTGTTTCTGCCTTTCTCCACCTCCTAAATAAAACATTCAGCAAGATATAGTGAGAAAATATTGCAAACTTGGAATTCATACAGACACTAAGTGCGAATCTTGGCTTGTTCCCTTTTATTAGCTGTTTTGTGCAAGTAACACCCTGACCCATAGAGTTATGTGGGTGAAATCGTTCAGACTGTATATATATTGGCAATAGCTGGAAAAAGTTATTGCCTCAATTCATCCCCCAGAGAGACCTGATCTCGAGCGCAGCTACTTAGAAATATATGCAGAGTCCAGAACAGTACAATTTGTTCATGTCCCCTCAGGGTCATTTCTTAGAGCCAGGGTCACTTCCTGTGGGTACTGGAAGCCCTCCTATCTCTCTCCCCCCTTTATTTCCCCTTTCTTTGCCTCTCTCTACCTAAATTCTTTCCCCCTGTAGCCAAAGGCCGTTTGTTTGTAAATTACCCCGGATCTTTACATTTCATCACAGTGGGACATCTGTAACAAGAACCAACTGTTCTTTTACTGATATTGATCTCTCTCTCGGTATAGTTTTGATGCATCCTTATACATGATGACTTTCTATCTTCCAGAGGCAAGGATGGGGGAGACTGAAAGGATGAAGGGGACAGAGAAAATTAGACTGAGTTCTCCCCTGGGCTGGGGAGGATGGGGCAGACAATCTTGTAAAAGGGCTCAGAACCTGGTGTATAAAGCACTCACACTCAAGAGATTGTCTAAAACAAGCAACAGAACCTCACCTCATACCCATCATTTTCATTAATATCATGCTTTATTAAAGTAAAAGTAATCTAACTGAACTGAATTTCTACTAAAGGATTGAAATACATATGGTGGGGAATGGAATGCTGTCTCTGTTCAGTGCAGTCACATGTGAACCAGTGCCGGGCATGCTGGCGAGCAAGACAGAGGGTTCCCTATTTTTTTTGGAGGCTGCAATCCAGAAGACTCAAAGTAGTTTTTAATCTGTATAGTTTGAGGGGTTTGGGAGAGGCATTTAGGTAATTCAAGTCCTACAACAGCTGGATATTTTTGACATTCATAAAGGAAATCTCAGGGCTTCCGAGGTGGCTCAGTGGCAAAGAATCCACCTGCCAGTGCAGGAGACATAAGAGACATGGGTTCAATTGCTGGGTCAGGAAGAGCCCCTGGAGAAGAAAATGGCAACCCACTCCAGTATGCTTGCTTGAGAAATCCCACGGACAGAGGAGACTGGTGGGCTACAGTCCATGGGTTCACAAAACAGTTGGACATGACTTAGCAACTAAACAACATAATAGGAAATCTCCTATCTTTTATTATTAATTCTCAATTACCAGAAGAAATATGTATCATTAACTTTATTCTGTTTTGTTTAATTAGAATATTTAGCTTTATATATTCTTAGCCTTTATAGTTTATAGCTAATTTAGTTTATTTTCCTTTACAGGACTCAGAGGAACAATTTTCCTGGGTAATATTTCTTAAGTATAAAAATGCTAAATTTTATTATAGAAGGTCCCTTATATAAATTACTTATTTCTAGTCTCTACCTTTTTTTTTTTTTTTGCTAAAGTGTTTTTATTTACTCTTAAAATTTCTTTTATCCTTTAAAAACTATGTAAAATAACACATCTTCTTTCAATTAAGGAAATTATTCTTTATATAGTTAGGGGAAGGATCAAAAGATATAGACTTTACTGTGGGGTCAGAATTGCCCAAGGGACATCAGAAAAGACAAGAAAAGCTGACAAGTGTTCCATCCACAGCCCATCACCAAAGTTCCCCCAAACTGCTGGGACCCCTTTGTCTCTCTCTTCTTCATCTTCATTCTTCTTTTACCATTTTTAATTGAGATAGAATTGACATACTATAAAATTGGATTAGTTTAAGGTGTGCAACATAGTGATATTAATGTATGTATATATTGTGAAATAGTTACCACAATATGTTCATCTTAACATCTTTCACTTCACATAGTCACATTTTTTTTCTTGTGATGAGAACTTTGAAGATTGAACCTCAGCAACTTTCAAATATGCAATGCAGTATTATTAATTAGAGTCACCATGGTGTATATTACATCTCCAGAAATTACTTATCATATAACTAGAAATCAGTGCCTCTCTTCTTGACTACAGATACCCTGCTTGCCCCAACCCACCCTTACCTCATCACATCAAGACTAAGAGTTCCAAAAGAGGCTTTCTTGATTAAGCATTATGTTTTATGAACATTGACACTTTACAGAAATATAGGGAATTCGTGTATATTCCTTTGCCTGGTAAAGGAAATGTGGCTTAAACTCCAAACAATTTCTGCAGTAGCTGCTTGAGAATTCTGAATATTTCTATAATGAGATGGGGAAAACAAAATTTCTAGGTGAGAGATTATAAAACTGACAGGATCATAAAAGTATAGATAATTATCACTCTCTGGGGTTCTTAATAAAGAATAATAAAAGCATAACTATTATAACCTGTGATAGTAGTGTTGATTTAGGTACTTAATGAGGATCAACTATGTGCCAAGCACCATGCTGCTGCTGCTGCTGCTGCTGAGTCACTTCAGTCGTGTCTGACTCTGTGCGGCTCCATAGATGGCAGCCCCCCACATATAAAAAGATGAGAAAGTTGTTCCCATCTATGAGAGCTCACAATCAAGCTTAAAACGTGGGTAATAAAAAGAAACAATTAGATACTGTGGTACCTGTTTTAAGAGTGATGTGAATAAAATAATGAAACAATATATTCTAGAAGTGCTAATTTATAGTCAGGTGGTAGCTTAGACAATGAAGATGTCAAGATCAATGCATATCTGCTTTAAAAGAGGGCACATGAAACAGTATGCGAGACACTTAAAGGAATTCTGCATAAAAAATGTCAGAGGAAGGTCAAAGATGTTAGCATGCGGGCTCGTACAGGATCATTTATCATACCATCCAATTATAAACGTGTTGGGCAGGGTGTGAAATGTTAATAAATGATACTAACTCTAACCTAAGGAGATTTCTGGTGAGGCAGAATATGACAAATGAACTGGAGTTCACTAACATACATCCTTTAAGGAAATATTGGAATGGAAAATGCCACTAACCTTTCTTGCAACAACAGTAGAAACATCCTTCAGGTTGCAGACACTCACAGCTGGGTGTGGGTCCCAACTCTGCTACTTATTTTCTGTGCAACTTGTTCAACTTTTTGAACCTTAGTTTTCTGGCTTCCCTACACTACCCTCTTAGAGTTTTGAGGGGGATTCATTCATTCACACATCTACTGGGCATCATGTTCAATGTTTATTTTATCTAAATGCAATCTTCAGTAACCTCAATATATTATCTTCATTTGACAGGAAAGGGAATGAAAGTAATTAGCCCAAGAACACATGACTAGAAAGTTGTTGAGCCTGGAATGGAATCCTAATCTATCTCACTGCAAAATCCAAGGTACGTCTTTATTTGACAAAATGGATACCTGAAGTCACACAAAAATGTTAGTTCTGTTTTGTTAATTAATCAGTAACTATTTAGAATCTACCATATCCTAGGAATTCCATACAAAGCCAAAGAAGAGCATATTAATAGAGATTTCAGTGAGGTTAAAAAACCAATGTAATCTTCTATTTCTCAAGATAGGGAATGATAAACTCAAAGATCAGATCTCATCTCCCATGGAAGTAATTTTTTCCCCCCAAACAAACAACGTTTTGTTGAAGTATAGTTGATTTACAATGTTGTATTAGTTTTAGGTATATGGCAAAGTGACACGGGTGGTTCCAAGGGCTTCCATTTAGGAAAAGAGGATCAATCAAATAGTCCTGCCTTTAAACTTATTTAACAGTCCAAAATAATAAGGACATGGGGTTTTGGGAAAAATCCTTTTTATTTAGCATGAATTCCCTAGCTCTAACCTTCACATAAATTATACTGAATTTTCTCAGGTATATAATTATGTGGAGTCTGTTGTAACTTACTTGGTTGAGACTGAAAAAAGGATTTATGTACTTAAATCCTAGACTAAATAAATCTAGGGAAAAGATGAAGGCATTTTTCACTTCTACTAATAATTAACAACATAGCTAACATGAATCAATTTTAATTGGAGAATTGAAATAACAAACCAGTTGGCAAAGTCTGCTTAAACAGAGTCTGACATATTAGGTTTTTCTGCCTATAACTCATTGCTTCCTGAAGTATTGAAAGTTTCTATGACTGTGTTTAAAATTGTCTTTTTTTAAACAGGACAAATATTCAGTTAAAATAATCTAAAAATATATGGCATATGATTTATTTAAACAGAAAATTGATAATTTAATGTTTGAGATTTTTTATCATAATGTTAAAACATAGCTAACATGAATCAATTTTAATTGGAGAATTGAAATAACAAACCAGTTGGCAAAGTCTGCTTAAACAGAGTCTGACATATTAGGTTTTTCTGCCTATAACTCATTGCTTCCTGAAGTATTGAAAGTTTCTATGACTGTGTTTAAAATTGTCTTTTTTTAAACAGGACAAATATTCAGTTAAAATAATCTAAAAATATATGGCATATGATTTATTTAAACAGAAAATTGATAATTTAATGTTTTAGATTTTTTATCATAATGTTAAAAAGATGGTTGTATATATTGAAAATATTTCTTAGTTTGAAAATCAAAGTAAAGCCATTTCAGAACAAAACAGTGTTACATAATTTGATTAGAAAAAATATTCTCTGATACAGGTTATGTTTTTCTTATTCACAGAAGAAAACATTAACACACTTCATCCCAAAGTATGAGACAATTTGATTTTTATATTATTGTGATAAAAAGCACATACATGAAATCCAACTCATGTATGTGAGTATGTATGAAATCCTCTCAACCAACATTTAAGTGTAGGGTAACTTATGACAGTGAAAGTGAAAGTGAAGTCGCTCAGTTGTGTCTGACTCTTTGCGACCCCATGGACTGCAGCCTACCAGGGTCCTCCATTCATGGAATTTTCCAGGCAAGAGTGCTGGAGTCGGTTGCCGTTTTCTTCTCCAGTGGATCTTCCCAACTTAAGGATCGAACCCAGATCTCCCGCATTGCGGGCAGATGTGTTACCGTTTGAGCCACTAGGGAAGCCACGACAGTGAAGGTGGAATACAGTGCATCTATTCTAAAGCCTTGCTACAGAATTGTATTACCTAACATGTTAAGCTTCCTTGTGATGATGCCTAACTGACCTATCCTTCAAAAAATATTCTGTTTCAGAAAATATTCCAGATGAGTTTTATTCTCAAATACTTCGAAAGCAATCACATTTTCATTAGTAATTATTTTCTCCATATATAGCTTTTTCTTTATTTTAATCAAAATAATAGTATTTTAATTGAAATTTCTCCATAACAATTTAGCAATTTGTCAAGCTACTTTTAGATATTTTAGAACTTTTAATTAAGTCCAGAAAAAGATGGCCATCATCATAATGGTATATGTCACGGGAAGAAAAGTGAATTCATCTTGCTCAACCAGGCTGTGTGTACCAATTGCAGGTGGTATTTTTTTTTAACCTATAATTAATTTCCAGATTCATCATGCTAAAATCCTAGTTCTCTGTGCCATGTCTCCACTCCAAATTTTTCAAAGATTCTCCTTTGATTATCAGACGTTTCCCAGTTCCTTTCATGTGGCATTCAAGACTCTCTGAAACCTAATTCCAACTTAGCACTCCTGCCAAGCCTCACTGCCTAGGGACAAAACAAAAAACATTTGCTTCTGGTCACACATCACAGAAGTCCGGAATTGAAGAGAGTTGAGACATGAATCCAGATGCACACAGCAGGCACAGCAGAAAGCGGGAGACAGAGCCTTCACTAAGGGGTTGCTCTGGGGGTAGAGTAGCCAGTCATGCACAAAGGATGTCCAGCACCAGAGAACATGGGGTGACACAGGAGGACTCCCTGGTTCACGCTAGTAGTTTGTGAACATATCAGGTTCTAGTCTGCAGAAGACAGAGTGGAGATGTAGCTGATCAGAAGTAAGAAGAGGCGGGAGATGCTCCCAAAGGGAGTAAAGGGCAGACCAGATGCTGGGTTCCATCTAGAGGGCAGCTCTAGAATCTGGTAGAAACAGAGCAGCAGTAGTATATTCTAGTCACTAATGAAGTCACTGGGTTTTGGGTCTGTTTAAGGGAATGGCAACCCACTCCAGTATTCTTGCCTGGAGAATCCCCATGGACAGAGGAGTCTGGTGGGCTACAATCTATGGGATCGCAAAGAGCTGGACACAAGTGTCACTGAGTAACACTTTGGCTTTCTATGAGGATGACATAACTTTAGGTTCCATTAGGTAGAAGGGCTAGGATTGTTGATGTACCTCTTATCTTAGTTGGGACTGGCACAGGACTACCTCAGTAGACTGAACACGCAAGAAAGAAACATGAGAAAACTTAGATGTAGGCAGCCAAACATTAAAGGAGGAAGAAATGATCCAAAGTTGACATTTTCAACCTTGCCTCCAAACTGCCCCCTGTCTCTGAGTTAGAATTCTTTGCACATGATTTTTCTTCCCTCATTCTTCCAGTTGTGCGTGGTGTACTTTGCTTCAGTGAAATGTCTTTTCATATGATGAGCAACTGAATTTAGTTCCACAAACATTTATTAAACAAATGCTGCTTGACAGGCACTCTGCTACAGAGATAAAAAGATCTATCTTTCTGGAGATGCTGTCTGAAATCCTTGTTGTTGTTCAGTCACTCAGCTATGTTCGACTCTGTGAGACCCTGTGGACTGCAGCATGCCAGGCTTCCCTGTTCTTCACTATCTCCCAGAGTTTGCTCAGATTCATGTCCATTGAGTCAGTGATGCTATCTAACCATCTCATCTTCTACCATCCCCTTTTCTTTTTGCCTTCAATCTTTCTCAGCATCAGGGTCTTTTCCAATGAGCTGGCTTTCACATCAGGTGGGCCAAAGTATTGGAGCTTCAGCTTCAGCATTAATCCTTCCAATGAATATTCAGGGTTGATTTTCTTTAGGATTGACTAGTTTAACCTCCTTGCAGTCCAAGAGACACAAGAGTCTTCTGCTGCTGCTACTGCTGCTAAGTCGCTTCAGTCGTGTCCGACTCTGTGCGACCCCATAGATGGAAGCCCACCAAGCTCCCCCGTCCCCGGGATTCTCCGGGCAAGAACACTGGAGTGGGGTGCCATTTCCTTCTCCAGTGCCTGAAAGTGAAAAGTGAAAGGGAAGTCGCTCAGTCGTGTCTGATTCTTAGCGACCCCATGGACTGCAGCCTACCAGGCTCCTCCATTCATGGGATTTTCCAGGCAAGAGTACTGGAGTGGGGTGCCATTGCCTTCTCCAAAGAGTCTTCTACAGGAGCACAATTTGAAGGTATCAGTCCTTCAGTGCCCAGCCTTCTTTATGGTTCAACTCTCACATCCATATATGACTATTGGAAAAACCATAGCTTTGACCATGTGGCCTTTAGTCTGCAAAGCAATATTTTGCCTTTTAATATGTTTTCTGTGTTTGTTTTAGCTTTCCTTCCAAGGAGCAAGTGTCTTTTAATTGCATGGCTGCAGTCACCATCTGCAGTGATTTTGGAGCCCAAGAAAATAAAATCCATCACTGCTTCCACTTTTTCCGTATCTATTTGATATGAAGTGATGGGACCAGATGCTGTGATCTTAGTTTTTTGAATGTTGAGATTTAAGCCTCTCCTCTTTCACCCTCATCAAGAGGCTCTTTAGTTCTTCTTTACTTTCTATCAATAGAGCGGTATAATCTGCATATCTGAGGTTTTCTGAATCTACATTTTGCCAGTTTTCCTCCTGAACGTTCATTGTTTCCTCCTTTTCTGCTACTTTCTTAAACCATATGACTCCAGATACTTTACATTTTTAAGTAAATGTTAATATTAAATTCAAAATTATATCAACCATCACTATTAAATTTTGAATGAATGTAGTTACTATGTATTATGATATCTTTCCACCTGGCGTTGTAGGCAGGGTAAGATCTTAGCAAGAGCTAGTTGATTCATTGGCGTTTTTGGTATTAAAGTTTGGTGGTTATAAATTTTGCTTGTCATTAGAGCTTTTGCATTTATGTTAATATCTATGCAATTTTATTAGATATTTTAAAATCTATTAAATACTTCTAAATTTTAGAGAAAAGGTTTGAACTATGAAACAGAAGCTCTGTGACAAATGATGCAACCTTCAAGATATTTATATATATCATTAGAATTTATGTAGGGAATGTCAATTTTAAGGTCTACGAGTTTGCTTTCAGGGCCCTGCCCATGGCCCTACAAAGCTAAGGAGAATTATCTAAAATATTTGGATATATAATTGAATAGCTCAAGTGTCCCTGGTGGCTCAGATGGTAAAGAGTCTGCCTGTGGTATGGGAGACCTGGGTTCGATCCCTGGGTTGGGAAGATCCCCTGGAGGAGGGCATGGCAACCTACTCCAGTATTCTTGCCTGGAGAAACCCCATGGACAGAGGAGCCTGGCGAGCTATAGTCCATGGGGTTGCAAAGAGTCAGACACGATTGAGAGATTAAGCACATAGCACAACACAATATTAACTTGATCTTTTTTGTTGTCTTATCTTAGTGCCTGTAACATTATTTATTGCCTGTAGTGTTAAACTCATTATGAGTTAGATTATATTAAGATTTTAAACGATTATCTTAATTAAGAATTATGCAGTCACTAATGAATAATAACAAAATTTAAGAGAGAGAAACTCAGATAAACACCTTGGTCAGTTATGGAGAAAATTATAATTGGAGAAATGTAATCCAAATATAAGCTGGCTGTAAGAGACTTAATGCATAATGCAAGAAGCAATTATACTAGCCTTCCTGAAAATTATACCACTCCAGTTTTTTCTTCAAATTTAGATTTTTTCCTTAATTATTAATCAACCTGATATTTGAGCCTAGACATTTTCCAATACTATTAAATTTGAGTAGGTTACTCTCCTTGATAACCAAATATGACTAGATTCTTAGGTAGAATATAATTCTTAAATATATTTTTCATTGTGTGAAAGCATTCTAGAAAAACATAGTCTGTTTTATACAAGTTATTCTTATTTGTTGTTTTTGTCTATAGAATATTGGGTAAACTATAACATCTTTATTGAAATGATGTGTTTTTTAATCCCTTTTACAACATTGTACTTACTACACTTTTCTGCAAACCCCACTAAGGGTCTAGGCATAGACTCTGAAGGTAATTCATTGCATCTGATTTTCAAAAAGACTTAGTAAGAATATCTCCATTTTTTGGTGACAAATCCTAGACCAGTACATATATAGCCATATTTCCTTTTTCAGATGAGCTCTTGTTTAAAAGGAAAAATATTCCTGTGTTTCTCCTCTACTACTCACACAGAACACTTTTGTGACCAGATGTGTCACACCAAGTTATTTTCCGACACCATGTGGGTGTCCGACAGTTCATTTCAATTCTAGCACTAACCAGAGTTAGCATAGACTGACAGTTTGGGGACTCAGACCTGCAAGACTGTCCCTCACTTCAGTGATTCAGATGCCAATGACAAGTTCAGGTTGTCATCTCTGCTTCTGACCAATAAGTTATAAATCAGGATTCCCCCTCCTGGGCTCCATAATTTGCTAGGATGACTCACGGAACTCAGGAAAACACCTAAGTTGACTGGTTTATTATAAAGGATATAGGAAAAGATAGAGATAAACAGCCAGATGAAGAGGTACATAAGGCAAGGTCTGGGAGGTTGCTAGGCACAGGAGCTTCTGTCCCTGTGGAGTGGGGGTGCACCACTCTCTGGGCCTGTGGGTGTGTTCAGCAACCCAGAAGCTCTCCAAATCCATTACAGATTTTTATGGAGCCTTCATCATGTAGGGACATGATTGCCTATTATCAGTAAATTGTGACTCTTTAGTCCTTCTCCCTACCTGAAAAGTGAAAGTGTTAGACACTCAGTCATGTCTGACTTTTTTGTGACCCCATGGATTGTAGGCTCCTCTGTCCATGGAATTCTCCAGGCAAGAATTCCACTAGAGTGGGTTGCCATTCCATTCTCCAGGGGGTCTTCCTGACCCAGGGACTGAACCCAGGTCTCCTGCATTACAGGCAGATTCTTTACCATCTGAGCCACCAGGAGCTGGCTCCTAATCATAGCTTGCTCTTCTGACCAGCCCCATCCTGAAGCCATTCAGGAGCCCACTAAGGGGGGGCCTCATTAGAACAAAGACATTCCGATCTCCCATGAAATTCTAAGGGATTTGGAAACTGTGCTAGAGACTGAGGTCCAAGACCAAATACTTGACCCAAAAATGCTCCTAATGCTCTTATCACTTAGGAAACTGTGAGGGTTTTAGGAGCTCTGTGCCAGGAACCAGAGGCAGAAACCAGTATCTAGATTTTCTGTGATTTCACAGATTTTCTTCCACAAAGAACTTGCCTCAGTTTGCATTATTTTCTTATAAAGATTAGTACAGCTATATATATATATGTAAAGCATGCAGTGTAGTTATAATCAGTCTCTTTTTAAAATAATTTTTTTTTTCATATTCTGCTTCTCTTTTTTCCCCTGTTTCTTCTATTTACCTGGAATGTGAGTGGAAGGGACACACCCTCGCTCCTTCATTTGGGAGAGGGTTTTGCACTTACTGAGCACCTAACATATTCTGATCACATAGGTGAGTGACCTTCTGGTAGAAACAGCAAGACCAACACCTGAAGCATTTCAAGAGGAGGAGGAACTACAGTGTGTCATCGTGACTGTAAGTCCCTTGAGTGACACCCTCCTCTGAAGCGACTGGTCAGAGACACAGCACTCCTTATTGACAAGTTAGGGCTGAAGAAACAGGACCCAGGGAAGCTCTAATAATAATAGCAGTAATATGACAAGGAGGAAATTTTAAGTGCCCATTACTTGCCAGTGTGCCTGCATGCTCAGGCGTTCAGTCATGTCCAGCTCTTTGTGACCCTATGGATTGTAGCTCTCCAGGCTCCTCTGTCCATGGGATTCTCCAGATAAGAAAACTGGAGTGGGTTGCCATTCCCTCCTCCAGGAGATCTTCCCAACCCAAAGACTGAACCTGCATCTCCTGCATTGGCAGGCAGGTGGATGCTTTACCACTGAGCCATCTGCAAAGCCCATTAGGTGCCAGACCCTATCCTAAGCAGTTTCCACATATTATTTCTTTCAGGCTTTTGAACAATCCGTTGTTAAGTCATCTTATTATACCCATGCACTTCCTCATGAGAAAAACCAACTCTGTTAGAGTTAGGTCTTTTTCTGATTTTAGTGGTGAAAAAAAGCCACCCATAAAAGAGTATTTCGGGAAACCATTGGTGGATTTCAGAAATGACCATAGATGCAGAACTGAATCTATAGCTATAAAAGCAAGATCCTGTGAAAAATATTGACAAGATTACATAAAGCACTTCTATAGAGTGCTTTCCAGATCCAAAAGGGAGGTGCGACTTCAGTGAGAAATCTTGATGATGATTCTTCTTGTTTTATACAAACTTTTTCTTCCAACTGAGATTGGCTCAAGCCCTCCATTTTTCACTGAATTGCCAAAGAATCTTTCCAATAATTTTTCTGAGACTTCTGCCTCTGTTACTTTGTTTTCAGCCTATTTTTCTTCACAGAACCAACTGAGAAATTTTCCAAACCCTATCCTGAATGTGATCCTGCTCTTTCAGAGATGCACTGCTTATAGGCTGAGAATGAAGGGCCTCAGAATGACATTCAAGGCCACCATCTACCTATTTAGTCCTTCTGCAGTTTACCAATCCCTGTCTCTCTTTCAATTCTTAGGAATCTTCACTACCGAGAAGGGTAAAGAGTGTAGGCTTTTAAGCCGGATACCCAAGATTCATATCTTGCTTCTACTTATTACTAGCTATGTGACTTTAGGCCAGTTACTTAACCTCTCTGTGCCTCAGTTTCTTGGGTATAGTGAGGATAACTATAGTAGGTATCTCCAAGGTTTATGCTGAAAACTAAATGAATGAGCTGGTGGATGTAAAGCACTTAGGACAGTGACTGGCATAAGGAAACTGCTATGTACAAGTCATTTATAATTTTTTTTACCTCTGTTCATTCATACTGTCAGACCTGGAATATCTCTCATTTCTGTCTCTCACAATTTGTCCTTTAAGAGTCTATTCAGATCCTCTTTTCACTGTGTCTTTCTAGAGTTACCTCCTCCACCTCAGGAGTGTGTTATTCGACTCCTCTCCATCTATGCCTATATCTTATTAGATTTGCACTCATGCCACCTGTCACAGTGTGTTTGTACATGGTATTTTCTTTCCTCTAGGATTTACTCTTGTTCCTTGAGGGCAAAGACAGTATGCTCAGTGTGTGGCACAATAGACAGAAAAATATTTAGATTTCCAGAAACCTAGGTTCAAATTAATTGAAGTATGTTGAAGGCCCTGTTACCTAATGTCTGTAAAGCCTTAGTTTACTCATCTTTAAAGTGGGTAAATAATAGTAACTTCATATGGTTATGTCATTATTAATCATCACTGTGATATTAGCTCTCAGTTCAGTTCAGTTCAGTTCAGTCGCTCAGTCATGTCCGACTCTTTGCGACCCCATGAATCGCAGCACACCAGGCCTCCCTGTTCATCACCATCTCTCAGAGTTCACTCAGACTCACATCCATCGAGTCAGTGATGCCATCCAGCCATCTCATCCTCGGTTGTCCCCTTCTCCTCCCGCCCCCAATCACTCCCAGCATCAGAGTCTTTTCCAATGAGTCAACTCTTCGCATGAGGTGGCCAAAGTACTGGAGTTTCAGCTTTAGCATCATTCCTTCCAAAGAAATCCCAGGGTTGATCTCCTTTAGAATGGACTGGTTGGATCTCCTTGCAGTCCAAGGGACTCTCAAGAGTCTTCTCCAACACCACACTTCAAAAGCATCAATTCTTCGGCGATCAGCCTTCTTCACAGTCCAACTCTCACATCCATACATGACCACAGGAAAAACCATAGCCTTGACTAAACGGACCTTAGTCGGCAAAGTAATGTCTCTGCTTTTGAAAATGCTATCTAGGTTGGACATAACTAAGTCAATAAAGCAGAAGTAGATGTTTTTCTGGAACTCTCTTGCTTTTTCCATGATCCAGCGGATGTTGGCAATTTGATCTCTGGTTCCTCTGCCTTTTCTAAAGCCAGCTTGAACATCAGGGAGTTCACGGTTCACGTATTGCTGAAGCCTGGCTTGGAGGATTTTGAGCATTACTTTACTAGCATGTGAGATGAGTGCAATTGTGCGGATATTAGCTCTAGCCCTTGGTATTTTGATAAATTTTATAACAATTTTCTTCACTGTCCTTCTTGTATGTTAATATATAGGTAAGCATAGATGTTTAAGGAGATTGTATAAAAAATGGCAAGGATTTCATCAATAACTAGAAATATTAACATCATGATGTGTGGCTTACCCCTAAGACCTCCAAACTCTTGAAATCATACAATTTTCTGGAGAACATTTTATGCCTTTCTTTGTGTATATGATATGGCCTTGTTGTTTCCTCAGTAACAACATGAACTATAATATGAGCATCTTTTTCCGCACATGTCCTCTCAAAGCACAGCTCCTTATGAACCAACATTTCAGATGAACAATCATGGATTATGTTAAATCCTAGAAGTTTTGAAGTTCTATGGCTTAACAGTTTTGGAGGACTTCTTTCTGGAGTTAATTTACTTAAAGTAATACTCAATATAATGTTTCTCTTTATGCCACTTTCTGTACAGGCTGTTTTCAGAAAATCAGTTAAGATTTTTGTTCAGTGCGAATATCTATAAACAGAGCTCAAATGTTCTCTGTGTACTTTCATCTAGTATCGTTCATCTAGGGCAGGACAGAATGGCCTGTGTTATTGCTTGCATCTTTCAGATAATAAATTAAGGATGAGGAAATATCAGATTAGATTGGAGAAAGAAATATATAACAACTTCATGTCTCTATAACCATTAGTAGATGCTCATTAGGGTCAAGGTTTTTTTCTCAATAAGTATTTTTTTCCCTCAAATACTCTTCTCTACCTCCGTATATTTTGCAGATAATTAATTGCGAAAATACAAATAAAAATATTTGGGAGGTACATTTTTTAATTTCAGCCATTTTTTCCACTATGAAAAACTTTGACAGCTTTGATGAAGTGACTTTAGATATAACAAAGTGGAAGAGCAGCATAAATAAGCATATGTTTACCACTGTTGTATCAGTCAAGGTTCTTCAGAGAAATAGAAGCAATTGGAGGTGTATATCTATGTCTAATATATATGGGGAGCTTTATCATAGAAATTGGCTCACATGATCATGGAGGCCAAGAAGTCCCATAGTCTGCCATCTGCAAGCTGAAGAACTAAGAAAGCGGTGAAATAATTTGATCTGAATCCAAAGGCCTAAGAACCAGGGGAGCTAATGTCTAGGGGCAGGGGAAGATGGATGCGCCAGCCAAAGGAAAGAGCAAATTCATCCTTTCTTTGCCTTTTTGGTCTATCCAGGCCCTCAACAGACTGGATGGATGCATGCCACATTAGTAGAGAATCTTCTTTACTCAATCTACTGATTCAAATGCTAATCTCTTCTGGAAATACCCTCACAGACACACACAGAAATAATGTTTTGCCAGCTATCTGGGCATCTCTTAGTGCAGTTGAATTGACATAAAATTAAGTATCATAACTGTGTAATCTAGGGCAAAATTGGTGAACAAAACTGAAACCTGCATGAATGTGTAGGGTTGGGGAAATGTTTAATACAATGATACTTTTTTAAAGTCACCCAATCATAATAGTGTCTAGTTCTTCTACATCCCTGTTGTATAATTTTGTAATTTGAGGGAGTTGATCATAGAGAGAGAGGATTTGTGATTAACGGTAGGAAGGATGTTTGAGGCATTTTTATCAATATGATTTAGAGTTAATGAAGATCTAACATACCAGGACAGAAAACATCCTTGCTAAAGTAGAATTCTCAAAGTTGAGCCTGGTTCTTTGATTTTCTTAATTTAAATTTTATTGGAGTACAGTTGCTTTACAATGTTGTGTTAGTTTCCGCTGTACAGAAAAGTGAATCAGCTGTATGTATACATACATCCCCTCTTTTTTTACATTTTCTTCTCATTTAGGTCACAATAGAGCACTGAGTAGAGTTCACTGAGTTATATAGTAAGTTCTCATTAGTTATCTTTTATCCATCTGTGCTAAGTCATTTCAGTTGTGTCTGACTCTTTGCAACCCTATGGACCATAGCCCACCAGGCTCCTCTGTACATGGAATTCTCCAGCAAGAATACTGGAGTGGATTGCCATGCCCTTCTCCAAGGGATCTTCCTGACCCAGGGATCAACCCACATCTCTTATGTCTCCTGCATTGGCAAGTGAATTCTTAACCACTAGCACCACCTGAGAAGCCCTATCTATTTTATACTTAGTATCAATAGTGTATTTATGTCAATCCAATTTCCTAATTCATCCCAACCTCCCCTTATCCCCTTGGTAGCCATACTTTTGTTCTTTATGTCTGTGTTTCTATTTCTGTTTTGAAAATAAGATTATCTATACCATTTTCTAGATTCCACATATATGTGTTAATATACAATATTTGTTTTTCTCTTTCTGACTCACTTTACTATGTATTACAGACTCTAGATCCATCCACATCACTACAAATGACTCAGGTTTGTTCCTTTTTTATGGCTTAGTAATATTCCATTGTATATATGTACCACATCTTCTTTATCCATTCCTCTGTTGATGGATGTTTAGTTTGATTCTTATTGATTCTTATTTGATTCTTATTACTTTGCTCATTCATTCAATACTTCTGTGCTTTTGAAAGTTTAAAAACTTTGAATAAAACCTGTTAAATATAACACACATACACACACATAGAGGGATACACACACACATATGAACATACCTAGCAATACTCAGTATTGAGAGTTAATTAACAGGTTATTTTATTTGACTCAAATCTTACTGTAAACATTGCAAAAAGTTTTCTCCGTAAACACTTAACCTTTGTGGGGGTGGCAAAATTAATTTAGGCTAATTGAAAATAGCTATGAATGGACATATATCTAATTTATGGTAACATAAAACATAGTTATAAACATGTCACTCCATATGATATATGGTTAAGTTTTGCTATTAATTTCCAATTCATCTAAATTGAAATTATTGAAGACTTTTAGTCAGATGTTTTGTTTTTCTTTTTCTTTTAGAATTATGTCTTTAATCCCGTGATTTTGTAGAATTCAATTTAAAAACATTTACTGTCAATTATGAGGCTTTCTTGGTGACTCAGTGATAAAGAATCCTCCTGCCAAGGCCGGAGATGAGTTTGATCCCTGTGGGGAAGATCCCCTGGAGGGGGAAATGGAAACTCATTCCAATATTTTTGCCTGGGAAATACCATGGACAAAGGAGTCTTGTGGGCTATCGTCCCAGGGGTCACAAAGAGTCAGATGTGACTGAGCACACACACAGTTATCACATATATTATGTAGTTTAAGTTGGCTGCACCTCAGTGACTAAGAGAATACCCCCAAATAAAGCTTAAACAAGATAGAAGTCTTCCTCATGTAAACAGAAGTCTGGAGGCAGGCAGTTCACCGTTATCTGATGCAGCCTCATTTTCATCAGAAATATAAGCTCCTAGTCAATGCTCTTCATCCTCAGCTCTGGCTTTCATGCTTCAGGTAACTGCATGGTCTGAGATGGCTTTGGGGGCTAGAATCCTCACATCTGCATCTCAAGCAGCAGGCAATTAAAAAAGAGAACATTGCCTCTGAGTTAAACCAGGGTTTTATAATTAAGGGGGACTGGAATAATGGATATTGAATGGGAACTCTGTATCCCTCCACATAATCTGCAAAATGCAGGCTGCTAATCAGTTATTATAACCAAAAGCTTATTTCTTTGTTTGTGTCAGGCTGTGGCTTTGAGCAGTGTCTGTGTGTTTTTCACTTAGCTGCTTTTGTGTTTTGCCTCTGACATGTAGGGATTTTTAACCGATTTGCTTTTCGGTGGAAAAGTAACACCCTAATTAAATTGATGTTGAAAAGAATACTTCATTATGCAGAAATGTGAATATTGTGGTACTTCCTACTTAAAACAATTGAATATCTCCCTTGACAGATATATTATTGTAGATCATCTCATATGTGATAATTTTAAAGACATACAGTAGTGATATTCAGAAAACAAGCACAGGATCACTATGAAATATTCTTATTTATTTGAAATCAAATATCACTATTTGTCAGGTACTCATTTTAAGTCTTTTGCAAATATTAGTTCATCTACCTTTTTCACTTTCATTCTCTCAAGAACAGATAGTGGAGCTTCCCAGAGGCCACGTGGCTTATGATGACACCAGCTCTCCCATGGCTAATGCATGTGTGCTTGTGATGCTTGCGTTTGAAATGTTTCTCAGTTTTAATTTCTTCTACAGTAGATATCTATAGATACAATACACATAAGTAATAGCTTTTTAGGATCCTCAGTAATATTCAAACATGAAAAAGAGTCCTGAAACAAACAAAAAATCACTGCTAGAACATCAGACTAGATTAAACATTTGATTAACACAGTTCTCTATAATTTATCTATTAATCAACATTTAGAAAACCTGGTAGCTATATTCAGAGTATAGATTGCTATGGTGGAAACGAAGAAGTGTGAAATTATAGTTCTGTTGAGGTAGCCAAGTAAATGTGTGTGTGTATGTGTGTGAATCAATGAGCTACTGGAATGACGATCCTAAGTAACAAACCATACCAAAGCTGGTAGTGTGAAGCAACATGCACTGCTTATTACACACAGATCTGTAGATTGACTGGCAGGTTGGGCTGATCTTGGCTGGACTCACTCATGTATCTGCAGGAAGCCATGGATTGATTGGGGGCTAGAATCAAGAATGCTTCAGATAGGATGCAGGAAGATGCAGCTCTTCCCCCCATGTCTCATTCTCTAGAAGGATAGACTGATTATGTTCTCATAGCTATGAGAACACAGATACAAGAAAGGAGATACTTGCTAGGGCAAGCAAGGGGAAATACTAAAGGGTTTTCCAGGCCTGTGACTGATATTATGTCTGCTCATTGTCCACTGACCAAAGCGAGTTGCATGATGATGCTTATAGTTGACACTTCACCCACCCTGAGAGAGAAAAAACCGGGCCAGCAGGCAGTGCAATCAGGGTACCACAGAGTGTATATTTGATAAAATAGAATTTAAAATTACATTTGAGATGTATTTATCTGTAAAGAATAATGTGACACTGTGACAATAGAAGATACATGATACTTGACGTCATTTTCTTGATTTCTTTGTTCCACAATTTCACAAATCAATCAGCTCTAAGATGAGAAATGGGCATATCTTGTGTAAGAAATTTATGATAACATTTTATTTATTTAACTTTTATTTTCTTCTTTAAAAAGGAATCATAATACCCATTTACACTGTGGGTGAGATTTGAAGAATTAGTGTGGTAGCATTACCAAAGGTAATTTACAGAATCTCATGGCAATATTGAGACAAGTTTGCTGTATAAGAGGTGTAAACAAGTACTAGATGGGAAATCCAACAGGTATCCCTGTTTTACTGTAGGCTGGCCTCTTCATTAAACTCTACCCTCTTTCTAGTCTTGAGTCCTTTTCTTCTTTGCCTCATGGCTTTATCTAGAAACTTTCACCCTAACTCACCTTCAATATTTTTGCTCACCAGTGAGAACCCTTAAAGCCACATCAGATTTTCATTTCAAACTCACATCTTCTGTGTCTTTGTTGCTTCTTGTTAAATTTATAATCCTATTACTTTGTTCCTCCTAATTTTAACATCATCTTTGAAAAATCATGTCTCTTACACATAATGATTTTATTAAGATTTCTTTTTTTCTGACATTTGATGTTGGGGAGACCCTACCAAACTCTAAAATGGCATTTTTCTTCATTTCTCTCATAGTCTTTCTTTAGTATTCCATATACTATTTTCTTTCTTTTTTAAATTTTTTTATTTTTATTTTTACTTTATTTTACTTTACAATACCATATTGGTTTTGCCATACATTGACATGAATCCGCCACGGGTGTATACGAGCTCCCAATCCTGAATCCCCCTCCCCGCTCCCACCCCATATCATCTCTCTGTATCATATGCGTGCACCAGCCCCAAGCATCCTGTATCCTGTATTGAACATAGGCTGGCACTTCGTTTCTTACATGATAGTATACATGTTTCAATGCCATTCTTCCAAATCATCCCACCCTCTCCCTCTCCCACAGAGTCCAAAAGTCCGTTCTATACATCTGTGTCTCTTTTGCTGTCTCGCATACAGGGTCATCATTGCCATCTTTCTAAATTCCATATATATGTGTCAGTATACTGTATTGGTGTTTTTCTTTCTGGCTTACTTCACTCTGTATAATANAATCATCCCACCCTCTCCCTCTCCCTCAGAGTCCAAAAGTCCATTCTATACATCTGTGTCTCTTTTGCTGTCTCGCATACAGGGTCATCATTACCATCTTTCTAAATTCCATATATATGTGTCAGTATACTGTATTGGTGTTTTTCTTTCTGGCTTACTTCACTCTGTATAATCGGCTCCAGTTTCATCCATCTCATTAGAACTGATTCAAATGTATTCTTTTTAATGGCTGAGTAATACTCCATTGTGTATATGTACCACAGCTTTCTTATCCATTCATCTGCTGATGGACTATTTTCAAACCATGCTACCCTGAATTCCTCCTGCTGCTTGGAAGATGGGATTGGTTTAAGGACCCCACACTATAGTGTTAGTGACTGGACCAGTTTACCCTTACCAGGCTGAACTTTCATTTAATAAAAGACAAATGGAAAGGGTGATGATTGATACTTAATGGAGAAATATTAAACTATTTGGAAACCATTATGAGTTCTCTTTTCGTTCATAATAAAAACTGACACTTATTTAATGCTTTCTATTCCCCTGGAGGAGGGCATGGCAACTCACTCCAGTATTGTTGCCTGGAGAATCCCATGGATGGAGGAGTCTGGTGGGCTGCAGTCCATAGGATCACAAAGAGTCGGACAGGACTGAAGTGACTTGGCACAGCACAGCACATTCCATACTACGTTATTGCGCACGAGGCAGCCTGACTATTGGACTTTGAGAAAGAGATGCTCTCCTTGGCTTTCCCTGGTGACTCAGATGGTTAAGCATCTGCCTACAATGCAGGAGGCCTGGGTTCGATCACTGGGTCAGGAAGATCTCCTGGGGAAGGGAAGGACTACCCATTACAGTATTCTTGCCTGGAGAATTCCACGGACATAGGAACCTGGTGGGCTACAGTCCATGGGTTGCAAAAACTTGGACATGACTGAGAGGCTAACACTTTTCACTTTCACTTTCACGGTATATACTACATTATTGCACACTAGGCAAACTTAAGTACTGGACTTTGAGAAAGAGATAATCTCCTTGGTCTTTCACATCAGGGTGTTTCTTTTATTCTTATGTCTGATTCTCTGCCCTTCATTCAAAGTATAGAGGCTTCATCCTCTTGTTCATCCTGTGATGGCTGGTTTTGTCCTTAGATTCATGCTCATTTGTGGCTTTCTCTGCCTTTCTGCTCACTTTTGCTTTCTCCTTCCCTTCTGTTTCTCTCTTGATATCCTTACTTTACAGAATTTTAGTTTGTATTCACATGATCCCATCACAAAGTAATTCCTTTTTATTTATCTCTAGACCTTAAGATTTAAAAATTAATCATGGTTTTGATGCATTGAGCAAAGTCATGATGTGAAAGAATCTAGTGGAACCACTTTATTAACAGAATAAAGAATTTATTACAGAGTAAAGAATTCTTCTGTATTGTGGGAAATCACCATCTAGTTTTTGGATCTGAAAACTAGAGATTTCCTTTAGTCATCTACTTGATGGGAATTAAAAATGTCCTTAAATGTAAGCTTTGTTTTTTGTTTTGCATAAATGATTATTTGTTACTCTTTACTTGGCATGCCTCAAACCAAATTCATTGCCATTGTTTTTCCAACATCCTTCCCTCATCCAGAATGGATGGCACAACGAGCTTCATATTTGCCTAGATTAAAAGCATCAGTCATTGTCACTTTCTCCTTAGTCCTCTTGCTCACATTTAAGGCTCTCTTTCCCAAACTTTTCTCTCCTTTTCTTTCTCCCTCTCATTACTGCTGCCCTATCTTGGTTCAACATTTTAATTTTATTCTTTAGCTAAGATGCATTGGGCAAAGTCAGGATGTGAAAGAATCTAGTGGAACCATTTTATACAGAGCACCCTCTCCTAACTGGCCTCCCTGTCTCAAATTATTGTGTTTTTTTTTTTCCAAAATATCCTCCATAATTATGCTTTTAAAAATTCCTGGATGGAACATATGTGACTGAGCAACTGAACATGCATGCATACATGTACAGATGAAACATATTACTCCCTTGAAACACTGGCAGTAGCTCACCATTGCCTGTAGAATAATTCAAGTCTGTACTTGGAGGTGACTCACCAGGCCTTTTAACCACACCCCGCATCTACCTTTCCAGCTTCAGCTTTCTTTTTGTCCCTCATACACCACATGCTGTGACCCACATCTACATTTTCTGCAATCCCAGGGAGCACCAGCACATTTATCTCTTCCATGCCCCATTCATCACCCAGCCCCCTATAATGCCCCAGGGTACCCATAAACACAGAGAAGGGTAGAAAACTCATGAACTCAGAGCAGAGAAGCTCCATAGGAGGACCCTGAACTGGAAGAGTGGTCAGCAAGTACCCTCATCACATACTGTTGTGAATTAAATAGTCAACTTCTAGTTGTGAACTTGGCCTAAGATACCTTATTCTACTTAACATCCCTCATGTTTGAGCCTGAGAAATGTGCCAGCCCTGACCAGCTGTTTCTCTCCATGGACTGAGTTCCATTTTTGTACCCACAGCCAGTACCCAATTAGTTGCTTTCACGGTGGCTACCATCTGAAGTCCTGCTTTACCCCAGAGATCAGCTCCCCTCTCACCACTCCCCTTTCTGCCCACCTTGCTACTGGGCCTTGCTCTCCAATCAGAACTTGTGGGTGACTCTCTTCACCAAGATGGAGCTCAAATTCTCTAAGCTTGCAAAGCACATTTGGTTTAAAAGGATACATAAATAGATCGCCTGTAGCTTGAAAGTTTTCTTTGCTGTTAAAAGTTATCCTTCACTTATACCTTTAATGCTAACTCTTATCTCTCCTTCCACCACCCCTGCTTGAAACCAGGGCCCTGTCTATTGCAAAGTAATTGCCGGAACAGAATAGAGCACTGAAATATCTCTCTACTTCCCTCCCCAGCAGCTTTTCTATCTAGATAATTGCAGGGGAACTTGCTGAATGATACAGATGAAATTGTGTACAAGACCCTATTGCAACAACAGCATTTCAGATGCTTGTCAGACCTGGGTGGGTCCTTGTTATTCCTTTTCACTGACTGCTGTTTTTCTATATATATTTGGTAATTTGAATGGAATTTTGTTTAGGGATGCTTACAGTTCTTGAATGTCAGATATTTCCTTATTCATGGACACGACACAACTTAAAATGCCATTGCTACTTTCAATACACCTCTAAAATAAACCAATTTTCTCATCTTAATTTTTATTTTATTTTTTTTAAGTGAGAGCATGCAATTTTCAGTCACAGGGAGGAATACAAAAGTCTATGCTAGTTAATATTCTAGTTCAAACCTTGCTTTCAATCTCCGGCTTTGTTCACTGTCAAGGTAATTATTCCTTTCTTACTTTATACCTCTGAAGTGGTTTTCACATTATGTTTTACTGATGCTTTTATATTTTATTATAATTGTATACTCTTCTGAGTATGGAGCTTTAAGGGCAAGGGTCATAGTCATTCTTTGCCCTACAGTCTAGTACATTATAGAGCTAACATAGCAAGCAAAGGTTGACTCTATTTTTATATCCGTGGAGCTGAGCACAGACAGATGGTGGGTTTTAGGAATTGTGGATGGAACTGGTATATCAAAGGCATTTAAATTAAAG
Source organism: Cephalophus harveyi (assembly GCA_006410635.1). NCBI lineage: Eukaryota > Metazoa > Chordata > Mammalia > Artiodactyla > Bovidae > Cephalophus > Cephalophus harveyi. Next base: position 136,615 of record SJYT01053572.1, read on the forward strand.
TTCTTTTGGGGCCTAGGAAATAAAGAATGGAGTGAAACTACACTAGTAATCACTACTGTCTTTTGAGACCTAGGCAACATACTTTATATACAATCTGATTTTAATTCAAATCTCAACCTAACACTGTTTATCAAGTATGATGGTCTTTCTTTTACAGTGGAAACCTGACATGTAGGAGAGTTAAGTAACTTTCCCCAAGTCATCAACTATCAGAAAAGAGACTAGGCCTTAATCCCAGTTTTCTATAGACTTCAAAGTTCAAGGGTTACATTGCTTCTCAATATATTTTATGAATGAAAAAAATCCCAACTTAAGTTAAAAAAGCAGCCTGATACATTGATCTAGTATGGATATTTAAATGACAGCTTTAACTCAGGAATGCTGTTTCTTGATACTGAGATATATTTTCTTAAATCTCTATTCCTATATTTGTAATCTAGGCTTAAGTAAATAGTGTTTTCTTACCAAAGTTATAACAAGATGGTGTCATATTGATATCTATTCAAGATTCTACATCTCCTGAGCTATGTCTGAGTATTACACTTTGTGTTTTCATGGATAAGGAAAGCAATGCTTGTTTCTCAAAGATTCAAAGACATTTATATGTTGGTTTTCTAATAGTCCACCATATAGTTAATCATAGCCTACACACCATTTTTCTATTCACTCCATTGTCTGTGATATTTGGATAATTTCAATGTTGTAAATCAGTGTTGAAAATAACATCCTTACATATAATTTTTGCATTTAGTATTTTCTTAGAAGTGAAATTGCTTAGAGAATACAAACTTTTTGACAGCTTTCCATAGATATTTCCAAAATGATGTCAGCAAGGGGTATACATATACATCAGCATGGTGAGAGCATGGGTTTTAGTGATGGTCATTTTTTTGGGCACCATTTTAAGAAATTTGCTTCTTTGATAGGCAATAAATAGTACTTAGGTTACTTAATTCCTGTAAAGGCAAAACAATTATTCATATATTTAATGCCTGCATATATTTCTTTTCCTTTAAGCTGTCCTTTCATGTCTTTGTCACATTTTCCATATAAATTTCATGGGTTTTATGTTTATTTCCAAAAGTTCTTTATATTTTAAAATGTTATCCCTTTGTTGTATCTGGTATATCCTCCTTTTCTCTTTCCTCAAGTCTCCAGGTTACGGTGGGAGCATTTCTACTACTATATAGAATTAATCTTCCCTCCAGTTTTCCTCTTTTACTGTACTTTAGATTTTGCTTCCACTAATTTGATTTTCTGCCCTCCCAAAGTCTGTCTTCAGCATATTTATTTAATCTATTTATAGGACATAATTTTGTCACTTTCATGTAAACTTTCTTCTTGTCACTTTTTTTGGTCAATTTTCATCAATAACATTTTACACAAGATAGTGCTTCATTGATTCAGATTCTACTTCTTGTTGATTTATGTTTTTGTAACGATTGGTCAGAATAGGGGAAGAACTCATGTATATGTTCTACTAAACACCAAGAGTTATGCTTTATTTATGAATATGAATTAATTAACCTTAATTCATTTAGATTTCACAAAAATATAATGAATTAGGCACCACTGTTCCCCTTTTTTCAGATGTTAACTTTCAGAATGTTAACTTCCTCACAAGGACTCACGGACCTCCTAAGAAAGGTATCTATTGCTTTCATATGTTGCTTCTTTGTTCTGTGTATGTATAAAATGCCAACTTTCTAAACTAATAGTGTAGAAAAGATTGTTCAAGGTATGTTTAAATTAGGCATATAATTTTCTTTTAGTTTTTCATAGAATTGTTAATATAAGGGTCTTCTCAGGTGGCACAGAGGACCCTGATGAGCTACAGTCCATGGGGTATCGAGCAGTCAGATACAGCTGAGCAAACACACACACACGTTAATACAAATATTTTATTGGTTAAATCAGGTTACCCAGTGAAGTGAAATCACTGTCGTGTCTGACTCTTTGCAACTCCATGGACTGTAGCCTACCAGGCTCCTTCGTCCATGGGAAAAATAGCTTAGTCTCAGGCCTTTGCTATATTAGAAAATATTAAGATTAGTTTTCTTGAAAGTACTGTGAATTTTACCTACTCCAACTGAGAATAGCATACCTCCGCTTGTCTTCATTAAGAGCTCATCCTCTGCCCCATGACCGAGTAGGAAGTTCTGTCAAAGCCATGGTTGAGATATAAGGAAGCCAAATGTGTTTTGGGGGGAGGATTAAATTCAAATCCCATCTCCCAAGCTAATATAAAATAATTGTAAAGTCTGGGGGAAAACATTTAATGGACTGTGTCCCATGATCTTTGAGGTGCATTCAATTTTTCTTAAACTAGAAGGCCTGGAGTCTATACTCTCTGGTAAAGAGGTAGATGATTCCTCAGGCTTTTCTCAACGTTTATTTTTTGATTCAGTGAGAGTACAACCTACAAGGATTTAATTTTGCTCTATCTCGATACCCATCCTCTGTGAAAAGGACATTGAAAATAATCTATGGTGTTTCCTTGAACTCATTTGAGCCATTTGAAACTATGCTGAATCTGCTTAAGGCAGGGAACAATTGTATAAACTTAAAGAACATTGCCGTATCAATAAAAATATACCATTATAGTCCTATTTACAAATAATCCTCTTTAATAAAATTTAATTCAGCATCCTTAAGGGTAAAATAGAATCTAAAGTAAGATAAATTTAGCTTTAGTTATTTGGAGTTTTAATACTCTTAGTCCTAGGCACATAGGCACATAAGAATTTTCTAATTTTCTTTAAGGAAGCTTGTTTATATGTAGCTGTTTTTTTTCGAATAGTCTTGAGGGCTGTTATGCCTCCTTGGAAAACTAATGAAAAGGAATGAATTAAATCCTAGTTTTAGAAATGCGGGTGATTTTTATTGGGTTATTCTGTAACATGCGTGCATGTGTGCTCAGTTGCTTTACTCGTGTCTAACTCTTTGCTACCTTATGGACTGTAGCCTGCAGGCTCCTCTGCCCATGGGATTCTCCAGGCAAGAGTACTGGAGTGAGTTGCCATACCTTCCTCGAGGGGATCTTCCCAACCCAGGGATCGAAACTGTGGCTCCTGCATTGCAGGCAGATTCTTTACCGGCTGAATCACATGGGAAGCCCATTCTATAACATATGTTTGCCTGTTCCATATGTCTTCAGTTCAGTTCAGTTGTCGCTCAGTCGTGTCCGATTCTTTGTGACCCCATGAATCACAGCACGCCAAGGCTCCCTGTCCATCACCAACTCCCGGAGTTCACTCAGACTCACGTCCATCAAGTCAGTGATGCCATCCAGCCATCTCAACCTCGGTCGTCCCTTTCTCCTCCTGCCCCCAATCCCTCCCAGTGTAAGAGTCTTTTCCAATGAGTCAACTCTTCACATGAGGTGGCCAAAGTACTGGAGTTTCAGCTTTAGCATCATTTCTTCCAAAGAAATCCCAGGGACATGGAGATCTTTTTTGTATGGTTCTTCTGTGTGTTCTTGCCACCTCTTCTTAATATCTTCTGCCTCTGTTAGGGTTAGTCTTAATACTTATTTTTTCCTTTAATACGGAAATGGACTTGTTATATGAAAATATTTAAATGGTTCATAATATTTCTCTTTTCTCTTTAATACATGTAAAAAATGCTGAATCTTAGCAGCCATGTAAATGATGCTTATAACTTACAAAATATTTTACAATTAAAGTCTCTCCAAGAACAAAATGAAACACCCTATTATACTTTATGGAAACATAAACTGGATCTAATAAAGTCCTCAGAGTGGGTCTGAATAAATGCTTATGAAGTCATGGCAGTTAATTATGGGTTCAAATGCTTGTGATCTTGGTAACAAGCTTACCTCACTCTGACCTTAGCTTCTTTTCATAGTCAGCTTCTTTTCACTATCACACATCAGGCACAGTTTGACTCTCAGCATAATGAGGACCTATGAGAATTTAAAGCTTTGGGTTATACCTGATAAGTTCTATCAAATTGTTCAGCTGGCAACATCCTCCATCCATTTTTGTTCCTAGAGTCTATTTCCAACACAGCAGATAGAATGAACTTGGAAAGTGTAAATCAGAACCAATCTCCACCCTGCTCAAAATTTCTCTATACTGCTGCTAAGTCACTTCAGTCGTGTCCGACTCTGTGCGACCCCATAGACGGCAGCCCACTAGGCTCCCCGGTCCCTGGGATTCTCCAGGCAAGAACACTAGAGTGGGTTGCCATTTCCTTCTCCAATGCATGAAAGTGAAAAGTGAAAGTGAAGTCGTTAAGTCGTGTCCGACTCCCAGCGACCCTATGGACTGCAGCCTACCAGGCTCCTCCGTCCATGGGATTTTTCCAGGCAAGAGTACTGGAGTGGGTTGCCATTGCCTTCTCCAAGCAGCCTCTCCCATTTCTCACTGTTGCTAGCTTCCTCTCCATTTCTGTCCTGACCAGTTCAGACCCCTCTCCCAGGCACCACACCCTTCTATATCTTCTTAGTGATTGTAATTAAAATAAAATGAAAGCCCCCTGCCATGGCCCATGGGGCCACACACCATCCATTTCCTTCCTGCAGCCCACATTATTTTCCCCAACCACTCCTGATTCTTTCTTCTCGTGTCACTCTGACCTTCAGGCTCTTCTGTCAAATAGACTGAACTTCAGTCAGTTCCTGGCCCTTTACATTGGTGGACCTGCTTTCTGACCTCACTCTTTTTCTCTAAGTCTGTGCCCCAATATTACCTGCTTTGTGAGGCTTATCTTGACCATCTCATTAAAACAGCCCTTGCTTCTCCATCACACCCTCTTTATTCTGATTTATTTTCCTTCCTAACATTAGTTATTGCCTGAATCTGGTGACGCAGTCGTGAAGAATCCATCTACCAATGCAGGAGACCTGAGTTCAGTTCCTGGATTGGGAAGATCCCCTGGAGTAGGAAATAGCAACCCACTCCAGTATTCTTGCCTGGAAAATTCCCTGGCAGAGGAATGGCCGGATACAATCCATGGGATTGCAAAGAGTCAGACACGACTGAGCACGAATCTGAAATATTATTTGTATTCTCACTTATTGCTAGCTTTCTTCACTGGCATATAAGCGCCTTGAGTTCAGGATCCACTGTATGTCCAGAGTCTAGAACAGTGTATGGTGCAGAGTAGACACTCAGAAGTTACCTGGTGAATCACTTAATTTGGAATAAAATGAGCAATGTTTCACTGGCCTGAATAGGAAGCTAGTATTCTGAACCCCATTTCTTATCACTTATTCTCTCTCCCAAATTAGATCTTCTATGTGCTCTTTTTCAGTATCTACCTCCTTATGATAAACTTTTTAATGTCAGATAGCCTCAATTAGAATCCTATTTCTAGAGTTTAATTTTTAAGTGATATCTTTCTAACACTTGTTTTCTCAACATTATAGTAGACATTGTAGTAGTACTGATTACCTCAGGGCTATTGTGAAGCTTTGTTGTAGCTAATTCTTTATTCATACATTCAGTTCAGTTCATTTCAGTTCAGTTGCTCAGTCCCCGTGAATCACAACACGCCAGGCCTCCCAGTCCATCACCATCTCCCGGAGTTCACTCAAACTCACATCCATCGAGTTGGTGATGCCATCCAGCCATCTCATCCTCTGTCGTCACCTTCTCCTCCTGCCCCCAATCCCTCCCAGCATCAGAGTCTTTTCCAATGAGTCAACTCTTCTCATGAGGTGACCAAAGTACTGGAGTTTCAGCTTTAGCATCATTCCTTCCAAAGAACACCCATTACTCAACTGCTAAACAGCATTTGGAATATTATATCCCTCTTGTAACACTTCCCTTAACTTTGACTATAAGTCACTCTCTTGATTTTCTTTCCATTTATCCAGCCCCATCTCTCTATTTCTATCTGTGCCCTGAAGCTAAAGTGGGCCTTCTTCTGTTTTCTTTTCCTCCTCATCCCTCTTCTTATCTCCCCCTTCCTTTCCCTTCTCTCCCCTTCCTCCTCTTCTCCCTAATACGTCCATCTTTGGTAATCTAAACCATTTTCTTTCTTTATATAACTTCAGTTTCCCAATATGCTGCAAACATTTATCTCTTGCTTTGACTACAGGTTAATAAGTTCAGCTGCTGACTTGATATATACCTCTAGGTGTATATGTCACTTTATTTGCTCAAAGTTAGATATATTTTATAAATTCATTTTTTAAATAGTATATCCTCATGGCTATTTCAATTTATTTTGGCTGTACTGCATGGATGCAGGATCTTAGTTCCCCAGCCAGAGATAGAACCCGTGATCCCTGCAGTGGAAGCCTGGAGTCCTAACCACTGGACTGCCAGGGAAGTCCCTAGATATATATCTTGCTTTACTTGCTCAAATCAGTTGTCTTGATTCCTCCTCTCTACCTCCCCCACCTCCCCAGTTATTTTCTTCTATTTTCTGTTCATAAGTGGCAACATCATGTTTTAGTTGCTCAAACCAAAACTTAGATTTTCATGCTTGCTATCTGTTTGCTTTTCATTACCCCACCCAACTGACCAGCAAGATTTACATATTCTACCTCCAAAGAATGAGTTCAATCATGTATCTGCTTTTCTTTATCTCTTTCCACATCACTGGGGAGAGAGCCTTCCAACTGGTCCAACTATGTCTATTCTTGAACCACCCTCCAAATCTATTTTCCAACTTGCAGCCAGAGAATGGTGTTCCAGTCGTGTTACTCTTACTTAAACACATTTCAGTGGTTTCCCATTGCAAGTTTGGTAATACCAGCTTCTGTACCATGGTCTACCAGGCCCTCCGCGGCCTGGCCTTCCTTACCTTTCCCAGTCCACCTCCCACGCATCTTTTTCTGACTACTCATGCTTGAGTCTCTTTCATCTTCTTTCTCTTCTCAGACAAACCAAAGTATTTCTTACCTCAGGATATTTTTACTTGTTCTTTCCTTTGCCTGAGACAGTTTTGGTCAGATTTTTATAGGGTTATGTCCTTTTCCTCCAGATTTTAGCCTAAATGTTATCTTCTCAAAGAGGCCTTTCAACCTACCCTGTGCCCCCTGCCTCTAAGTTCTTCTGTTATATCTCCCAACTTATGTCCTTCATTACAGTCACACAATCTGAATTTTGCTTATTTATTACTGGTTGCCTGTTCACCTACAACTCTCATATCCATGAGGGCAGAGAATATATCTGTTTTGTTCACTGTTGTGACTCTGATGCTTAGAACATTACATGGACCATTCATTCAACTAATGTTTGTTGAATGAATGAAATGAGATAATGGATATAATGTATTTAGTCTTGTATGGCAAATGGAAAGTACTCAATACATGCTAACTTACTATTAAAAGTACTGTTTCTCTTTTACGCTGTGATTTCAGTGTTGCCTCCTGTTATGGTGGTTGAGGGAGCAGTGATTATCATTTCACTTCTTGGTTGAAATCATTTTCAGTCATTTCAGGGGTTGGTTGGTTTAGTCGCTAAGTCATTTCTGATGCTTGTGACCCCACGGACTGGAGCCTGCCATGCTCCTCTGCCCATGGGATTTTCCAGACAAGATTACTGGAGTGGGTTGTCATTTCCTTCTCTAAGGGATCTTCCCGACCCAGGGATTGAACCTGGGTCTCTTGCATTGCAGGCAGGTTCTTTACCAACTGAGCTATGAGGGAAACCCAACAGTTGATTAGATTACCTTCTCTCTTTGAATTAAACAGCTCTCTCAGCAGGGAAACTGCTGGGTAAACCTGGTTTGAGAGACAAGTAATCATGCATCGATTTCATTCACTTATTAAGTTTTTGCTGAGTACCTTATTATGTATGATCTCATGCCTACTTTAGCTTTGTGTAAAGTGAAACTGATNATTAAACAGCTCTCTCAGCAGGGAAACTGCTGGGTAAACCTGGTTTGAGAGACAAGTAATCATGCATCGATTTCATTCACTTATTAAGTTTTTGCTGAGTACCTTATTATGTATGATCTCATGCCTACTTTAGCTTTGTGTAAAGTGAAACTGATTCAATGCATCCTAAACTTCTAAGGTCATATTAAAGTGGCTAAATAAAATCACAAATTTTTGAGCAACAATAGATGAATAACACAGAGAATAATTGCAAGAAGGGAAAATTTGTTTCTCAAGAATAGTGTACCACATGAGCCTTGAAGAACAGGTGACGGGAAGGTTCCTGTGAAGCTATTAGAGATACTTCAGTGGGTCTTTAATGGGAAACTTCTTTCCAAATATGTTTGTTTGTTTCCTATGCTCCTCTTTCTGGGATAATCCTGGAACTCATCATTTAACTGAGAAATCATATATTTACCTCCAGATGATGACCAGACTGGGTTGACCATGTTTCCATTCCTTGATGCCCTTTCTTTATATTCTTGTTTTTAAACCCCCCGGCCCTTGCCCTTCTGGTCCATCTTCCATTTTGTTGTCGTTGCTCAGTTGCTAAGTCATGTCTGACTCTTTGTGACCCCATGGACTGCAGCACACCAGGCTTCCCTGTCCTTCACTATCTATCTCCCAGAGTTTGCTCAGATTCATGCCCTTTGAGTCAGCAGTTTTACTGTCACGGTAAAATTTAGGAAGTAGAGATCTAATATGTCACTGTGCTCCTTAAAATCCTTCAACAAGCACTGATTTCCTTGCGGTTTGTTCGTGTGTTTCAGGCGTGGTTAGATACCAGTTTTGTGTTTTTGTTTTTGTGACACTGTTTCCCATGACAGTGGGTCTCTTTGACAGTCTTTCCCATGGCTGTCTTTCTGTGGAATCTTGGTCTTTCATGCTGTCTTTTCAGTCCCTAGCACAATGCATGGTGTGCCCCAGACCTCCTTCTAAGAGAAACCTTCACTCTAATAAATGTTCCTTCCTAGCCCAACCTCTCCTTCACAGCTTGCTGTTTTCTGATCTTCATAGAGATTAGCATCTTGGGAACTATCTTTTATTAATGTTTAATTAAATGAGCTGGACTTGGTGAGGTGCAATTATGAAATAGTATTCATTTAATCCCTCCAAAATCCTAGACTCTGTAGGCTCTTCCTGCCCTGTCTCAGAAGATTCTTCAAACAAATCTCATAGATTTTCCCATCTCACTTAGGTATTAGAACTGTCTCATATTTTGTTGTCAAAAAGTCTACTCAAATCTTAAATTTTGATTTCTTGTCCAATTAAAAAAAAAATTCTCCCCGTTTCCTCAGAGCAGACCTGCACTTGGCTCAGAAATGTGCCCTATGAAGGGGTAGGGTTAGGGTGAGGATGAGGGTCTGCTCTTTTTCTTCGCTCTTTAGACTTCTGTTCCCTTCTCAGTACATGGCGCTGGAGCTGATAGGGCTGAAGCTGGGACCCCTGTTGTTCCCTCTTGCCTGTCTTGGTAGAGGTCCTAAACCTGGCTCTTTCCATGAGGTATTTGTTCTAGGCTAGTTCCCAGAGTTATCCCACAGAACGAAGCATCACACTTTGGGGACTGTCTTTTCTTCCCTGTCATCTTCCCTGACTACCCTGTCAATGTTTTCTGTACTTCGCAAATAAACTACTTATTAAAATATTTGTCTTAGGATCTTCCTCTAGGGCAAAGAGGAACCTTTAACCTTTTCTGTAAAACACAAAATAGGAAATATTTTAGACTTTGTGTATCATGTCAGCTCTGTCTCAACCACTCAACTCTGCCCCTATAAGCCCCAGAGCCACAGACAATCTGCAAATGAGGAAGTGGGCCTGTGTTAAAAATTGCCAGAGAAGTGATACAATGACTCACTGTAATGGTAAATTTGCCCTTTTCTCTCTAAATGTCTGTCCATTTTTGCTTTATATAGTCTATTGGGCCAGTAGAAGCCTAGAGCTGTAATAACTCCCTGTTGAACTGGATCTCTCTCCATAATGTAGTGTCCCTATCAATTTCTAATGATGCTTTCACAGAAATATGAGCTATATTAGCTCATATTTAAATAGAGATCACAGCTTTATTGTGTCTAGTATCAGCCTGATATATATATATATATGTAATATATATATAAAATCTTCAATACTTTTATATTCAGCTTTTCCATATTCTTATGGGCTTCCCAGGTAGTGATAGTGGTAAAGAACCTGCCTGCTAATGAAGGAGTCATAAGAGACGCGGGTTCCATCCCTGGGTTGGGAAGATACCCTGGAGGAGGGCATGGCAACTCACTCCAGTGTTCTTGCCTGGACAATCCCAAGGACAGAGGAGCCCCGTGGGCTATAGTCCACAGAGTGGCAAAGAATCAGGCGTGACTGAAGCGACCCAGCACACACACCCAAGGTCATGAAGGTGGGACCCCTGAGATGGGATTAGTGTTCTCTGTTCTCATAAGAAGGGAGACTAGAGCTTTCTCTCTCTGCCATGTGAGGATAATGAGAAGGTGGTCATCTGCAAGCCAGGAAGAGAAGCTTCACCAGGAACTGATTCTGCCAGTGCCTTTATCATAGATTTAGCCCCCAGAACTGTGTAGATGGCTGTTGTTGAAACTATCTGGTCTATGGGACTCTGTTATAGCACCCTGAGCTGACTGAGACAGTGTGCCTCTTATACCCTGCATGTAACTGAATGAAAAAAATGTTTGAAAGTCTCTGTATTTTACTTGGCGAGGTTTTTTAAAAATTTATTTTGATTGCTGACATTTGTCTCTATCATATTACTTTGTGATATTCCATTTTAGTCTTTGTTTCTTTTTTTTCTTTCCTTGCCTTTTTAACTTTTTGATAGCCTATCTTTGCTTTCATATTTCATTTTCCTTCATCTGTCTAGTAAGAGTACATGTTTATCTTGCTAGTTATTCTTGAAATATTATGAGTCTAAATATTATATTGAAATTCTTCTCCCAAAGAAACATGAACCATAGAATATATAAACTCCAATCACTTTCTCCTGAAGTATGTGTAACTGCTGTCCATTATTTGTTATTTTATTAATCCCACAAATTAGATATTATTTTCTTTTTATTTCTTAATTCAGACAGCATTTATCAAGAATTACCTACATATTAGCCATGTATTTTGCTCACCATTTCCTCTTAAATCTCATAATTCTTTTTGCTGTCCTTTTCCTTCTACTTGGAGTACAACTTGGTAGGACTTTTATGTAGATCTGTTGATAGCAACCACTTAATTTTTGACCATCTTATTCCAAAAAAGTAGTTTTGCAGTTTCAAAATTCTAGGTCAGCTGTTTCTCTTGGCATTCCTATAACATTATTTAACAGTTTTCTGATCCTGGATAAGTACTTTAATCTCTCTAATACTTTATTTTTGTGGTATAATGAACAAAATAATCCAAGCATAACTAAGGGCTGTTCACACCAGTCACCTGGGCAAAGAGCCTGCTGAGACCCAGGTCTTCCTTCCGTCAGTGGGGACAGTTTGTTTCTTTGGTACAAGAGGCTGGGATATCTCATGGGCTTCATGGTTCCTAGGATTTGGGAGCTTGCTTTCCAAACAACCTTTGTAAAATGCTGGCAACCCAGACCAGACTGTACCCAAAACACAATCTGATTATTTCTCTCTGACACAACTGCTGTGTCTGACCTACCCTGTTAAAGGTAAAGAATGTGGGGTCCCTGTGAGAGTTCAGCCTAGTATCCTGCCCAGCCTGCATCACTATGAGGTCGCGAGCAGATGGGATTCACACTTTCTAGGTGCTTACTCTGGCTTTTGACATTTTTCGCTTTCCCCAATAAAGCCTGTTGCTTAGCCAGTGCTGTGTGATTTTTTGGAACTCATCTTGTACCTGGAATGAGATTCCTCATCTATATCATGGTGGTAGCAACCCCACTTAGTTGGTGTAGAGGTTAAATGGCATCAGGCATGTCAAGTACCTGGTACATAGGAAGAAATCAGTAGTTGTTGGGTACTATTTATGTTGCTAAAAATATGAAGGACCCTTACATTTATTGACTCCTCTTTAAAATGTTCCACCTATAATAGTATATGGGAGTTCTATCCAAGATGGATTTCTCCCCCCATATATTCATGTGTTGCCTAGTAACAGTCACTGACTTCTCAGAGTAAAAAATAAAATCAGCAACAGTTTCTAGCCAACAGAGTCTTTGCTAACACTTGGATGAAAACACTTGCTTAAAAATTAATCTCATCTTGGCTATTAATTATGAAGTGCTTTAACAAACACAAAGTGAATAATGATGGTTTATTGTTTTTCATTTGAGAGCGTGCATCCACATCACAGGAGCAGAAATAATCTGAAATTAATTAGCAATTGATCATGACAGCATGTCATCCTATACAACTTATACAACACCTGCCCTGATTATTTTTGAATCCATGGAGGAGAACAAGCACAGCAAACTGGCATTTGACAAACAAGCAGCCTAATTAAAGGGCTATCAGGGACAGCAAATGGAACAGCAATGAATCAGAAAAAATACTGTTTGCTAAAGTGGACAGATTATTACCACAAAGTAAAAACACTGGTGCATAAAATAACTTTATCTTTCAAACATATATTCTAGATACAGCTTTTGGTGGAAGGCTCAGTTCAACAAATTTTACCTATTCCTTTTAGTTTTATGGGAGTACCTTTGGAAAATCAGACAGCATTGCTGTCTCCAATAGATTACAGGTATTGGGAAGGCCAGACAGGACACTAAGTAATTAAGAAAGACATTATAAAAATGACAGTGTTGTTCAAGAAAACTTTAACAGTATCTGTGGGCCTTAAGTTGCCTTTTAAAATCGCCAGTCTAGGTTTGATGCAGGATACAGGATGCTTGGGGCTGGTGCACTGGGATGACCCAAAGAGATAGTATGGGGAGGGAGGTGGGAGGAGGGTTCAGGATTGGGAACACATGTACACCCATGGCGGATTCATACTGATGTATGGCAAAACGAATACAGTATTGTAAAGTAAAATAAAGTAAAAAAAAAAANTATATAAACTCCAATCACTTTCTCCTGAAGTATGTGTAACTGCTGTCCATTATTTGTTATTTTATTAATCCCACAAATTAGATATTATTTTCTTTTTATTTCTTAATTCAGACAGCATTTATCAAGAATTACCTACATATTAGCCATGTATTTTGCTCACCATTTCCTCTTAAATCTCATAATTCTTTTTGCTGTCCTTTTCCTTCTACTTGGAGTACAACTTGGTAGGACTTTTATGTAGATCTGTTGATAGCAACCACTTAATTTTTGACCATCTTATTCCAAAAAAGTAGTTTTGCAGTTTCAAAATTCTAGGTCAGCTGTTTCTCTTGGCATTCCTATAACATTATTTAACAGTTTTCTGATCCTGGATAAGTACTTTAATCTCTCTAATACTTTATTTTTGTGGTATAATGAACAAAATAATCCAAGCATAACTAAGGGCTGTTCACACCAGTCACCTGGGCAAAGAGCCTGCTGAGACCCAGGTCTTCCTTCCGTCAGTGGGGACAGTTTGTTTCTTTGGTACAAGAGGCTGGGATATCTCATGGGCTTCATGGTTCCTAGGATTTGGGAGCTTGCTTTCCAAACAACCTTTGTAAAATGCTGGCAACCCAGACCAGACTGTACCCAAAACACAATCTGATTATTTCTCTCTGACACAACTGCTGTGTCTGACCTACCCTGTTAAAGGTAAAGAATGTGGGGTCCCTGTGAGAGTTCAGCCTAGTATCCTGCCCAGCCTGCATCACTATGAGGTCGCGAGCAGATGGGATTCACACTTTCTAGGTGCTTACTCTGGCTTTTGACATTTTTCGCTTTCCCCAATAAAGCCTGTTGCTTAGCCAGTGCTGTGTGATTTTTTGGAACTCATCTTGTACCTGGAATGAGATTCCTCATCTATATCATGGTGGTAGCAACCCCACTTAGTTGGTGTAGAGGTTAAATGGCATCAGGCATGTCAAGTACCTGGTACATAGGAAGAAATCAGTAGTTGTTGGGTACTATTTATGTTGCTAAAAATATGAAGGACCCTTACATTTATTGACTCCTCTTTAAAATGTTCCACCTATAATAGTATATGGGAGTTCTATCCAAGATGGATTTCTCCCCCCATATATTCATGTGTTGCCTAGTAACAGTCACTGACTTCTCAGAGTAAAAAATAAAATCAGCAACAGTTTCTAGCCAACAGAGTCTTTGCTAACACTTGGATGAAAACACTTGCTTAAAAATTAATCTCATCTTGGCTATTAATTATGAAGTGCTTTAACAAACACAAAGTGAATAATGATGGTTTATTGTTTTTCATTTGAGAGCGTGCATCCACATCACAGGAGCAGAAATAATCTGAAATTAATTAGCAATTGATCATGACAGCATGTCATCCTATACAACTTATACAACACCTGCCCTGATTATTTTTGAATCCATGGAGGAGAACAAGCACAGCAAACTGGCATTTGACAAACAAGCAGCCTAATTAAAGGGCTATCAGGGACAGCAAATGGAACAGCAATGAATCAGAAAAAATACTGTTTGCTAAAGTGGACAGATTATTACCACAAAGTAAAAACACTGGTGCATAAAATAACTTTATCTTTCAAACATATATTCTAGATACAGCTTTTGGTGGAAGGCTCAGTTCAACAAATTTTACCTATTCCTTTTAGTTTTATGGGAGTACCTTTGGAAAATCAGACAGCATTGCTGTCTCCAATAGATTACAGGTATTGGGAAGGCCAGACAGGACACTAAGTAATTAAGAAAGACATTATAAAAATGACAGTGTTGTTCAAGAAAACTTTAACAGTATCTGTGGGCCTTAAGTTGCCTTTTAAAATCGCCAGTCTAGGTTTGATGCAGGATACAGGATGCTTGGGGCTGGTGCACTGGGATGACCCAAAGAGATAGTATGGGGAGGGAGGTGGGAGGAGGGTTCAGGATTGGGAACACATGTACACCCATGGCGGATTCATACTGATGTATGGCAAAACGAATACAGTATTGTAAAGTAAAATAAAGTAAAAAAAAAAAATTAAAAAAAGTATAAGACAGAAATGAATAGAAAGTAGATAGTGATTGCACATCAGAGTCACTGTGCATTTTGTGATAGACATTGTCTGATATTTGTGTGTGTGTGTGTGTGTATGTGTGTGTGTGTGTGTGTGTATGTGTGTGTGTGTGTGAAGTTGCAGAGGAAGCCATAATATTAAGAATTTCAAAGCTTTCAGGATTTAACATTTTTTTCTGTTAACAAAACTCTTAATTCTGATTCTTTGCTGGAGAACTTCTAAAGAATTTTCGGTAAAGTAGTACAAAACTTTATATTTTATAGTAAGTTAAGACAAAGCCAGTTATTCAGTGTATTTGTGCAATCCTGGACGTTTGTATCTGTTTAGTTTCTTAGACACCTTTCTTACTTTGAACAATGCTTCAAGCTCAGAGTTTAGCCATGCTTAAATCTCCTAAAACATCTTGGGTCAAATGTGACCTTGACTGGAGTTCGAAAACTGAGGCTCAGAAAAACTGGGAAGAATATCAAAGGAGACTCAAGTTTCTTATATTGACAATAGAACAAATAGAGAAAGAATAGATGGACTACTTGATGCTAAAATTTTGATTAATAATAAAGAGACTAGATATTTTGCTTCTGACTTTTCTATCAAAATGAATTATTTTCTGAAAAAGAGTGATCAGAAACTAATATTAGTCTATGTTTGAAAAAATCCATTGATGGCAAGATCACCCTCTCTTGAAATGGTTCATTTGTATTAGTAAAAAATTTATAGAAAATGGCTATAAATGAGACTGAATATGTATGAATATGTAAACAACGTAGGAAGTGCTACAAGAGAGGAGTATTTTTCTAAAAGCACAAAAATGTTGAGTTTGCAACTCTAAACTTGGAGTTCAATGTTAATCTTATAAATCTAGAAAATATTATTACAGAGATTTACTGGTATGAAATTGAAATTAAGTGTAAGATTCTAAACTTGGATCCAAATACAAGCTTCACAAATAAGTAGAGGAGAGGATTTTGCAGCATCACATATGAAGGGGAATTTTTCTAGTTGAAATTGAAAAAATTCAATATGAGTTAACAATATAGTTTGTCCAACAGCAGAGATGAAGTCATTTTCTCTTTTAAAGTTTTCTTCCAGGAGATAATTTTCCTTGTTAGAGAAGATGGAAGCATAACAGAATCTATTTCCTTTTATTATTCACCAGAATTATAGCATCAAGCAATCCTTTTGTCCCTTCTTTGTTTGCTTCTTTGCTAAATGCAGCTACCTTAGGCTACATTAAAATAAATGTAGTGTCTAGAAGGGGTACATGATATTCCCTCTGGTTCTGTTCTCACAGTATAATATGCAGACCACACTTGGAGCATGGCATTCAATTTTGAAAACCAGATTATAAAAGCTGCAGGAACAAACTGTAAATATTCCAGAGAATGGCCAGGGTGACGGAAGGACTTAAAATCCTGCCCTACAAAAGATGGTATTTATAGGTCTTTAGTAAGAAGAAGGTAGATAAATCGAGAAATATGATATTGAATACAAATATGTTATATTTTTTCATTTGGGAATGGATTTCAATTTGTTTGAATGATCCAATGGATCAGTGGTTGGGAGCTAAGAGAAGAGAGTATTTTCTCAATCCTAGGAAGAAAATTGTAAAATTCCAAATTATCTAGAAATCAATGGACCTCTTTAAGAGGAGTGAACACAAAGATGTTCAAGAACTGGATGGACCACCACCCGGTGAAGAATATTGTGAAGAATATTAAAACATTCAAAGTGTGGTCAGAGACTGTGAGCAGTTAGATTCCTTCTAACTTTGAAATTTTGTACATGGTGAACAACTTCACATTTTAGTGTTTTCCTAGTTGGACTAATAGTGTGCAATTAATTGGACTGCTCTCTCTAGCAAATCACATACTTTATTCCACAATTTGTTGTAGGAAAGCTATCATTCTAAATAGGATAATCCTTTAAAGTATTGTTTTGGGATAAGCTGGCTTTAACTTAATGACTCAAATTAATATTGCGGTAGCATTGCTAAAGTGAAAGGAGAGCAGTTGCTCTAAGGTCACTTAATAGGTTATATTTGAAACCTGTTATAAATTTGAGGTCATAGTTAGTGATATTCCATCTGTCTATTTCAGTGGTTCTCAACCAGGGGCAATTTTGCACTACAGGAAATATTTGGCAGCATCTGAGATATTTCTGGTTGTCTTGACTGAAAAGGAGCTACTCACATCTAGTGGGTAGAGGCTGGGGGTTGCTACTAAGCATTTCACAATGTACAGAACATCCCCCACAAGAAAGAGCTGACTGATACAAAATGCCAGTAACACTAAGATTGAGAAATTCTTGTCTATGTTAGAGGGTTTTCCATCTGCTTTCAATTTAGTTCTTTTTGTTTATCCACAGATGCTCTTTTTTATCTGTTGATTCTTATATCTATATTTGTTTATTTGTCCTGACAGGGAGCACCATATTATAGACCAGAAGATAGACAAGTTACTTCTCACAGAGCCTGTTAGTGCCAATCCCCCAGGCCTGATGTCCCCCCATGGAAGGGCACAAGGAAGGAGGCCTAATTACCCTGCCTGTGCATCACGGGGGAGTTCAGTTCAGTTCAGTCACTCAGTCGTGTCCAACTCTTTGCGACCCCATGAATCGCAGCACGCCAGGCCTCCCTGTTCATCACCATCTCCCAGAGTTCACTCAGACTCATGTCCATCGAGTCTGTGATGCCATCCAGCCATCTCATCCTC
>SJYT01053579.1:0-37166 GCA_006410635.1 Cephalophus harveyi
CTAAACTGTTAAGCATATGAACAGAAACAAAAATGATAGCAACATAAACTAGATTAAACATTATTATATTTATTGATAAAACTTTAGAAGCATCAGCATTTCAGGTGGGAAGAAAAATAATATTAATTGCAATTTTCACCTTGTTCTGGAAGTCCTAACCAGCACAGCAAAATAAGGATTGGGAGAGGGAGGGAAGTATAAAAACTGGAAAAATAAAACTGTTGATGTGCTCAAGAGTTAATGTCATTTTACCTAGAAAATATAAAAAAATACTGTAAAAAACTACAGTTAGTAAAAAAGTCTAATAGACTATGTAAGAATGCAAATTAATCATATTCTTACACATGTACTAAAACAAATGAAATAGTATATCAAAATTACATTCACAATGGCAATAAAAGTGTAAGGTGTTTTTCAAGCAAACCTAGGGATATGCAAAAGTCTTCATGGAGAAAATTAGAAATCTTTACTGAAGATCATAGAAGAAACTTGAATATATTAAGACAGACACATGTCTGATTACACTTGCATTGAATTTATAAATTATTCTGGGAAACTTTGTCTTCCACATAACAGTGAGCCTTTGAATCCACACACAAAATATCAGTGACTGTTTTATGGAACTTGACAATTTGGCTTTAAAGTTTATAAGAAAAGATAAGAGATATGAATATAAAAGACAATTTTAAAGAAGAAGAAAGTTGTCCAGGGAATGTGCACATTATTTACATTGTCTTATGCTAAAGCTATAGTAATTCAGTATATAATAACTTCAGAGAAATGTACAAGTACTCTAATGGAGCAGGATCTAGAAGCAGACTCACACATAATTTTGAAATCTGTACATAGAGGAAGTCATGTTTCAAATCAGTAGGGAAGTGTGAATAACTGTAAATTAGATGGTGGATTATACTTTTGTAGAAAAAAATATAGATTTTCACCTCATCAGTTCAGTTCAGTTGCTCAGTAGTCTCTGACTCTTTGCAACCGCATGAATTGTCGCACGCCAGGCCTCCCTGTCCATCACCAACTCCCTGAGTTCACCCAAACCCATGTCCATTGAGTCGGTGGTGCCGTCCAGCCATCTCATCCTCAGAGGATATTTGCCATGAATATAACTACCAAGCAATACACAAAATGTACAAAAATTAATTAGACATTATTAAGGAAAAGTAAATCAAATAGAAATTATGTAAACAATTCACACAGGAGGAAAATGAACTGATCAGTAAATACATGAATACTTAGCCTCATTATAATGCAGAGAGATAAAAATTTAGAGAAAAATTAGATAGTATTAAACTATTAAGAAATAATTCAGGTTCACTAAAATAAACATACCTTAGAATAGTAAGGGGAGGGTGAAAGGCAATGAGAACACTCATATTCTGCTAATGTGAGAATAAATCATTTTAATTCTTTTCCTAGTCATTTTAATTAGCTTTTTCTTTAAGACTTTTAATGGAAATTATCAAATACACAAAAGTGGGGAGAATTATATGATTAATCTCCATGTACACTTTACTTGAGTTCCATGATTAGCAACATTTTGTCTGATTTATTTATATCATTTACCTTCTGCTATTCCTCCAGCTCCCTCACTTTTTGCTTGCTTGTTTGTTCACTAGATTGTTTTAAAGACAATCATACAACTGTTATTCTTTTATCTGTTAAATACTTTTCTATGTATCTCTTACTAACTTGTGTATTTATAAAACCAACTTAAAAAACAAGCAGTTGGGTGGTGGAATTCCAGCTGAGCTATTTCAAATCCTAAAAGATGATACTGTTAATGTGCTGCATTCAATATGCCAGCAAATTTGGAAAACTCAGCAGTGGCCACAGGACTGGAAAAGATCAGTTTTCACTCAATCCCAAAGAAAGGCAATGCCAAAAAATGTTCAGACTACCACACAATTGTACTCATCTCGCACGTTAGCAAAGTAATGCTCAAAATTCTCCACATAAGGCTTCAACAGTATATGAACTGAGAATTTCCAGAGGTTCAACCTGGGCTCAGAAAAGGCAAAGGAACCAGAGATCAAATTTCCACCATCCATTGGATCATAGAAAAAGCAATAGAATTCCAGAAAAACATCATCTACTTCTGCTTCACCAATTACACTAAAACCTTTGACTGTGTGGATCACAGCAAACTGTGGAAAATTCTTAAAGAGATGGGAATATCAGACCACTTACCTGCCTCCTGAGAAATCTGTATGCAGGTCAAGAAGCAACAATTAGAACAGGACATGGAATAATGAACTGGTTCCTAACTGTGAAAGAAGTATATCGAGGCTGTATATTGTTACCCTGCTTATTTAACTTAAATGCAGAGTACATCATGCGAAATGTCAGGCTGGATGAAGCACAAGCTGGAATCAAGATTGCAAGGAGAAATACCAATAACCTCAGATATGCCGATGACACCACCCTTATGGCAAAAAGCAAAGAGAAACTAAAGAGCCTTTTGATGAAAATGAAAGAGGGGTGTGAAAAGCTGGCTTAAAACTCAATGTTCAAAAAACAAAGATCATGATATCTGGTCCCATCACTTCATGGCAAATAGATGGGGAAACTATGGAAAGAGTGACAGACTTTATTTTCTTGGGCTTCAAAATCACTGCAGATGGTGACTGCCGGCATGAAATTAAAAGACCCATGCTCCTTGGAGGAAAAGCTATTACCAACCTAGACAGCATATTAACAAGCAGATACATTACTTTACTGACAAAGGTCCATGTGGTCAAACTGTGGTCTTTCCAGTAGTCATGTATGGATGTGAGAGTTGAACCATAAAGAAAGCTGAGCACCAAATAATTGATGCTTTTGAACTGTGGTGTTGGAGAAGATTCTTGAGAGTTCCCTGGACTGCAAGGAGATCAAAGCAGTCAATCCTAAAGGAAATCAGTCCTTAATATTCATTGGAAGGACTGATGCTGAAGCTAAAGCTCAAATACTTTGGCCACCTGATGCAGAAACTGACTCATTGGGACAGACCCTCACCCTGGAAAGTATTGAAGGCAGGAGGAGAAGGTGTTGACAGAAGATGAAATAGTTGGATGGTATCACTGACTTGATAGACATGATTTTGAGTAAGCTCTGGGGGTTGGTGATGGACAGGGAAGCCTGGCATGTTGCAGTCCATGGGGTCACAGAGTTAGCCACTACTGAGCAACTGAACTGAACTGAATTCCTGCCCATGTTAATATTTTTTTAATAATATCATTGTCATTGTTGCAGGTTTGGATTAAGTTCAACTTACATCTACATACTGTATTCAGTGCTCATGTCTCCGAGGTTTTTTAAAGATCTTTCCTTCCTTTTTATTGCCTTTCCTTCCTTTTTATTGCCTTGCATTTGGTGTGTTGGAAAAGACTGGTATTCATTTGTCCTATAGACTGGTATTCATTTGTCCTATAGACTGGTATTCATTTGTCCTATAGAATGTCCCACATTCTAGGTTTGATTGGATGGTCTCTTAGGATTCTGTAACTTGCTCCCCATGTCCTTCATTCTCATGAACATTATACTCTTGCAAACTGATCATTTTTAGGTTGATATTTAACATCACAAGCAAGACTATTTCATGGGTGGCATTCTGTTTCCTTACATATTGAGGAAGATAATGTCTGTTTATCCCCATTTTAATGAGACTGGATCACAGGTCTCAGGTGTAGATAGCAATTTTGTATTATTTGGTGTAGTAGGATAAATCTACTAAGTTCACTTCTTGATACTCATCCTAAAGTAACTCTAAATAATATGCATAAGAAAAAGTGTAAGAAAGTTCCCAGAAGCACTATGATAGAGAGCTTCTGTTTGTCCCTTTCAGGACACTCTAGCCAGCCATGTGTCTGGGGGGCTGAACTCTATGTACAAGTATCAGTGGGCTACTTGGCCCCTGGCTTCTGGTTGTGCTTATCTAGAGGACACAAAGCAAGAGATCTAAGGAAGACAAGAGAGGGAATTTCCAGTGTTTCCACTTCACACATTTGCCTCCCTCCTGTTAAATTGTCTCTAGTTAAGATTATAGCTTGGGCTTCCCTGGCGGCTCAGTGGTAAAGAATCTGCCTGAGGTGCAGGGGATGTAGGTTCGATCCTTGGATTGGGAAGATTCCCTAGAGGAGGGCATGCAACCCAATCCTGGATATTCTTGTGGCTACAGTCCATAGGGTTGCAAAGAGTTGAACATACTGAAGTGACAGAGCATGCATGCACACATGCAAGGTTATATTGAGGCAGCCCTTTCCATGAGGTCTTTCTATCTAGTTTTTATTACTACTTCCTTCTCTACTTCTTTCAGGCCTGAGTTCGATGATTAGCCTTGAAATTGTCAAGAATCCCTTGAGATTTCCCTACAACCTGCCTGTTTTCTTTCTTTCTTTCTTTTTTTTATTTTGAACATTCCCTTTCTCAAACTGTTCTTCAAATTCAGCTTGAGCATAGCCTCTATTTCCTGCCAGAATTAGACTGATATATTACTCAAAGGAAAAATATTGGATAAAATGTAAATGTTTATTTATGCATTTGTTTACACATTAAACAAATTATTTTTGAATTTCAGAAACAATGCACACCCACAACAGGTATAATACAAGACACAGCTCATATTTAAGCTGAATAACCAAACCATGTAAAATACCTCAACTAATATTTGCTAGTATTCAGAGCATTGCATATTTTCAGTAACTTAAAAGTGAATCTCTATCTACTTTCCCATCTCGTGATCCCTCTGGAAGCAAAATTTATTTTTCTATTAGATTAAAAAAATAAATCCAAATTCTTACTCATGGAAGGCAATTCTGGCATTAATTATAGCTGAGTTAAACAGAAACATAGAAAACTTTGAAGATTTATCAAGTGTTGAAAAATGATCACTTATAGCTACTCCTTAGGAGCTCTAATGATAAAGGCAGTTCTTCACTTTCTAATAACATGTAATATTTATGTTGCACAGCGTAATTCAATAGAACAGCATATTGACCAATGGTAACATGAAAATAACCTCTTAAAATTTTATCCTTATTAGGAGTGAACATGAAAACAACACAACTAAATACATTAAGAAATAGAAGATAGTTACCACTGAAAATTTTTCTAATAAGTTATTTTTGGAGGTATAAACAACCCAACTTGAATTTGCTTTATAAAGACTAGAGAATTACTTACAGAAATGTTAAAGATGCTGAGGTCTAAACAAGCTGAACAAAACAATTGAGCACATGTCTTCACCAGATGCCTACCTCGATTATTTTTATGAACAGCTATTCTGCTGCCCAGTTTTTATGTGCAATTTTCTTTTACATATGTGCACAAGAGAGAAAGTGAAATGCGAGACAGTTCAACATTAGCCATATTTAGCATTCCCTTCGGGCATCACTGGAGAAGGAAATGGTAACCCACTCCAGTACTCTTGCCTGGAAAATTCCATGGACGGAAGAGCCTGGTAGGCTACAGTTCATGGGGTCGCTAAGAGTTGGACACGACTGAGTGACTTCAGTTTCACTTTTCACTTTCAGGCATTGGGACAACCCACTCCAGTATTCTTGCCTGGAGAACCCCAGGGACAGAGGAGCCTGGTGGGCTGCCGTCTATGGGGTCTCACAGAGTGGAACATGACTGAAGCGCCTTAGCAGCAGCAGCAGTAGGGCATCACATATTCACTAGTTCAGACACAAATTGTTCCAGAGAAAACTGGATGAAATCATTGTAGCTGTTAAGCATGTCATTTTGTATTGAGAGCTAATATGAAAGATGATAAAATCCATAAGGATATTATCTCTAATTTCTGAAAAATAAACCTAAAAAAAAAAAAGAGAAGAAACAAAAAATCATCACCACCATCAACAACAGAAAAAGCATAAATCAGATCTAAGGGACAAATACACCTCATTAAAAGATAAACATCTAGAATATCTAGCATGCAAGTCCAAGCTGAATCTGAACACACTTAGAGAAGATGCATTCTTGTAAGCTAGTGTGACCAGACAATATTGCCTGCCATAGTCTGTCTACAAACTATAAAATTAACAAGTCATATCAATCATGAAACTATTGAGTCAGCCACCTGTACTGATTACTGATATGGCCAGGAAAATTTCACTGACTTTTTCTGCCGTATCATAATCCATTTGGTCAGAAGCAGACAACTTCGCTAAAAGTGAGTTTCCAATAGTGGCAATCTTTGTTGACAAGCAGGTGCCAAAACCATGCTGACTTGAAAATGACAAAAGACTTTGCCAGAAATTCACCTCAGACTTTACTGAGTTGTTAGCCCCAAGAAATATCTCTTAATGGATGACTCACAAGTTCTGCAAGAACCTTGGCAAAATTCTTTCTTCTCAGAGATGTAGCCACTAACCATACTTTTTATATTTTAGTAGAAATACAAGCTTGATAAACACATGATAATATCCAAGTGAAAACTTGCCCCTGTGTTGTTAAACATGGACATAGGTTTTTGTTTTTGTTTTTAAGATCTTTTTGAAGGATAACATGCCAAGCCTAAGTATGTGTGCATCCTCAGAGGCTTCAGTTGTGTTGAACCCTTCGTGACCCTATGGACTGTAGCCTGCCAGACTCCTCTGTCTGTGGGATTCTCCAGGCAAGAATACTGGAGTGGGTTGCTATGCCCTCCTCCAGGTGATCTTCCCCACCCAGGGATCAAATAAGCATCTCCATGCATCTCCTGCATTTCAGGCAGATTCTTTACTGCTGAGCCATGCAGGAAGTCCAAACACCAGTATAGACACTGTAAATGCAGTTTGTTGAAGTTTGCAATCAGAATTCAGAATAAAAAATAAAAATCTACCTGCACTTCAAGGAGCTTCCTTTTGCTCCTCTCCAGTCACTGTCTATATAATCCTGTAACCAATGCGTAGATTAGCTTTACCTGTATTTGTACATTTTATAAACAAAATCACAAGGTATAGCTTCTTGTGTGTGGCTTCTTTCCCTCAATGTTATTATATCTGTGCTTTCTATTCCTCTTGCTCAGGGCCTTTTTTCTTATGAATTTCATCATGTATTCCCAAATCCAGGTCATACTAATGTGCAACTTGCAAAGTAAAATATAATCAGGGGATGTAGGGCTCAAAAATATTAATTTTTGAGGAATCTTTGGCATACTCATTGGAAATATTCTGGTTTCTTAGGTCAAAGAAGAACTGACCAGAATAAAAACTCAACTGAATAAGAACGCTATTGATAAAAGTGCTAAAAACTGACCACGAAATCCAATATGTACACTTAAAAAGTGACTGAAGAGTGTAAATAAATAATAATAATGGATAATTTAAAAGGCCTAATATACCTTTAAAATTCAGGTCATTGGGCTCTGAAGTGAAACATTTTGAACTGGGGAAGCACTTTGAAACACTAAATGTACATCTCATACACTTTCATAGATTAATAGATCAATATTTAAATATGAAAGTAGATTTTCAACCTTATATAATCACTGAGTAAAGACTAAAACTCAGGTCTTTGATCTGTGTATCTCCAAAAAATGTATTGTGAGAATAAGATTATTATAACTCAGCTGAGCAAAGCAATGAGGAAAAGAGAAAGAAGGGACTCAGAAAGGTCCTTCAAATATGTATAATATAAAAAACACATGCAACTTTAGAGTGGATATTATTTTATTCCTTCTTTCAATAACCTTGCCTCCATTTTCCAAAATTTAAATCCTTGTGGTTATTGGAAAGTTGCCAGTTTAGTAGTGGAAATAAGCTGCTTAAAGTAGAAGTCATTACCATGTTTTGGACAATATTAATACAGACATGTCCAAAATACTGTAGATTCAGTTCCAGATCACAGCAATAAGGCTAATACCACAATAAAACAAGGCTTACAGATTTTTTGGTTAGCAGTAGAAGCAGCAGTATACATAAAAGTTGTGTTTATACTATTAGTACATGGTAGTCTATTAATGTGTAATAACAATACTTTATTGCTAAAAAAAATGGTAACCATCATCTGAGCCTTCAGCCAGTCATAATGTGGAGGTGGTGGAGGGTCTTAGTTCGATGTTGGTGGTTACTAACCTATCAGAGTAGTGTTTGCTGAGGGTTGGGGTGGTTGGGTCAATTTCTTAAAACAAGACAATGAAGTTTATTGTATTTATTGACTCTTCCTTTCACAAATGATTTCTATTTAATATGCAACAGTGTTTGATAGCATTTAACCCACAGTAGCGCTTCTTTCAAAATTCTAACTAGTTCTCTCAAACCCTACCCTGCTTTATCAATTAAGTATATGTAAAATTCTAAATCCTTTGTTGTCATTTCAACAATCTACATAGTAACTTCCACAAAGTGAGAATTCCTATGGGGAAGAGGGTAGGATAGTGGGACCTGAACAGAGCTGATAATAGCCTCTGTGCAAGGGGACATGGAGGCAGCACTGATAATGGAAACGAGGTTATATACAGGGAGGATTCGAATAATAAGTGAACTCTTCAAGAAGGGAGGCACACTTACAGGAAGAAAGAAAACTAGAATAAACACTGTGTTGGTAAATTGTAATTGGAAATAATTGGCATAAACACATGAGTTTCAATATATATTATGAAGAGATTTTTAAACACATATATGTGTGCATGTGTGCACATTACTACTTCAGTTGTGCCAGACTTTTTGAGAACGCCACCAGGCTCCTCTGTCCACGGGATTCTCCAGGCAAGAATCCTGGAGTGGGCTGCCATTTCCTTCTCCAAAACACATACACACACATATATGCATGCGTGTGTACATATACATCTACTGAGAAGACCTGGAGCAGTGACCAACTTCCTCCCCAAATCAGTGAGTACACGTAGAAGCCAAACTTCGGTTTCCAAATATTTTCTTCATGAAAAAGAACAAAAGCTTCACTGAAAAACTGCTGGTTACAAGTTAGGGCAGGAAATGGTTAAGGAAATAACAAAATGACTTGGACTATATTCTTGTGCAACAAATAATGAAGTACTCAAAAAGTCATGTGATATATCAAAAAAGGAGCCAGTCCATGGGTCATGAAGAGTTGGACACTACTTAGTGACTGAAAAACAAATATCAAAAGAATGCAGAAGTCAGCTTAAAGGTGCTTCTTCCAGGCAAATCTGGAGTAACTTCAGTACCAAAAGAAAGAATCATGATACTAACAGATTATAACTCATTGAATAAAATAGGAATCTATGAGCACATGGATATATAAACAACCAAATAAGATAAAAGAAGTGAACATTTTTCCTAACAGTAGAATGCCAACTAATAAAAGTAAAAAGAAATTTAAATCTACAAAATCACCAGTGGAGACTCCCATAGTCATGATTATCATCACATCAGTTCAGTTCAGTTTGGTCACGCAGTCACGTCCTAATCTTTGTGACCCCATGAATTGCAGCACGCCAGGCCTCCCTGTCCATCACCAACTCCCAGAGTTCACTCAAACTCATGTCCATCTAGTTGGTGATGCCATCCAGACACCTCATCTTCTGTCGTCCCCTTCTCCTCCTGCCCCCAATCCCTCTCAGCATCAGGGTCTTTTCCAATGAGTCAATTCTTCACATGAGGTGACCAAAGTATTGGAGTTTCAGTTTCAGCAACAGTCCTTCCAGTGAACACCCAGGACTGATCTCCTTTAGAATGGACTGGTTGGATCTCCTTGCAGTCCAAGGGACTCTCAAGAGTCTTCTCCAACACCACAGTTCAAAATCAATTCTTCAGCACTCAGCTTTCTTCACAGTCCAACTCTGACATCCATACATGACCACTGGAAAAACTATGACTATTCAAGGCTATGACTAGATGGACTTTTGTTGGCAAAGTAATATCTCTGCTTTTCAATGTGCTATCTAGGTTGGTCATAACTTTCCTTCCAAGAAGTAAGCATCTTTTAATTTCATGGCTACAATCACTATCTACAGAGATTTCAACAAATGCTAGAACTAGTATGCAAGAGATTGATGAGAAATGAGAAGTATATATTGTCTCAAAGTGTCTTCCAGAAAATACTAATTAATTATAAATTTTAAAGGTATAACTTTACAGTGGAGAAACTTAGAAAGCACCATTTAATGCTGTGATGAAAGTTAACATCACTGGTAATGGGACAAATCAAAACCATGTACCATTAGACAAGATTCATAAAAAAGAACCCAGCACCATTTCTATATTTTTTCTTGAAAGACGTAACCTGATACTTGATTGAAAATTGAGGAAACATAGACAAACCCAAAGTTGAGGTCAATTCTGTAAAATAACTAGCCTACAGCATTTTTAAGAGTCAAGGTTGTGAGAGTCAGAAAATATTAAAGAATTATTTCAAACTGAAAGAAATTTAATTTAATTATATGTATAATTGAGCGTAACATGTAATCAACTGGATCTTATTACTATAAAAAATATTATAAAAAGATTTAGTGAAACAACCAGGGTCTGCATATTTGATAATTATAATGTTTTAGTGTTATTTTCCTAGTCTGAATGATTGTGCTGTTCTTATGGGAGGAAATGTCCTTATTTGTAGAAAATATACTGCAGCTTAATGTCAAACACTGCAAAGGAAAAAGGTTTTTAGTACTG
Organism: Cephalophus harveyi; assembly: GCA_006410635.1. Classification (NCBI taxonomy): domain Eukaryota; kingdom Metazoa; phylum Chordata; class Mammalia; order Artiodactyla; family Bovidae; genus Cephalophus; species Cephalophus harveyi. Next base: position 10,569 of record SJYT01053579.1, read on the forward strand.
TACTGTAACTCTACTGTGAACTCAAAATTATTTAAAATAAAATAATAGGGAAAAAAGGAGGGGAATTTAGATGTTTTAATGGGTTTAGTTTCAGTTTACAAGATGAAAAAATCCTAGGGAGCTGATGTACAACGTCGTTGATGTACGACAATGGGAAAAGTATGCTTAACATTTCTAAACTGTACACTTAATAATGATTAAGACAAGTCTGGGTTTTTGGGTTTGTTTGTTTGTTTGGTTTTTGCCATGATAAAATTGAAACAAGTAAATCAACAAGCAACAAGTATTGTTTAAGACATGGATTCTCAATGCTGAGCAGTGTAGTTTTCAGAAAATACAGATGTCTAAATCCCAATAAGGGCTTCCTGGTGGCTCAGTGGTAAAGAATCCACCTGCCAATGCAGGACACATGGTTCGATCCCTGGGTCTGGATCAGGAAGTTCCTTTAGAGAAAGAAATGGCAACATGCTCCAGTATTTTTGCCTGGGAAATCCCGTGGACAAAAGAGCCTGGTGAGCTATAGTCCCAGGGGTCACAAAAGCATCAGATATGATTTAGCAACACAACAGCACAAATCCCAAATGTAGATTATGATTCGAAATGTCTGAATTATAATTTGGGTTTTTTTTGCACACAGATGTGAAAACACTGATTACATTTCCTAACTTGCAAGTAAATAACCAGAGCTACATTGGAGTAGCAAAAGCACTTGACCTGGTTCAGAGCATTCCACTTACTAGTTTTATAACCTTGGACAAATCACATCAACACTCTCATCTTTAAAGCCCTCATCTCTAAAATGGGGATAATAATTCCTGCCTCATAATATTGCTGAGTTGCTCACAGGAGATAATGTATATAAAAGCACTGCATAAATATAAAGTCTTATTATAATATGAGAAATTGATGAGTAAATTTCTCTATTATAAAGGAAGTCAAGGTATAAGAACTATATCATGTCACTGAAGTGCAGCAGTACACTCCTGTGAGCCATTCCACAAAATTTAGATAATACACCTATGTGACTCTTGGCTGTGGAACATAAATATTCTGATGCCAGCAAGTAAATTACTGAGAGAGTAAGACCTGAATGAAATTCCATTTGCAAGCTTAAAACTGGTGACCTTTTCATATCAGTGGGCCCTGATTTGAACATTTTCTTGGATCTCATGATGGAGGAAAAACAACAACAAAAAGTAAGATAGTAAGTTGAATGATAGAAAAGGGATGGCCTCTAACAATCTTTAGTAAAAATAGCTTCCTCTCAACTTTCCAAATAAGCAGATGTCCAGAAATAGTGGGTAGGCAGCCTGAAGGTTGTCATACTTGTGTGGTTGCTAACATGACAATGCCTTTGGAGGTTAAACTCATAGTCTTTCGATCAGGGAGATGAGGTCAAATTTCAGCCCCAAATAAGGAACCTTGGACATGTTTCTTGTCTCTGAGGCTCAGGTTCATGATTGCCAAAATGATAGTGCAAATTTCATAAGTTTAAATAAATAGAATAAGTGTTTGATAAATGTTAGCAATTACAATTTCTTATAAATGATGATATTCAGTACAGTTCCCCTCTGTCTTTTCCATAATGAGTGTTAACTCATTATGATTGCATGCTTAAGATAGCAGCTGGGATTAGAGTTTTAAGAAGTTACTAATATGGCCTTCTCAAGTTGCTAGGTAGATGAATATTGCAAAAAATTAATTAATAAGGCCACTGGAGCTTAAAGTATAGTTTCGATTTACAGACAATACCTCAACAATGCTTCAAAAAGAGCTAAATTTGTATAAAGCTCTTTGTTGAATAGGGGAGAGTGTGAAGTGGCTTTTAAAAGAGAAAAATTCCAGAAATCAAACCATTTTTTTTCTCTAAGATTCACTCAGTGTAACACCAGTTTTCATTTAATATATTCTTTTAGGAGAATCGTGTTATATCAGTACCAATTTAGATGCAAGATGAAGAAAAGGAACAGAAACAAAATACTGTTTTGGAGATCATCGTCAGCATAAGAACACTTATGGAAAAGATGCCAATTGAAATATACTGTGGTCACCTATCTCATATCAGAAGGCTAAAATTCCTATATGAATCAATTCAGACTACCTACAGTAGCCACTGGTTTTTAAACTTCGCTAGCTGGCCTTATAATCCATTCACTTTCAAGGTAAAAAATAAAAACTATTTTATAGACTTCTTTTTGTTCATAATTCTCTGTGAAATTTTATACCTAAATTCTATATATATGTTGAATGTTAACACATATATATGGAATTCAGAAAGATGATATTGATGATCCTACATGCAGGACAGAAAAGGAGACAGATATAAACAGCAGACTTTTGGACTCAGTGGGAGAAGGTGAGGGTGGGATGATTTGAGAGAATAACATTGAAACATGTATATTACCATATGTAAAATAGATGGCAAGTTCAAGTTTGATGCGTGAAGCAGGGCACACAAAGCTGGTTCTCTGGGAGCAACCCAGAGGAAAGTGGTAAGGAGGGAGGTGGGAGGGGGGTCCAGGAGGGGACACACATGTATACCTGTGGCCAAATCATGTTGATGTATAGCAAAAACCATCACAATATTGCAAGGTAATTATCCTCCAATTAAAATAAATTAATTTCTTTTAAAAAATTTATGATATCTATTTTACCCTTAGGGCTTCCCAGGTGGCTCTAATGATAAAGAATCTGCCTGCCAATGCAGGAGTTTGATCCCTGGGTTGGGAAAATGCCTTGGAGTAGAAAATGGCAACTTGCTACAGTATTCTTCCCTGAAAAATTCCACGGACAGAGGAGCTTGGCAGATTACAGTCAATGTATCACAAAGAATGCGTTTACAAAATTTAGGAAATATGTTATAATTCAAATATAAAAATCATCCCTCCTATTGTATAAAGTTGATCAGCTTTAAAATACTTGGTTTCTGTCTGTGGAATAATGAATTCTTATCCATTGTTCCTATCAAAAATAATGATCTCTAATATTATTCATCAGTACTACAGATTAATCCATTAAAAATTTCAAGGAATTTTCAGAATCCAAAATTGCTGTTGTTACTCAAACTGTACTTTTGGTCACATTGTGCCATTTGTCAGGAATCTACAAGGGTTTTGATTTTTCAGTCAAATTGCTATTTTTTAAAATACATTGGTGAATAGATAGTTAAAATATTTTGTAACTATTCATATGAAAATGCAAAACATTTCTACTTTTCATTCCCTCGCTGTTTAAAAAGACCATACATTTTCTAATCTCCCTCACTTTATTTCTATGACAAAATGACAGGTACAGAAATGTCTGCAGGGAAAATACATGCTGATTAGTAAGGGTTCCATGGTATCATTTTAGATTTTTTAAAAAGTAATTAGTTCCCTTTTGTTCCTCTACAATAGTCTGTTGATTTTCTTAAATACTGCAAAGAAATTTAAAGAAAAGAAAAAAATCTTAACTAATTCACAAGATATACAATCAATATATTGCTCATCAAGGATTGTACTTTTATTGTGGTAAACGAAAGGTGTCGAGGAATGCTAGAGAACTGAAAAAATATGAACCATTATGTTTGATTGATCTTGGTTGTATGATAATTTACAGCATGTACCTCCAAGGTTTGCATATACTATTTTAGTATTTTAGAGTAATTATCATTGTGAAACTTTCACAACTACACTTTATTTCCACAGGTAATTAAGGTGACCTAGTTATGTCTGCATAAGGCTTAGTCTATGAATAATGCAGACCCAGGGGAGACTAACAGGTCACTAACAGCAATCAATCTAACTGATGGAAAAGAGAAAGAATCTTGTAGATGATATTTGCCCTATACTATTACAAGGCTATTTTTAAGATGCTTTATTTCATCACCAATACTCTACAAACATAGAAATAATTTCCTTTGAATTTTCTTGGTTTCATTTTGGGCTTCTTTTAAAACCTGAACTGTTGAGCATGGTAATTCTTTATCTTCAGTCATAAGGAGAATAGAGATTCAGTTCTCAAAATGAATTTCAGTTTTGCTGATTTCCAACAGCATGTTTAAAGAATTGTTTCTATTTACCTATGCTTAACAGATCCTTAGCTGGTGCTCTTCTGTCTGTGGATTATTGTTTAACACCATGGCTTTACAAATGTTATAACACAGAAAAGTGTCACTCAACCCCAAATTGTTCTCTTTCCTAAGGACGGCCCTGAATCCAAAGTCCTACCTCCTATATCAAAACAAAGTCAATATTCTGGCAGCTAACTGATCTTACTGAAAGAAGAGAATCTAGTTTCTTGTAGAAACCCACAAAATGCAGTTTCCGTCCTTTCTTTTATACACAACCTTGAAATTCACTAGAAAAAAATCAATGCATCAGATATACCACCAAGAACACAATCTTGCTCAATATTTAAAGGTCACAAGTGTGTTTATTTAAAGCCTCCCTTGGGTTAATTAATGGACACATTTTTCTCAGAAAAAGAAAGTCAAAAGTCAACAGAAATATAAAATATTTCAAATAATATGAAGTAGATTTAAGGCCAGAATTTTTTTTTCCGCTTCATGGCACTATAGCTGAGAAGACATAGATAATATATTTCACATTTTACTTACAAATGAATTTTTCATTTTCACTTCTGGGAAATACTAACAAATCAAACTCTGTTTCTTAAATAGTGTTGTCTTTGTTCCTAGACATTATAATTCTAATAGCGCAAATGGAAGCATATACAAAAGAAAAATAAATGCCATTAAACATGCAAAATACTTGTATTCACTCTTGAATCATTATTCAATTAATGAATGACTTATTATCATGCCATAAATGAGAATGATTGGATAGGAGCTCTAGCTGCTTGAGAGTGAACACCGTGTGCATTTTTCCTGGAGTCCTTAATAAGTGACACATTTGTGTCATTACATTTGAGGTGAAGCAGAAGCCTCTGTCAGATTTGATTCACATGGGCAATCCCCAGTGGCAAAACATCTGATTAACTAGCAAAGCCACTGTCATTAACAGCTGTATCATTGGAAGCTTGGAAGTATTCAGCCTATTTAGTAACCGAATGTATTATCATAATCACTCTCATCTCTGGCACATATCCAGGAGATATTAACTACTACCCAAATAATTTACTATTAAAATGGTTAGGTATAAATGAAACAGTGCATGTACTGATATAATTTATATTGAACCATATAGCCCATATGCTCTATTTGACTCCAGTAAAGTCTATTTGGGGATTCCCAGGGAAGTAAGTGATAAAAAAAAATCTTCCTGTCAATGCAGGAGACTCTGGAGACTCGGATTCAATCCCTGGGTCAGGAAAATCCCCTAAAGGAGGAAATGGCAACTCACTCTAGTATTCTTGCCAGAAATATCCCTCAGACAGAGGAGCCTGGTGGGCTACACACGACTGAGCAAAACCTATTATAGTAATATATACACAACAGTAACTTCAAGACAAGTTGTGGATGAGTTCTTCGTTTGTAATTTTGCTGGACTCATTTAGTAAAAATTTCTTGTAATAATACCTTGCAGAAGGGTCTATTAATAGTTCCTTTATTCTAAATAAAGTATATTCTCCAACTTGTGGGCGCAGATATGTTGATTTGAGTTATCTTCCTAAGGTGTGCCAGAAGGGTGTGACTTTTCATTATATGCAACTGTTTCAATGGGACAATTTTCTAAATCTCTCACATATTCTAAACTGTGATTATAAAAAGAAAAGTACATCAATGACTTTGCTTGATAAAATCTTGTCAACTTTGTAACAGATGACCATTTAGAGTAGCTATGAAAGAAAATTGCCAAATGTAAATATGGTGCCTACAGATAAATAAAACTTCATAAAAAGTTGCATTGAAATATGTTATTATTATTTACCTACATGAAAATAAGGGAAATAATTTACCCAAATTTTGGTTTTACTCTTAATAAAATTTGTTTCAATCATTAAAGTAGAAGAATACATTTAAAAAATCTATTAATATGATAAGTTTAAAGAACACATATCTGGTTCACTTTATTTTACTCTACCCCATTAACTTGTCATAACCATCCATCATCTTGTGGAACAAAATTTTAATTTAGAACTTAATGAGGAGATTGGTGATGCTTTAGTTTACTTGGTTATAAGTAACATGGATTTGGAAGGAGTACTCATAAGTAAAAATCTAATAAACTACAAAGACAATCTGTCTCAATGACATAAAATAACTTGGTAAAATTTTTCAAATATACATCTAATTCCTAAATCTCAAGGCAGCATTGAATGGAAACTGCAAGGTAACATCCTGTAAAAATACTTGAAGATCATAATGATTAAAGCAAAACAAAATGAAGGTGTATAAAAGTAAAAGACTATTCTGAATTGATAATTTTAGTACCTATATGCTATCTAAAGCCAAAGCATGCTATCTAAAACCAGATTGCAACTGCCTAGACTGGTATGAAGAAACAGTGTGTGCTCACTTACATATATTCCAGGCAGGTAAATATTATTATAATAAATGCCTGCATGCTAAATCACTTCGGTTCTGTCTGACTCTTTGCAACCCTGTGGACTCTAGCCCGCCAGACTTCTCTGTCTGTGGGATTTTTCAGGCAAGAATACTGGAGTGGGTTCCTGTGCCTTCCTCCAGGGGATCTTCCTGAGCCAGGGATCAAACCCGCATCTCTGTGTCTCCAGCATTGGCAGGCGGGTTCTTTACCACTAGTGCCACCTGAGAAGCCATTATAATGAATGACCAATTTGCTTAATGGTTTCACATATATTTCTCTTTAAAAAAATATAAGGACTTACTTTTTGTTTTTGCATGTTTAAGTATCTTGTGTTTTCTCTAAATTCAGATTCTTGAGAAGGAATTACAGCCCCAAAATGTTATCCTTGGGATATTAAAGAATGTGCTTTAAAAGTAATAAATGGAGATAGCATCAGCAATTAGAGAACACTCTCACAATTCAATTAATGTTATATTTTATTGTCGCCTTTTGTAAGGAATGTGTTCTCCTGATTAAATGTACAGAATGCTCTCCAGAACCGTTCAGAGTCTCTGCAAAGGATAGACTAATTACCAACTGTTAATATTAAAAATACACTTGGGATGGAAAAATAGGACTTCAATTTACAGTAATAATTTGAGGATGGAATTATTCCTGTACTAAATTGTCACAGCTGCTCAAAGTGTGATGACACTAACGAAAAACCCATGAAAATAAAATAAATACAGTTACAATTTTCCAATAGATCTTGCGATACTGTGCCAAGAAACATAAAATGTTTGGTACACTTTCACAGTTTATAAACTGAAACTTATATCTTATGTTTACATAGGAGTTTGGAGTTATACAGTGTTTTTAAATGTGACATGAATATAATTTTGACAACTGAATAATACTGGCATTTAGCATTTAAGTCTCTCTATGCTGAATATTATTCATAAAATATTTCTTATTTGGTATAGGTGATGGCCAAACCAGGTGACTGAGTGGTAATGCATCTGCCTGCCAAGCAGGTTTGATCTCGCGGGTTTGATCCCTGGGTCGGAAAAATCCTCTGGAGAAAGAAAAGGCAACCTGCTCTATTATCCTTGCTGAGAAATCCATGGACAGAGGAGCCAGGTGGGCTACAGTCCATGGGGTCACAAGAGAGCTGGACACAACTTAGTGACTAGTTAACAAACCAGATAACCCCAAAATTAGTCAAGCATAAATATATTTTTATCTCATATAGTTTATATTTTCCTGACAAGCTGAATGTTCTTACCAGTACTGTCATCACCACCATCCCATCCCCAGAATTTTTGCTTCACTTAGCTGAAGGATTCCCAGTTGTCCAAACATCTGTTTATGCAAAACAGACTTATAGAAAGTAAGAGTATTCAAGTTACTGGGCACCAGCTTAGCATGTTACCTGCCTCTGAATCTCCTGCCAAACCCAACCATCCACAGATTATGTATATGAATGAAAAGCTTTCAGATATGACCTCACTCATCGTTTATTAGGGCAGAGGAATTTTTCTCTCTCCATGCCTGTGTAAATTCAATGTGGTCATCCTAATGTAGGATGACTTCTCTGTCTATAAAGGAAAAAATTAATCTCACTTCACAACTTGATTCAACGTGTTTACATAAAACAAAAGTACTTCCACTGATTTAGCACTTTAGTTTACCAAGCACTGTCACTTATTTCATCACTGTACACCCTCACTAGACCCTATAACATAGTTACAGACATCTTTTCTCCAGACTGAGAATAAGATTTAAATGTGAATCTTCCTTTTCAAAAGTCCTCATATTTTTATTTATTATATTTGGTTATTTTAAGTTGCAGTGATATTGGGTTTTATTAGAAGCTTCTTTTTCCTTTTTTTAATAATTCAGAAGTATTTACTTTTTACTATTGCCTCCATTGTTCAGTGGCTACATGCTGTTTATACACTATCATAGATCAATAACATTATCATCAAATAAAGTCTGTAGAAACTGAAATAAACTTATGCTTGAAAACTGCCTATTAAATCACTGTGTAGTATAAGGAAAAAAATATAACTTCTAAGAAGGATTTGTAATTTAGTCTCAGTGTAGCAGTAATTTATACTGACAATCTACTTTGCATGGATTTTGACCACTACTAGGAGAAATAACATTCCAGGTTCCTATGCAATATTGTTCTTTACAGCATCAGACCTTGCTTCTATCAAATGTCACATCCACAGCTGGGTATTGTTTTTGCTTTGGCCCCATCCCTTCATTCTTTCAGGAGTTATTTCTCCACTGATCTCTTGTAGCATATTGGGCACCTACTGACCTGGGGAGTTCCTCTTTCAGTATCCTATCATTTTGCCTTTTCATACTGTTCATGGGGTTCTCAAGGTAAGAATACTGAAGTGGTTTGCCATTCCCTTCTCCAGTGGACCCCATTCTGTCAGACCTCTCCACCATGACCCGCCCGTCTTGGGTGGCCCCACGGGCATGGCTTAGTTTCATTGAGTTAGACAAGGCTGTGGTCCTAGTGTGATTCGATTGACTAGTTTTCTTTGAGTATGATTTCAGTGTGTCTACCCTCTTATGCCCTCTTGCAACACCTACCGTCTGCTTTGGGTTTCTCTTACCTTGGACATGGGGTATCTCTTCACAGCTGCTCCAGCAAAGCGCAGCCTCTGCTCCTTACCTTGGACGAGGGGTACCTCCTCGCCACCACCCCTCCTGATCTTGAACATGGAGTAGCTCCTCTCAGCCCTCCTGCGCCTGTGCAGCCACCGCTCCTTGGACATGGAGTTGCTACTCTTGGCCACGGCCCCTGGCCTCAGGCGTGGGGTAGCTCCTCTCAGCCATGCTTCTGCGCAGTCCATCGCAGCCAGGGCACCACACCGGACTGGAAGAAGCACAAGCTGGAATCAAGATTGCTGGGAGAAATGTCAATAACCTCCCATATGCAGATGACACCAACCTTATGGCAGAAAGTGAAGAGGAACTCAAAAGCCTCTTGATTAAAGTGAAAGAAGAGAGTGAAAAAGTTGGTTTAAAGCTCAACATTCAGAAAACGAAGATCATGGCATTTGGTCCCATTGCTTCATTGGAAATAGATGGGGAAAGAGTGGAAACAGTGTCAGACTTTATTTTTTGGGGCTCCAAAATCACTGCAGATGGTGATTGCAGCCATGAAATTAGAAGACGCTTACTCCTTGGAAGAAAAGTTATGACCAACCTAGATAGCATATTAAAAAGCAGAGACATTACTTTGCCAACAAAGGTCTGTCTAGTCAAGGCTATGGTTTTTCCTGTGGTCATGTATGGATGTGAGAGTTGGACTGTGAAGAAAGCTGAGCTCAGAAGAATTGATGCTTTTGAATTGTGGTGTTGGAGAAGACTCTTGAAGAGTCCCATAGGCTGCAAGGAGATCCAACCAGTCTATTTTAAAGGAGATCAGTCCTGGGTGTTCTTTGGAAGGAATGATGCTAAAGTTGAAACTCCAATACTTTGGCCACCTCATGCGAAGAGTTGACGACTCAATAGAAAAGACTCTGAAGCTGGGAGGGATTGGGGGTAGGAGGAAAAGGGGATGACAGAGGATGAGATGGCTGAATGGCATCACCAACTTGATGTACATGGGTTTGGGTGAACTCAGGGAGTTAGTGATGGACAGGGATGCCTGGTGTGCTGCAATTGATGGGGTCGCAAAGAGTCAGACATGACTGAGCGATTGAACCGAACTGAACTGAAGAGAAACAACACAGCAAGGAGATCCAACCAGTCAATCCTAAAAGAAATCAGTCCTGAATATTCATTGGAAAGACTGATGGTGAAGCTGAAACTCTGATACTTTGGCCACCTGATGCGAAGAACTGACTCATTTGAAAAGATCCTGATGCTGGGAATGATTGAAGGCAAGAGGAGAAGGGGACAACAGAGGATGAGATGGTTGGATGGCATCATCCATACAACAGACATAAGTTTGAGTAAGCTCCAGGAGTTTGCAATGGACAGAGAAGCCTGGCATGCTGCAGTCCATGGGGTCGCAAAGAGTTGGACATGACTGAACTACACTGAGGAGAAACAACATAGATACCATGAAAATATATAGAAAAATAATTTTACATATGATAGGCATTGATGAAGCAAAGTATCATTACTAAAGTATCTCATTATAATGCTCTCTAGATTTCTCTTTCCTAACTGCTTTAAATCACATATCCATATTCTTTGCATTTTATTCTCCCTTTTCTTGTCTTAACATCCATGTTAGAAGGTTGATTCCACACATCTATCCATGGCTTTGTTTCCTTTCACTTGAAAGAATGCTCATTTCAACTTTTATGTCCCACAGGTGCAAAGAGACCAAGGTACAATTCCAATTAGGAAATATATTTCAATGCAAATAAAAACAGATTTGATTCCTTTAATCCACAAGATATCTGTTCAGTTCAGTTCAGTTCAGGTGCTCAGTCCTGTCTGACTCTTTGTGACCCCATGGACTGAAGCATTCCAGGCTTCCCTGTCCTTCACCAACACCTGGGGCTTGCTCAAGCTCATGTCCGTTGAGTCAGTGATGCTAGCCAACCATCTCATCCTCTGTCGCCCCATTCTTCTCTTACTTTCAATCTTTCCCAACATCAGGGTCTTTTCCAGTGAGTCAGTTCTTTGCATCAGGTGGCCAAAGTATTTGAGCTTCAGCTTCAGCATCAGTCCTTCCAATGAATATTCAGGACTGATTTCCTTTAGGATGGACTGGTTGGATCTCCTTGTAGTCCAAGGGACTCTTCAAGAGTCTTCTCCAACACCACAGTTCAAAAGCATTAAGTCTTTGGCGCTCAGTTTTTTATTATAGTCCAACTCTCACATCCGTACATGACTGTCCATACATAGCTTTGACCAGATGGACCTTTGTCAACAAAAGAATGTCTCTGCTTTTTAAATATGCTGTCTAAGTTGGTCATAGGTTTTCTGTAGGCCTCCTGTTAAAATGTTTATTCATTCATGTATTTATTTCATTGCATTTGCTTTGTGTCTGTTTCTGAGTATTTTTCACTTCTACACTCCTTACCAGAATCTAGAGAAACATTTTGTGCTTCACAAAGGAGCTGTCTATATTTCCTATGACCATCTATGCTTTATGCAAAGCACACAGTCAGTGCTTTTCTTGGCCACTATTCACCAACCAGGAAAGAGAAAGACTAGGCAAAGAATCAGATGCCATCAAGGCCAGAGAATGTGCTACAATTTGAAGTATTTTTCAAAGCAAATAATTTAACCATAAATGCTCATAAACACCCTCCTGCGCCCGCACAGCCACTGCTCCTTGGACATGGGGTTGCCCCTCCCAGCTGCCGCCCCTGGCCTCGGACAAGGGGTAGCTCCTCTCGGCCGCGCTTAGTGCTCTGGTCGCAGCTGCCCACGCTTAGTGTGCGGGTCGCAGCCGCCTGCACTTAGTGCCCCGGTCGCAGACGCCCACAGGACCCAGATAATCACCATGGTGTGTGTGACCATTCATCTAGAGTCAGACATCCTGGAATGTGAAATCAAGTGGGCCTTAGAAAGCATCACCATGAACAAAGCTAGTGGAGGTGATGGAATTCCAGTTGAGCTGTTTCAAGTCCTGAAACATGATGCTGTGAAAGTGCTGCACTCAATCTGCCAGCAAATTTGGAAAACTCAGCAGTAGCCACAGGACTGGAAAAGGTCAGTTTTCTTTCCAAATCCAAAGAAAGGCAATGCAAAAGAATGCTCAAACTACCACACAATTGCACTCATCTCACATGCTAGTAAAGCGAGGCTCAAAATTCTCCAAGTCAGGCTTCTTCAGCAATACGTGAACTGTGAACTTCCTGATGTTCAAGCTGGTTTTAGAAAAGGCAGAGGAACCAGAATCCGTACATGACTGTCCATACATAGCTTTGACCAGATGGACCTTTGTCAACAAAAGAATGTCACTGCTTTTTAAATATGCTGTCTAAGTTGGTCATAGGTTTTCTGTAGGCCTCCTGTTAAAATGTTTATTCATTCATGTATTTATTTCATTGCATTTGCTTTGTGTCTGTTTCTGAGTATTTTTCACTTCTACACTCCTTACCAGAATCTAGAGAAACATTTTGTGCTTCACAAAGGAGCTGTCTATATTTCCTATGACCATCTATGCTTTATGCAAAGCACACAGTCAGTGCTTTTCTTGGCCACTATTCACCAACCAGGAAAGAGAAAGACTAGGCAAAGAATCAGATGCCATCAAGGCCAGAGAATGTGCTACAATTTGAAGTATTTTTCAAAGCAAATAATTTAACCATAAATGCTCATAAACACCCTCCTGCGCCCGCACAGCCACTGCTCCTTGGACATGGGGTTGCCCCTCCCAGCTGCCGCCCCTGGCCTCGGACAAGGGGTAGCTCCTCTCGGCCGCGCTTAGTGCTCTGGTCGCAGCTGCCCACGCTTAGTGTGCGGGTCGCAGCCGCCTGCACTTAGTGCCCCGGTCGCAGACGCCCACAGGACCCAGATAATCACCATGGTGTGTGTGACCATTCATCTAGAGTCAGACATCCTGGAATGTGAAATCAAGTGGGCCTTAGAAAGCATCACCATGAACAAAGCTAGTGGAGGTGATGGAATTCCAGTTGAGCTGTTTCAAGTCCTGAAACATGATGCTGTGAAAGTGCTGCACTCAATCTGCCAGCAAATTTGGAAAACTCAGCAGTAGCCACAGGACTGGAAAAGGTCAGTTTTCTTTCCAAATCCAAAGAAAGGCAATGCAAAAGAATGCTCAAACTACCACACAATTGCACTCATCTCACATGCTAGTAAAGCGAGGCTCAAAATTCTCCAAGTCAGGCTTCTTCAGCAATACGTGAACTGTGAACTTCCTGATGTTCAAGCTGGTTTTAGAAAAGGCAGAGGAACCAGAGATCAAACTGCTAATATCCACTGAATCATGGAAAAAACAAGAGAGTTCCAGAAAAGCATCTATTTCTGCTTTATTGACTATGCCGAAGCCTTTGACTGTGTGGATCACAAGATACTGTGGAAAATTCTGAAAGAGATGGGCATGCCAGACCTGAACTGCCTCTTGAGAAATCTGTATGCAGGTCAGGAAACAACAGTTAGAACTGGACATGGAACAACAGACTGGTTCCAAATAGGAAAAGGAGTATGTCAAGTTGTATATTGTAACCCTGATTATTTAACTTATATGCAGAGTATATCATGAGAAATGCTGGACTGGAAGAAACACAAGCTGGAATCAAGATTGTCGGGAGAAATATCAATAAGCTCAGCTATGCAGATGACATCACCCTTATGGCAGAAAGTGAAGAGGAACTCAAAAGCCTCTTGATGAAAGTGAAAGTGGAGAGTGAAAAAGCTGGCTTAAAGCTCAACATTCAGAAAACGAAGATCATGGCATTTGGTCCCATCACTTCATGGGAAATAGATGGGGAAACAGTGGAAACAGTGTCAGACTTTATTTTTGGGGGCTCCAAAATCACTGCAGATGGTGACTGCAGCCATGAAATTAGAAGACGCTTACTCCTTGGAAGAAAAGTTATGACCAACCTAGACAGCATATTCAAAAATAGAGACATTATTTTGCCAACTAAGGTCCATCCAGTCAAGGCTCTGGCTTTTCCTGTGGTCATGTATGGATGTGAGTTGGACTGTGAAGAAGGCTGAGTGCCGAAGAATTGATGCTTTTGAACTGTGGTGTTGGAGAAGACTCTTGAGAGTCCCTTGGACTGCAAGGAGATCCAACCAGTCCATTCTGAAGGAGATCAGCCCTGGGATTTCTTTGGAAGGAATGATGCTGAAGCTGAAACTCCAGTATTTTGGCCACCTCATGTGAAGAGTTGACTCATTGGAAAAGACTCTGATGCTGGGAGGGATTGGGGGCAGGAAGAGAAGGGGATGACAGAGGATGAGATGGCTGGATGGCATCACTGACTCGATGGACGTGAGTCTGAGTAAACTCAGGGAGTTGGTAATGGACAGGGAGGCCTGGCGTGCTGCGATTCATGGGGTCGCAAAGGGTCAGACACGACTGAGCTACTGAACTGAACTGAACCGCTCATAAACACATAGTTGCTAATTACTTAAATACTGTACAAGACTGTCCTATGTATAATCTAAAGTAATGATATACTCCTACAATGACTAAAGGAATCCCTCCTACTCTATTAAACAGTTTTAATCAAAAGAAAAAGCTTGAGCAGAACTTCTATCTGCATATTCACAGTCAAGAAATGTCTCCTTCTGACATATCCCTATTAAATATAATGATAATAATAAACCTTAGAGAAGGAAAAGTATTTCAAATTATCATTCTAGCCCATAATTTTCATTTTTGCTTTTTAATTGACGTTTTATAGCAAGAGAATCAGTTTGAATAGATGACGCTGCCAATAACTTTATTCTCAATCACTTTCTTTTTACTAATGGTGTCTCTTTCTCAATGCACCTCTAAACCAGACTGACAATAAAGTATCTTAACAAAGTATCTTAAGTTAAATATCCTCTCTTCCTTTTCTCCAAAATGGAAGTCAGTAGAAAACATAGAAATGAAAACATATGCCTAACACAAAGCTATCAGATGATATTTAAAGTCCCTGCTACTGAAGCTCCAGTGTGGTACAGAGAAATTGTGCTCCAGGGACACCAGAAGTCTGGGTTTGAAATTTCAGCTGTGCAAGATAAAAGCTGTGGGAGAGATTCCACCTCTGCCACATACTTCATAGGTTTTTTTGAAGGACTAATTGAGGTTCCAGTTTTGGAAGATGCCCAGCACAATTACAAATTCTCCTTAAGTATTAGTTCAAATAAGTATTTTTTCAAATAAATTTCACTTACATTACTTCCTTTGATACTTGCAATCCCCAAATAAAGAAGGACTGACTAAATCCTATTGATATAACATGTTAGGATTTTTGAGGAATATAATTGCACTAATGCTTTGAAAAAAAATTGTCCACAAACTATAGCCCATCTCAATGAGAGGAAATCCCATTGTTTAGGCAACAAGTATGGCATAACAAGGTAGTCAGTCTAGGAGTACAGAGACATTTGGAGAGTTAGAATATGATCATACAAATCTGAAATAATACCAAAAGATCCAAGCTGGTATGCTTCAGGAAAGTCCATTGGAAAAATAGTAGGGCCATTAGCACTAGTTCTTATTTATCTTTTATATTCACAGTCACTTGACATGGAACTTTGTGTGTAGTAGGAATTGAATATATAGTGAATGAATGAATTAATTAGTGAATAAATAGATATTCTATCTCCTGTCAGTTGTTCAAAAAAAATCAAAGAAATCATTCAGCCTATTTTTACTTATGAATGAATGAATAAATGGCATTTTGGGGATATCCATGTAGCTTCTAAATAAGTAAAATCAAAAAACTTTATGGAGCAATAAATTATTTGCTGGAAAGCCTTTTATTTGCACATTTATTTTAATGAACATGAACTTTTGCTTAACATTAATTTTGATTGTTGACTATAATCAAGCACCTATTTAGCGGTGTGCTCAGTGTGCTCTGATCTTTAAATAGAACAACCTAGTGATGTGCTGGTTCAACCAATAACTAAAGACAAATAAATAACAGAATGTCAGCCTCCAATAGGCATATAGAAAAGAGTCAATCTAGAATATAAAAATAAGAACCCCACAAGAAATAAAAAAGGAGATTGTGAAAGAAAATGAGATGTTATTATCTAGATACGTCAAGAAACTAAACGCTTAAATGCATTTAATTCGTAACCAGCTTCCACAAAAGAAAGCAAAAAGGAAACACAGAAGCACATTTCCAAAGGACATACATGATAGAAATGATTGATTTCCACATAGTTAAGTGATTAAATTCATTTCAACATTTTTAGTAATATAGAAATCAATTAAATCAAGATACAGTGATGATAAAGATGATAAAGAAAGCTTAGTGCCAAAGAAATGATGCTTTTGAACTGTGGTGTTGGAGAAGACTCTTGAGTCCCTTGGACAGCAAGGAGATCCAACTAGTCAATCCTAAAGGAAATCAGTCCTGGCTGAAACTCCAATACTTTGGCCACCTGATGCAAACAACTAACTCATTGGAAAAGATCCAGATTCTGGGAAAGACTGAAGGCAGGAAGAGAAGGGGATGACAGAGGATGGGCTGGTTGGAAGCCATCACCGATTCCATGGACTTAACTTTGAGCAATCTCTGGGATTTGGTAATGGATAGGGAAGCCAGGTGTGCTGCAGTCCGTGACGTTGCGAAGAGTCAGACACAGCTGAGTGACTGAACTGAACTGAACAGTGATGATAGGAACAATGTTTCATAGAAGTGTTCAAAGTTTAATCAAAGTGTTCAATACAAAGTTGAAATACCAAATGATTGTCTTGATAATAATCAGGTTTAGAGCTTTCCTGGCAAGGTTTTCAGGTCAGACAAAGCTTGCTGCTATGGGGAAGCCTACTCTATAACCTGGCACTTTGGAGACAGTTAACAATATACTCATTTCCTTTCTCTTTGAATAGAACACATTCCATCCCTTTAAAACATAGTCATTTCTCCACAGTGCCAATTAATATCATTTCAAAAAGAACTTCTTCTTACCCTAATTGCAGCAAACTGCAATTTCACCTTCCATATGTTGATTAATTTTAAAAAGCAACAAATTTTCAAGGTAATAAATTACTAGGATTAAAAATTATGTGACCATTCTTTAAAAAATATTGCATAGAATAATTTCACCCAAATGTTCTCTAAAATAGAGTTCTGTGAATAAGTACATTAAAAAAATTCTATATCCTCTTTCTTACAGTTTCACAGTATGCATGTGTATGTGAGTGTGTGTTCAGTTGTGTATGATTCTTTGCAACCCCATAGTCTGTAGCCTGACAGGCTACTCTGTCCAGGAAATTTTTCAGGCAAGAATACTGGAGTGGGTTGCCATTTCCTACTCCAGGGGATCTTTAAGGCTCAGGAACTGAACCCATATATCCTGTATGAAGTTCTGTATCTCGTGGTAGGCAGATTCTTTACCACTGCGCCACCTGAGAATTCTATATTCTCTTTTTTACAGATTCATAGTACATATTGTAATAATAAGGAGAAAGGGAAGGAACAAGAGTAAATGGAGAGAAACATCGAATCATGATGCATGCTTATAGCTATGAGAGGAGAGAAGGAAGGAAGGGAGATTGGGCAGGAAAAGTCTCATATCATAGCTCACCTCTGAAGACTGTGATAGTCCCAAAGCAAAGACTGATGAAAGGAATTCTGCCTTGTACAGTAATGGCCTGATTCTAATAAACTTGTCATTTGTAGTCATTGGCTGAGAGCAGCTTGTATGAATAAGTGTAGCCTTGCATGAAACCCACAGTGTATCAGACATACAACAGTTGGAAGCTGTCTGTCAATGATTCTCCCATGGTGGGTTCTCTTGAGGAACATGCCCATGGCCATTCCACTGAATTTGTTAAAAAGATGTTGGTTGAGCGAAATAATAAAGTAAACCAGAGATTAGGAGCATCAGGAACAACACCCTCAGAAACCAAGAAAAGCAGTGTTTTGAGTAAAGACCAGAACCTGGAACCACCAGACACAGTCTTGGACCATAGAAAGTTCTCTCTGGTGCAAGCTGGTATGGCAGAGGAGTGAGCTGTCTGATGAAAGCTGAGTTCACAGCAGAAACTCAGTCACTCTCAGAGACATCTACCAAAGCAGCAAGAAGTGGGAGCCCTCTCTCTTCCTTCCTCCTCTTCATCTTCTTCCGGTACCACTCATGGAACAAACTTAAATGCAAACTACTGGCAGGGACACTGAGAACATCACAGGGCCAGGTGCTGCACTACAGAGCCGAGCAGGGGAGTGTCAGCAATGGATCTGGGAGAGAATCAGCCCAGGACTGGCACAGAAAATCACGGGATTAAAAATTCTTGGATTTATGATGAATTAACCAACAAATTAGTACATTGATCATCAAAATAATCAAGTGCCTACAAGTTACTTAGGCCATAACATATTGGAGGAGAGAGAAAATGTGTCTTTATGAAAGACAGCCTCAATTTAAAATCCTATTATCTATTAGTAATGAAAGAGCAATAGATATACTTTTAATATTAGATATTTTATTGCATAAGAAATAAACATGCTGATTAATGGAATTTTATTCACAAAAACAGTAGTTTGATAGTTTGAAGTGCACAGATCAAAAGTGGTTTCACCGTGGTTGATTTAGATATGAATTTAACGTGCATATTCATGAAAATGTTGAAAACAGAACAAATTGAGAGCTGCAGTTTTTTAATAGATTGAATAAAAAATGTGTCAAAAGGTAGGAACCTTTTTAAAAATTCAATAACACAAAGCCCTTTCATTCAGAATTCATGCCTTATAATTGCATATTTGGTATATTTTAAACCAGTTCCCTGGGGTCCCAGAAAGAAAAGTTTCAAACACATTGCAAGTAATGGAGTTTTATCAAGGACTTGCTCACCACATCATTATTTCTCCCAAATTAAATGAGTACCACACTCAGAAGACTTGAAATCTGGCCCCAAAATGAGCCAGTTTCTCCTTTTCTTCTGTTCTGATTCTTCTTCTGGCCAAGCTCAGAATATTTGCATAAAAAGTAGAAACAATGCATCTGTCTGTAGCCAGCTTAATCTTCAGCTTTTACACCAGAGCCTGCCCACCTCAGAAAGAGAGTGCATGAGAGATAGTGAAGTAGGAGGGACAGATGGCCAGCATGCCAGCTTTGTGAGGTGCTAAAAATACTAGGCTGGAGAGGACGCAGAGGATAAAAGACTATCCAGGTGTTGGCACCTTGGGGGTGCTCAAAACAGCCCTAGTGTTAATGTCCACTGCCCCCATCACAGGGCTGTAATTGAGTACTTTACACAAGATTACAGGTTTGTCTCTTCTGGGAAAGGCAGTGTGTCCTCCCGCTGTGTGTGCACTCTTTCAATTTCACCATTGGACAACTCGAACCTGAGATAGTGGGGTGATGTATTAATATGTCCCTTTGTAAAGGTCCATTGTTAAACGCTGGCTTGGAAATAAAAATGAGGGGAAAAAAGATAATTTGCTGTGCTTGTTCAGCTTAAAACAGGCAAAGTTATTTTATGTAGTGAGAACACTGTATCTTGATCTCTGGTGATATACTATTTAACTATCAGTCAGTCACCCACCTCTACTTTGATGGCTGAGCCTGAGTGAGGAGAACTTTGATGGAGACAGAGGTGCAATTTTAAGAGCAGTTATATATACTGCTGCCCATCTGCTTATAGCCAATAGATATCGAAATAGAGACCTAAAAAAGGCTTCTTTTTACCTTTCTCTTTTTTTTTCTTTATAAGAACCTTAAAAGTAACAAGAGATGAGGTTAAGGACAATAAAAGTGTTACTGCAAATGTTTCAGCAGTTATTTATAGAAATGGGAACTGAGAACACCACAGGGGCACACAGAGCAAACACACTGATGGAAGGCCTTGGTTCCAGGACCTACTCTGAATCTCCTTGGGACGTTTACTAAAATGAAGTACAATAAACTTTAAAAGTGAAACACTCAAAGCCCCAGACAGGAATAAAAGAAATATTTGGTAAAGAAACTTCGCTGGCTGTGGCCTTCTGTTGAGATCACTCAAAGAGTACACCCCAAGGTGGAAAATAAATGATAGACAGCAAATTAGCAGACGAGTCCCAGAGGACATGAGAGCATACTGTCATGTAGTTTGCAAAGGCACGGATATTTGTCACCACAACCTGCATGAAGGGCACACATTGTGCAAATTTTATTAATGTGCTCCTTTACTTTGGAGCACAGATGCAAAGATGGGCACCATAAAGATGCAAAAATGAGCACAATGAAGAACAGAAATGGTATGGACCTAACAGAAGCAGAAGATATTAAGAAGAGGTGGCAAGAATACACAGAACTATACAAAAAAGATCTTCATGGCCCAGATAACCATGGTGGTGTGATCACTCTTGTAGAGCAAGACATCCTAGAATGCAAAATCAAGTGGGCCTTAGGAAGCATCACTACAAACAGCTAGTGCAGGTGATAGAATTCCAGTTGAGCTATTTCAAATCCTAAAAGAGGATGCTGTGAAAGTGCTGCACTCAAAATGCCAGAAAATTTGGAAAACTCAGCAATGGCCACAGGACTGGAAAAGGTCCATTTTCAATCCAATAACAAAGAAAAGCAATGCCAAAGAATGTTCAAGTTCAGTTCAGTTCAGTCTCTCAGTCGTGTATGACTCTGTGCGACCCCATGAATTGCAAAACCCCAGGCAGAGTTCACCCAAACTCATGTCCATCAAGTCAGTGATGCCATCCAGCCACCTCATCCTCTATCGTCCCCCTTTCCTCCTGCCCCCAATCCTTCCAAGCATCAGAGTCTTTTCTAATGATTCAACTCTTCGCATGAGGTGGCCAAAGTACTAGAGTTTCAGCTTTAGCATCAGTCCTTCCAAAGAATACCCAGGACTGATCTCCTTTAGAATGGACTGGTTGGATCTCCTTGCAGTCCAAGGGATTCTCAAGAGTCTTCTCCAACACCACAATTTAAAAGCATCAGTTTTTTGGTGCTCAGCCTTCTTCACAGTCCAACTCTCACACCCATACATGACCACAGGAAAAACCATAGCCTTGACTAGACGGACCTTTGTTGGCAAAGTAATGTCTCTGCTTTTGAATATGCCATCTAGGTTGGTCATAACTTTCCTTCCAAGGAGTAGCATCTTTTAATTTCATGGCTGCAATCACCATCTGTAGAAACTACCACACAATTGCACTCATCTCACATGCTAGCAAAGTAATGCTCAAAATTCTTCAATCCACGCTTCAACAGTCCATTAACTGTGAACTTCCAGATATTCAAGTTGGATTTAGAAAAGGCAGAGACACCAGAGATAAATTTGCCAACATCTGCTGGATCATCAAAAAAGCAAGAGAGTTCCAGAAAAACATCTACTTCTGCTTTATCGACTATGCCAAAGCCTTTGACTGTGCGGATCACAACAAACTGTGGGAAATTTTTAGAGATGACAGGCAGACCATCTGACCTGCCTCCTGAGAAATCTGTATTCAGGTAAAGAAGAAACAGAACTGGACATGGAAAAACAGACTGGTTCCAAATCAGGAAAGGAGTGCATCAAGGCTGCATATTGTCATCCTGCTTATATAACTAATATACAGAGTATATCATGAGAAACACTGGGCTGGATGAAGTACAAGCTGGAATCAAGATTGCTAGGAGAAATACCAATAACCTCAAATATGCAGATGACACTACCCTTATCACAGAAATAGAAGAAGATCTAGAACCTCTTGATGAAAGTGAAATAGGAGAGTGAAAGTTGGCTTAAAGCTCAACATTCAGAAAACTAAGATCATGGCATCCAGTCCCATCACCTCATGGCAAATAGATGGGGAAATAATAGAAACAGTGAGAGACTATTTTTTGGGCTCCAAAGTCACTGCAGATGGTGACTGCAGCCACAAAATTAAAAGATGCTTGCTCCTTGGAAGAAAAGCTATGATCAACCTAGACAGTGTATTAAAAAGCAGAGACATTACTTTGCCGACAAAGATTTGTCTGGTCAAAGCAATAGTTTTTCCAGTAGTCATTTATGGATATGAGAGTTGGACTACAAAGAAAGCTGAGCATCAAAGAATTGATGCTTAGGAACTGTGGTGTTGGAGAAGACTCTTGAGAATCCTTTGGATGGCAAGGAGATCCAACCAGTCCATCCTAAAAGAAATCAGTCCTGAATATTCATTGAAGGACTGATGCTGAAGCTGAAACTCCAATACTTAGGCCACCTGATGCAAAGAACTGACTCACTAGAAAAGACCCTGATGCTGGGAAAGTTTGAAGGCTGGAGGAGAAGGGGACAACAGAGGATGAGATTTTTGGATGATTTCACTGACTTGATGGACATGAGTTTGAGTAAGCTCCTGGAGTTGGTGATGCACAGGGAAGTCTGGCATGCTGCAGTCCATGCGGTCGCAAAGAGTCAGACAGGACTAAGTGACAGAACTGACTGATTACTTTGAAGTGTGTCACTTCTCACACATCCATTATGTAAAACAACCTGGCACCTGGCATATTGCTTAATAAGGGTTGCAGTCAGCTATGCAAATACTTAATTATTATGGCACATACCTACACATTATAGCTTCCTTTCTGATTTTCTTCCACATTAAAATTATTTAAACTTACCTTTGTTCTATGAAAAAGCCTGGTGTGATAATATCCAGGAGATAATGGTTTTTACATGTAAGAATATAGGGCCTATTCTGCTCAGCTCAGGGATCCCTCATGGATTTTCTGAAGTTAGCAGTGAGGAAAGTGGTTATCAATTATTTACTGAGTATGTTTATCGGAGTCTAGACAATAAAGCTATTCTTAATCATAAGTAATTTTTTTTTGAAATCGGATCATAATTATTGAGAGTGATATTTTTGTTACTTCTTTGAAAGCAGATAAGTAATTGATGAAAATATCATGAAATCCTAAGTGATATAGACAGTGAAGACACACATTTTGAATATATACATTAATGTTAAAAAGATCATATTTATAACAATATGGACCATGGCTAATATAATGTTTTCTTAAAAAACAATCTTTAGATTAATGTGAAACAACAAAACAAAAATTAAAACTTTACATTAGTTTAATCAAAAATAAACTATTATTATTCATGAGTTTATTTAACTTGCTTTTAGCTGAACATGTCACAATGGTATTCAAGTTTGATTTTGCACTTAAAGTAAATGAAATGGGACAAAAAAGAAAATCATTCTAGTAAAGATACAATATATCTAGGTATGATATTTGGGCACATAAGTGAAAGTGAGGGTGTGTTAGTCACTCAGTCATGCCCAACTCTTTGTGACACCATGGACTGTAGCCCAAGAGGCTCCTCTGTCCATTGTATTCTCCAGCAAGAAAACTAGAGTGTGTTGCCATTTCCTTCTCCAGGGGATCTTTCTGACCCAGGGATTGAACCCAAGTCTCCCACATTGCAGACAGACTCTTTATTGACTGAGTCACCAGGGAAGAACTTAGGGCACATAATGTCTTACTAAAAAATGGGTTGTAATTTTTTGTGCTTTCTGGAGACTAACTCATATGGGAAACCAAACCATTCATGATTCTGAGTGTCTGTAAAATAAAAGTAAACTATCTTGTCAAGAATATTCTTGTTTCTTATACTTGAGAGGAAAATTCCTTGTGCTTTTTTATAAAAACATCACTTTGTTTGGTGAACAGCCCATTCATCATTATACTTAATGTCAACAATAAAAGCTAACAGTAAGTTGCTTAGTGATGCTTCTGGTAACGTCTCTCATTTCAGTTCAGTCGCTCAGTCGTGTCTGACTCTTTGCGACCGCATGAATTGCAGCACGGCTCAGTGTGGCCCTATTACATAATCTCTAAAGAAGTTCAGTTTTTCTTTGATGCTCTAAAATTATTCAGTTTCTGAACTCTGGGCTCTCATTTTTCTGACTCAATTCAGAAAAAGTATTTTAAAATCTTTGTTAAATATTATATTGAATTCACGTTTTTTTTAAATTTACCTGATATTGACATCCATGTTTGATCTATGAAAGTTAAAATCCAACAATGAAAAGTACTTGTATTGACTATTCTACACTTTTGGGGAGATGGAATTCTGGACACTCCAGCTGAAAATTGTGTGTCTACTTTAGAAAATCAGTAATTGAAGGCCAATTAATGTTTGGTAGCCAAGTTCCCAAGAATGCATTGTACTGAGAAGTCCTCTTTCTGTCACTATATATAGCTTTCAATCTTAACATATTTCAGATATCACCAATCACATGTGACTAGACAGAACATAGTGCACAATTCTTTCTACTAAAACCACAAAGTAGAAGTATGTTAGTCTTACTAAGTCATTTTATCAATAATCTCACTAGCATTTTTAATCTAGATAATTCTATAACTTTACTTCCCAATTTTCATATAATATACAATACATTGATGAGCTTGTCATCAGTAAACATGCATAATTCACTCATGTCCATTTGCAGGACTTTCTAACTTGATATCACCAAAAGCCTAAGCTTTAACAAATCTGCTGATGCTAATATACATCAAAGTCTGAGAAAACTTCTCAACAATGGGGCTTTCCATTGAAAATTTTCCATGAAGTTCTAAAATTTAGCCTTATATATGAATTTATTTCGTTTTTGTCCCTCAGAATACAACAGTGTTTATTATTTAGGGGAAGTTGTTAAAAATTATGAAGTTCTTCCCCAGTTACTTAGGTCAAATATGTAAGCTGGCGCCAAGGTATCTGCATCTTTTCAGATAAGTCTTATGCATACTGATATCAGAGTACCATTACTATAACAGATAGTGCTAACTGAGAGATTTAAAAGAAATAAAACTCAAGTATTATGTAGATAAAGTTACAATTACATTTGTCTCTTAAGATTTGCCATAGACTAATTATAGCAATGGCAACCCACTCCAGTATTCTTGCTTGGAAAATCCCATGGATTGAGGAGTCTGGTAAGCTATAGTCCATGGGATCGCAAAGAGTCAGACACGACTGAGCAAATTAAAAAAAAAAAAAAAGCATTCTGAACTCTGATTGTCTGTTAATAAACACACATTAAAAAAACAGTAATAATATTGATGAGTAAGTAAAATCATATATGCATTAATCAGAGGTAACTCTTATCAACCTTCCATATATCCTCTTCAATTTGGAAAAACTATTCTAACAAAGGAGATATCAAAAAGTTAGTTATGGAAAGTTGTGGGGCCAGACATATGTCCTTTCAATCCTGGTTCTACCATGAGCTTGCTTTATGATCTCAGATAATTTATTTAACTTCTCTGAGAGTCAATGCCCCCATGAGTGAAACAGCCATAATAAAGTTGTGAATGTGAAGGTTAAATGATACTTTGTACACCTTCAATAAATGTTACTTCCTTTCATCTTTGCTTTTGATCTGACAATGCTGTTTAAAATATGTATTTCCACAGAATTCATGATACCATCTGAGTTTCTATCTCTGCTTTCTTCAGTGGCTTGTCAGGATAGAAGCAAAGCTACCTGTGCTCTTTCAAAGTGGAAATACTGTAGTGTTGTGAAAACGATGGGATCTTAGAAGTTTGACCTGAGTTCAGGTTTGACTCTCTTGTTTGTTCTGCTCAACTTGGGCACAATTTCAGCTTCAGTATCTAACTACTCTGTAAAAGTATTGCCCCTTGGAATTTTATGGGAATAAATTAAATACAAAGGTAAATGCTTGGCAGTGAAAAGGAACACAAATAATGTTGGCATGTTTGGTGGAGAGACCCTGTATATTACCATTAGCCATAGCATTAGAGTCTGGCATTAGAGAATTCAGTTGAAATTGTCATCAAATTTAAAAAGATTATCTGGCATAATGTTAAAGGAAAAATCCTCTTATAAGGCATTGTTCTCCACTAGATAAAACTCCCTTATAAACTTGTGAGCCTTATTAGCCTTTAAGGATGAAAGAAATACCCAAAGTACTTAGCAATTATTATTTCACAACAAATCATAGTTGTCTACTCACTAAAGTATTGCACTGGGATTCAGGAGACCTGAATTCTATTCTCATTTCTGCTATTCTCTAGTTTTATGACATTGGAAAGTCACTTCACCTTTCTGTGTCAGAGAAAACTTATAATTAACTTTCATTGATGTATAAGCCTTTTTCTGCAGCAATTGGAATACTGGGATTATATTTCCTATAATAATGTAAAATCCCAAATATTTCCTATAGATTATTTACTGTGCAGTATGTTTTCGATCTTTTTAGACAACAATTTTGTTGATGAAAAAAATGAACCCATACATATTTTTGAGTAATTTTGCATTCGATTTTATATTATATATCAAAGCAAGGCAACTAATATAAACTCTATATGAAAGTGATATATACTGAAACTTTGTCCTATAAATCAGCAAGAAGATGAGTAACATACCCTATACAAACATAGGTAGAGTAAATAGAGTGGCTCTTACAAAAAGGAACAATAGCAGAATAATGCAAAAAAAATTCAATGTTATTAAAAGCAAAAAAAAAACACATTAAAGCAACAATGACTTTTAAATTTTTGATGACTA
>SJYT01053579.1:38339-131214 GCA_006410635.1 Cephalophus harveyi
TTTTTTTTTTTTTTTTTGTACTGTGGTAAGTAGAACGTGGAATCTTAGTTCTCAGACCAAGGATTGACCTCATTCCCCATGCAGTGGCAGCACAGAATGTTAACCACTGGACTGCCAAGCTGCTACTGCTGCTGCTGCTAAGTTGCTTCAGTCGTGTCCGACTCTGTGCGACCCCATAGACGGCAGCCCACCAGGCTCCGCCGTCCCTGGGATTCTCCAGGCAAGAACACTGGAGTGGGTTGCCATTTCCCTCTCCAATAAGGAAGTCCCCAAATTATAGCTGTTTTTAAATTTGGGAAAACATATTATACTTTCATAAACAAAATATTTTTCTACTTAAGAATAAGCATTACTCCAAAGTATGATGGTATTTGGGCTTCCCTCACAGCTCACTAGGTAAAGAATATACCTGCAATGTAAGAGACCTGGGTTCAATTCCTGGGTCGGGAAGAGCTCTTGGAGAAGGAAATGGCAACTCACTCATGTATTCTTGCCTGAAGAATCCCAGGGACAGAGGAGCCTGGCAGGCTACAGTCCCTGGAGTCGCAAGAGCCGGACATGACTTAGCGACTACACCACCACCACAATGATGGTATTCACAAGTCCTGCAATTCACCATTCTGTTTAAGATTGGATTTTGCTAATTTTTGGTAGTGGTGGTGATGGTGCTGTGTTGTATGCTTAGTCGCTCAATCATGTCCAACTCTTTGCCACCTCATGGACTGTAGCCTCCAGGCTTCTCTGTCCATGGGGATTCTCCAGGCAAGAATATTGAAGTGGGTTGCCATTCCTCCTCCAGGGGATCTTTCCAACTCAGGCATCAAATCCAGATCTCCTGCATTGCAGGCAGATTCTTTACTCTCTGAGCCACAATGGAGCATAGAATGTCCCAGAGAAAAGTGCTTTTTATTCTGACTCCAGGAAGTTGGATTACCTAGTCTCACTGGGAAGAAAAGTAGCTCCAGCCAGCTTTTCTCTGCCCACATCTAAAAGAAGGGAGCAAACTGTAGGAAAACTAAGAGGTATCAGTCATCTTAGGTTGTTCAAAATCTTGGGTGACCTTCCTGCTATCAGCATGTGTGTTTCCCCTCTCCACACTTTTTATACTTCATTACCTTTTGGTCTGTGTCCTTCCATCTAATTTGGAATTCTGGCTGCTGACCTCCTCATGCAACTATACTCAGCCTCTGTTTGTGTTCTCCTTCATGATGTAGAACCCCAGAGTTTTTAGCCTAACTCCTCATATGCCTTATCTTCTCAGTCTCTTCATTCGAGAATTCAATTACTGACCATGATTTTGTCCTAGAGGATTCACAGCACCTACAAAATCTTCTATTAGTATTCTTCAAACTCTTTGCAGTGCTTTTCTCCCAACCATACTTTTGTAATATATATTTTAAAAAATACTGGAAACATAAAATTAAAAAACAAAAGAGACTACAAAGTTGAACTAATGTTCATTTAAAGAACAAAACTTCCATATTATATATTAAAATAAATTAATAAATGAAGCTTAAAAGTAACGACAAAAAAGTAGACATTCATTTATGGTTACCTTTAACATAGAATTATTCTGCAAATTGCTATAAAAGTTTCTAAGTGCTTACTTTCAGTTTGCATACATATTTTGTTTACAGTGTGACTGGTAGTTGTGGACCAGTATCTGACCACAGATCACCTAAGCACTTATTTCAAAGCTCTCTTATTCCATACAGTCTTCTTCTTACTTTAAAATGTTATCCAAGTTTATAAAGTCACGATTGAATACAAAATAGTAACCAGCATCAATTAACCAATTTACACAACCATCCTTCTCTGACTTTTTCTGATTTAATATATTAAGAACACAACTATAGTTTGAACAATTATTTCAATAATAATATCCAGCTTTTCTGAAAAGGATGATAATTTAGAATTTTCAATTCCTAATCTTTAAAATTAGGTTCACAACTTTTCAAATCTTAATTCAGTTAAGAAGACCAAATAACTATTGATATTAATCGTAAAAATGGTGGTTACATGCATTGCAAGGGCTTTGCTATGAAAGAATGGCTTCACATCTAAGTTTCTGATATTTGTTAGCTACTTGAATATGGCAAGCTACTCAGCACCAATGAGTTTTGGTTTCCTAGTTATGAAAAGAGGCAAACAACACTGGCATTAGAGAGTTAGGAAGTGAATATGTGTGTGACGTAAGGCTTACATATCTGCCTTTGTGGTATAACTTATCTAAAACATCGTGTCAAGTCCATAGATCTATGAAAAACCTTCCTATGCTATTGTCTTGGATCCTGCATTCATTTCAGGGGTTAAGTGAGGATAAAGACTCCTTAAGAGGTAGTAGTATTGCTGAAAATCTCAGGAGCTAAAAAACTACTGTCCTTCAAATCAAACCTTGTAGGTAGTATGTACTATTCAAATGGATCTGTTAAAAGGTGTCTGTAATTTATTGAGTGAAAAAATAGTTTCTGTTGTATGATTCGATTTTGTGGAAATGGATATACATTTAGATATTTATCTATAAAAAGATTTCTTTAAACTGCTAGAGACTTAAAAACTGTCATATATTAATATTTATTGGATGAACATACTTTAATTCATCAATAAACTTTACTAAGACAAGCTTGTTTATCAGTAGAACAATATAGGATAGGAGTAGAGAGAAAATAGATATAATACAAATTGAACTTCACATGAAGATACTCATGTTTCACTAATAACTATAAAGTACACTGAAAATACAAAATGCTGGGTAAATGATAAGAATTTTTATTAAGTATTAGTCATTAATTGGTCAGAAGCAGAATAACAAGTTTGATACATGAAAGTCTTCATATGAGCTTGCCAAGCCTTAAATCCTACTAACATCTCACCTACATGGAAGAATGATAAAGAAATTAAAAACAGGGCCAGTGTACTTCATTGAAGAGTCTCTTCCAGTCTCCAGTTTTGGATCCTACCACCTTGCATTCTCATAGTAATCACCTAATTAAACTTAAAAGCTTCTGCACAACAAAAGAAACTATAAGCAAGGTGAAAAGACAGCCTTCAGAATAGGAGAATGCAAGGTGGTATACTTACAAAGTATAATTATTTTTTCAAATAAAGACAAGTAATATTTTCATGTCAGTATCAATCATAGCAGAGCTCTTTATTATAAAGGCAGAAATTTCTCAAGTGTAATCTAGCCCAACATTTGGGAAGAAAGGCCCTGTCCCTTTCAGTATCATGCTGCTAAAAACATCGTGCCTATTTGAATGTTGCTATGACTTCATCTTTAGATAAAATGGGGTAAAGCACTGTTTCTGTGGATCAAATGGCAACCCACTCCAGTACTCTTGCCTAGAAAATCCCATGGATGGAGGAGCCTGGTGTCCATGGGGTCACAAAGAGTCGGACACAACTGAGCAACTTCACTTCACTTCACAGAGTGAAGAACACTGGCAAAAGTTTGCATTACTTTGGTCTCAGAATAGGAGAAAATAATAGCAAATGAAGCAATTGACAAACAACTAATCTAAAAATTACACAAGCAACTCCTACAGCTCAATTCCAGAAAAATAAACGACCCAATCAAAAAATGGGCCAAAGAACTAAATAGACATTCCTCCAAAGAAGACAGATGGATGGCTAACAAACACATGAAAAGATGCTCAACATCACTAATTATCAGAGAAATGCAAATCAAAACCACAATGAGGTACCATTTCACACCAGTCAAAATGGCTGCGATCCAAAAGTCTACAAGCAATAAATGCTGGAGAGGGTGTGGAGAAAAGGGAACCCTCTTACACTGTTGGTGGGAATGCAAACTAGTACAGCCACTATGGAGAACAGTGTGGAGATTCCTTAAAAAACTGCAAATAGAACTGCCTTATGACCCAGCAATCCCACTGCTGGGCATACACACCAAGGAAACCAGAATGGAAAGAAACACGTGTACCCTAATGTTCATCACAGCACTGTTTATAATAGCCAGGACATGGAAGCAACCTAGATGTCCATCAGCAGATGAATGGATAAGAAAGCTGTGGTACATATACTCAATGGATTATTACTCAGCCATTGAAAAGAATACATTTGAATCAGTTCTAATGAGATGGATGAAACTGGAACCTATTATACAGAGTGAAGTAAGCCAGAAAGAAAAACATCAGTACAGTATACTAACACATATATATGGAATTTAGAAAGATGGTAATGATAACCCTGTATGCGAGACAGCAAAAGAGACACAGATGTATAGAACAGTCTTTTGGACTCTGTGGGAGAGGAAGAGGGTGGGATGATTTGGGAGAATAGCATTGAAACATGTATAATATCATATATGAAACGAGTCACCAGCCCAGGTTCAATGCATGATACTGGATGCTTGGGGCTGGTTCACTGGGACAACCCAGAGGGATGGTACGGGGAGGCATGAGGGAGGGGGGTTCAGGATGGGGAACACATGTATACCGGTGACGGATACATGCTGATGTATGGCAAAAACCAACATAATTTTGTAAAGTAATTAACCTCCAATTAAAATAAATAAATTTATTTTGAAAAATAAATAAAGCACTGAAGGTCAAACTGCAAAAAAAAATTAAAAATTAAGTCATTAAAAAAATAAAAAGCATAGCATATTTTCTTTCATTTGTACTTAATTTCTACCATTCATGGAAGCTGCAGTGTGGAAAACCTTGCATGTAGACATACTCAAGCTTCCTTAGTATGCTCCCATAGCACAGAAACAGCTGCTCAGCACAGAGGTGACCAATGGGCCATATGCACTCTCAATTTACAATCAGTTCAGCCATTATTACCGGTAGAAATCATTTTAAAATGAGCATGATACTGAACTGTGCTCCCTAAGTCATTCTCTTAAATATAGAGAGCACATTCTTAAACTTTATAACCCTTCTCTGTAGAGTTCCAAGAACTACAGAAATAGGCAGAAATTCTAGCAGTCACTAGATCACCTAGGTAAGGTCAGCATTTTTTTTTTCCCTATGGAGACCAAGTTTAGTAAAATGATTATTATTTCAAATAAGGCTATGTGAAAAGTATTTTATTCCCATTTGAAGAAATGAGCTTTCCACTGTACCATGTTGATTTCCAACTGAGTAGCTAAGTAACACTAAGAAGGAAATGTAAAAAAAAAAAGAAAAAAAAGGTGACAAGGTAGATTTCTTGATAAATAAATCTCTACTACAGATAATGGAATGAATTCAGCAATCTCATATTTCAAAATTATATGTGAAAGCTCATTATTTGTTTAAATTGACTAAGTATCTCTTAGAGTAAATGAATTCTGAATCCAGTTCTGACATGTGTGTGTATTCAGACTACCAAGCAATGCTCTGACACCAGTTGGAGGTTCCTACAATTTAACTCATTACTGACACAGTCCACCAGAGATAGTTTCACGTCCCACAGATTAATGCATAAGTCCTACGAGACTCTCTCTCTCTCTCTCTCTCTCTCTCTCTCACACACACACACACACACATACATACACACATACTTCAAATGCCAGCCACAAGTCCAGGTTGTCACCTATGCTTCTGAAACATCAATGAAAGATCAGAGGTTCTAATGACACCTTCCTTGGGTTTGATTAATTTGCTAGAGTAGCTCACAGAACTCAGAGAAATATTTTACTTACCAACTCACTAGTGTGTTAGTGAACAGATGCAATTCTGAAACAACCAGATGGAAGAGATGTCTAGAGAAGGCATGGGGAAAGCATAAAGTTTCCAAGCTGTCTTTCAGCATATCATTCTACTTGAATCTCCAGGTGTTTACCAAGAGCTCACTAAACTATGAAAACTCTCCAAAACCTTGTCTTTTGGGGGTTTTTATGGTGGCTTCATTACATAGGAATGATTGAGAAAATGACTGGTCACGGATAATTGAATTCACTCTCAAGCCCCTTCTCACCTTCCTGGATATCAGGTTCCAAACTTCAAATCACATTGTCGATTTCCATGGCAACCAGTCCTCATCCTTAAGTGGGTTCCAAAAGTCACTTCATTCATATAACAAAACACACATTTTTCAGAAATCCTACTTTAGGTACTGAGAACCTGCAGTGAAAAAAACAATAATGAAGTCCTTGTTCTCAAGGGACTTGGATTCTGTCAAGAACAATGACAATAAATTTTAAAAAATAAATGATCTTTTGAGTGGAGATAAGAACTAAGAAGAAAAATAGAGGAAGGGAAACTATCTTTGGATAAGAGGTTCCCCTTTTTTATAGGGTAACATGAGCTCTTTGCTAGTTAGATGATATTTAGGCAAGACATAAAAGAAGTGACCAATACATGCACATATATGGAGAAGAGCAATTAGAAAAAATAAAAAGAAATACAAAGACCTAGAGAGATAATTTCATGCTTTATAAAGCTGCATGGAAGTCATTTTCACTCAATCACTAAGAAGGAGGCTCAGTAGACTCAGGGTGAGCTCAAAAAAGTAATGTGTGATGGTCAATCGTGCTTTGTAGATGGTAGAAAGACTGGATTTTACTCAGGTTTGGATAGGAAGCCACTGAAAGCTATAAATGAATGAATGAAAATGAAATATTCTTCAAATATTTATCTAAAAGCTTAATTGTGAATATTGTTCCCATTATAGGGGACTGGAATGCAAAAGTAGGAACTCAAGAAACACCTGAAGTAACAGGCAAATTTGGCCTTGGAGTACAGAATGAAGCAGGGCAAAAGCTAACAGAGTTTTGTCAAGAGAATGCACTGGTCATAACACCCTCTTCCAACAACACAAGAGAGGACTCTACACATGGACATTACCAGATGGTCAACACCAAATGACAATGATTATATTCTTTGCAGTCAAAGATGGAGAAGCTCTATACAGTCAGCAAAAATAAGACTGGGAGCTGACTGTGGCTCAGATCATGAACTCCTTATTATAAAATTCAAACTTAAATTGAAGAAAGTGGGGAAAACCACTAGACCATTCAGGTATGACCCAAATCAAATCCCTTATGATTATACAGTGGAAGTGAGAAATAGATTTAAGGGACTAGATATGATGGATAGAGTGCCTGATGAACTATTGACAAAGGTTCATGACATTGTACAGGAGACAGGGATCAAGACCATCCCCAAGAAAAAGAAATGCAAAAAAGCAAAATGGCTGTCTGGGGAGACCTTACAAATAACTGTGAAAAGAAGAGAAGCAAAAAGCAAAGGAGAAAACACACACACACACACACACATACATACACACATACTTCAAATGCCAGCCACAAGTCCAGGTTGTCACCTATGCTTCTGAAACATCAATGAAAGATCAGAGGTTCTAATGACACCTTCCTTGGGTTTGATTAATTTGCTAGAGTAGCTCACAGAACTCAGAGAAATATTTTACTTACCAACTCACTAGTGTGTTAGTGAACAGATGCAATTCTGAAACAACCAGATGGAAGAGATGTCTAGAGAAGGCATGGGGAAAGCATAAAGTTTCCAAGCTGTCTTTCAGCATATCATTCTACTTGAATCTCCAGGTGTTTACCAAGAGCTCACTAAACTATGAAAACTCTCCAAAACCTTGTCTTTTGGGGGGTTTTATGGTGGCTTCATTACATAGGAATGATTGAGAAAATGACTGGTCACGGATAATTGAATTCACTCTCCAGCCCCTTCTCACCTTCCTGGATATCAGGTTCCAAACTTCAAATCACATTGTCGATTTCCATGGCAACCAGTCCTCATCCTTAAGTGGGTTCCAAAAGTCACTTCATTCATATAACAAAACACACATTTTTCAGAAATCCTACTTTAGGTACTGAGAACCTGCAGTGAAAAAAACAATAATGAAGTCCTTGTTCTCAAGGGACTTGGATTCTGTCAAGAACAATGACAATAAATTTTAAAAAATAAATGATCTTTTGAGTGGAGATAAGAACTAAGAAGAAAAATAGAGGAAGGGAAACTATCTTTGGATAAGAGGTTCCCCTTTTTTATAGGGTAACATGAGCTCTTTGCTAGTTAGATGATATTTAGGCAAGACATAAAAGAAGTGACCAATACATGCACATATATGGAGAAGAGCAATTAGAAAAAATAAAAAGAAATACAAAGACCTAGAGAGATAATTTCATGCTTTATAAAGCTGCATGGAAGTCATTTTCACTCAATCACTAAGAAGGAGGCTCAGTAGACTCAGGGTGAGCTCAAAAAAGTAATGTGTGATGGTCAATCGTGCTTTGTAGATGGTAGAAAGACTGGATTTTACTCAGGTTTGGATAGGAAGCCACTGAAAGCTATAAATGAATGAATGAAAATGAAATATTCTTCAAATATTTATCTAAAAGCTTAATTGTGAATATTGTTCCCATTATAGGGGACTGGAATGCAAAAGTAGGAACTCAAGAAACACCTGAAGTAACAGGCAAATTTGGCCTTGGAGTACAGAATGAAGCAGGGCAAAAGCTAACAGAGTTTTGTCAAGAGAATGCACTGGTCATAACACCCTCTTCCAACAACACAAGAGAGGACTCTACACATGGACATTACCAGATGGTCAACACCAAATGACAATGATTATATTCTTTGCAGTCAAAGATGGAGAAGCTCTATACAGTCAGCAAAAATAAGACTGGGAGCTGACTGTGGCTCAGATCATGAACTCCTTATTATAAAATTCAAACTTAAATTGAAGAAAGTGGGGAAAACCACTAGACCATTCAGGTATGACCCAAATCAAATCCCTTATGATTATACAGTGGAAGTGAGAAATAGATTTAAGGGACTAGATATGATGGATAGAGTGCCTGATGAACTATTGACAAAGGTTCATGACATTGTACAGGAGACAGGGATCAAGACAATCCCCAAGAAAAAGAAATGCAAAAAAGCAAAATGGCTGTCTGGGGAGACCTTACAAATAACTGTGAAAAGAAGAGAAGCAAAAAGCAAAGGAGAAATGTAAAGATATACCCATTTGAATGCAGAGTTTCAAAGAATAGCAAGGAGAGATACAAAAGCTTTCCTCAGAGATCAATGCAAAGAAATAGAGGAAAACAACAGAATGGGAAAGACTAGAGATCTCTTCAAGAAAACTAGAGATACCAAGGAAACATTTCATGCAAAGATGGGCTCGATAAAGGACAGAATTGGTATGGACCTAACAGAAGCAGAAGATATTAAGAAGAGGTGGCAAGAATACACAGAAAAACTGTACAAAAAAAGATTTTCAAAACCCAGATAATCACGATGGTATGATCACTCACCTAGAGCCAGACATCAAGAAATGTGAAGTCAAGTCGGTCTTAGGAAGCATCACTACGAACAAAGGTGGAGGTGATGGAATTCCAGTTGAGCAATTTGAATTTCTAAAAGATGATGTTGTGAAAGTGCTGCATTCCATATGTCAGCAAATTTGGAAAACTCAGCAGTGGCCACAGGACTAGAAAAAGTCAGTTTTCATTCCAATCCCAAAGAAAGGCAATGTCAAAGATTGCTCAAACTACCACACAATTGCACTTATCTCACACCCTAGCAAAGTAATGTTCAAAATTCTCCAAGCCAGGCTTCTGCAATATGTGAACTGTGAACTTCCAGATATTCAAGCTGGTTTTTGAAAAGGCAGAGGAACCAGAGACCAAATTGCCAACACCTGCTCGATCACTGAAAAAGCAAGAGAGTTCCAGAAAAACATCTGTTTCTGCTTTATTGACTATACAAAGCCTTTGACTGTGTGGATCGCAATAAACTTGGAAAATTCACAGTGACATTCTTACAATGTCAGAGCACCTGACCTACCTCTTGAGAAACGTGTATGCAGGTCAGGAAGCAACAGTTAGAACAGGACATGGAGCAACAGACTGGTTCCAAATAGGAAAAGGAGTACGTCAAGGCTGTATATTGTCACCCTGCTTATTTAACTTATATGCAGAGTGCTGCTGCTGCTGCTAAGTCACTTCAGTCGTGTCCGACTCTGTGTGATCCCATAGACTGCAGCCCACCAGGCTCCCCCGTCCCTGGGATTCTCCATGCAAGAACACTGGAGTGGGTTGCCATTTCCTTCTCCAATGAATGTAAGTGAAAAGTGAAAGTGAAGTCGCTCAGTCATGTCTGACTCTTAGCGACCTCACGGACTGCAGCCTACCGGGCTCCTCCGCCCATGGGATTTTCCAGGCAAGAGTACTGGAGTGGGGTGCCATTGCCTTCTCCATATATGCAGAGTACATCATGAGAAATGTTGAGCTGGAAGAAGCACAAGCTGGAATCAAGATTGAAGGGAGAAATATCAATAACCTCAGATATGCAGATGACACCACCCTTTTGGCAGAAAGTGAAGAACTAAAAAGCCTCTTGATGAAAGTGAAAGAAGAGATTGAAAAAGTTGGCTTAAAGCTCAATATTCAGAAAATTAAGATCATGGCATCCAGTCCCATCACTTCATGGCAAATAGATGGGGTAACAGTAGCTGAGTTTATTTATTTTTGGCTCCAAAATCACTGCAGTTTTTTTTATTGCAGTCATGAAATTAAAAGTCACTTATTCCTTGGGAGGATAATTATGACCAACCTAGACAGCATATTAAAGAGCAGAGACAATACTTTGTCAACAAAGGTACGTCTAGTCAAGGCTATGGTTTTTCCAGTAGTCATGTATGGATGTGAGAGTTAGACTGTGAAGAAAGCCGAATGCCAAAGAACTGATGCTTTTGAACTGTGGTGTTGGAGAATACTCTTGAGAGTCCCTTGGACTGCAAGGAGATCCAACCAGTCCATTCTAAAGGATATCAGTGTTGGGTGTTCACTGGAAGGACTGATGTTGAAGCTAAAACTCCAATACTTTGGCCACCTGATGTGAAAAGCTGACTCATTTGAAAAGACCCTGGTGCTGGGAAAGATTGAAGGCAGGAGAATAAGGGGACAACAGAGGAGGAAATGGTTGGATGGCATCACTGACTCAGTGGACATGAGTTTGGGTGAACTCCACGAGTTGGTGATGGAATTGGAGGCCTTGCATGCTGCGGCTCATGGGGTCGCAAACAGTCGGACACAACTGGAGACTGAACTGAACTGAACTGAGGTAGAGGTAAAGAAAGTAATTCCGCCTTTTTGGTTGTTTATCTATTATCTATTAATTTAAATCCAGGAAAGTCAAACCATTTAACTTGGGTATTTTCTTTCCATTGGTTCAGTTCTATTAAGTTCAGTCACTCAGTCATGTCTGACTTTTTGTGACCCCATGGACTGCAGCACACAAGGCTTCCCTATCCATCACCAACAAAGAGAGTTTACTCAAACTCATGTCCATCGAGTTGGTGATGCCATCTAACCATCTAATCCTCTGTCGTTCTTCTCCTCCCGCCTTCAATCTTTCCAACCATTAGGGTCTTTTCCAATGAGTCAGTTCTTTGCATCAGGTGGCCAAAGTACCGAGTTTCAGCTTCAGCATCACTACTTCCAAGGAATATTCAGGACTGATTTTCTTTAGGATTGACTAGTTGGATCTCCTTGCAGTCCAAGGGACCCTCAACAGTCCTCTCCAATACCACAAAAGATATGCTTCTTTCCATATCTAGAACTAAATCATCAGTTTGGTTCATTGCAGATCTTAACAATTTTGTATTAAGAGAAAACTGGGATAGCTAAGAACTGCTGCATTGGAAAAAAAAAAACCTGTGGGTTTTGAGACTTGAATCTTCATTCAGATTGAAATAAGATTCCAGAGATATTTAAAACCAAAAAGGTTTTTAGAAACACGCTTGTTTCTAGATTAAAATGCAAGGATTTACTGCACAATTCTTGTGGACTTGAAAGTAGAGGGTTTCCATCCTGACCTATCATATAAGAAAATGAAAAATGTACATTGTGTGGCAATGTGGGTGCTTAGGGGAAAAATATATATATAAGTATATATATATGTATGTGTGTGTGTGTGTGTGTGTATATATATATAAAACCCAGGACACACTTCTTCAGCTTCAGATTCTAATAACTGAGGGGTTGTTGGCTTTTAACATCACAACCAGTGAGAAGCCTAGAAGCCAACAGGAAATAAGAAGGTTGCCAGAGAAGCTTATCAATGAATTCATTGCTTTTCCCTGGACTGTCAGAACTCTTTTCAAAGTTGGCTGTCCACTGGGCCAATGTATCAAGTCATTAGTTCTTGGTGAATCAGTCAGAAGAAGATCAAGAAGGGAAACCCTTAGAATCAATCTTGGAAGACATTTTCTAAGATTTGGTCTTGCCTTCTTTTTTTTTTTTTTCTGTTTTGGATTGTCTTTAGCTTGACATTCTGAAATCAGACTTTGACATCTTAATTTTGAAACTTTAATTTCTTAAATAGAATTTTAAAAATAATATTTTATTATTCAATTCCTTGAATAAAAAATAATAGCTTATAATATAATGTGCTGTTAAATATATTTTTCAAAATCATAACATTTATTTATGCTATTTCTTTCAAATTTGCAGATGGTTACTGTAAGGGTATTCTAATATATATATGTATATACATATACACGGATCATTTAACCAGTTTTAGAATAAGTTTATCTTGCAATGAATGTAAATGTGTACTTTATTTAGGATGTGTTAATCAAATAATGAAACTATTAAGTAGGTAAAATGCATAATAATGGGAGAAATAGAAAAAAAAATGCTTTCTGTAATCAGTTTTGAAATGGATTTTGATATGTTTGAGGGACCTACAATGGTGAAAATATGGAAAGATCCTTCAAAACTAACACAAAAAAAGGCAACTATAGAAGAAAAAATGGGCACGATCAAGCTCTAGACGTAAGGCAAAACACAGTTTGAAGGGGATCAAAGAAGTGTCAGGTTCCCAGACAGGCCTCCCTAAATATGCTTCAACTTCATTTTGATTATTTGAACTAAAAGTATTTAAGTTGTGGCCAGCAGATACAAGAGAGAGATTTTGACACTTCTCCCTGAAATCAGGAAATAAATCTTTCACATGAAAGTTGCCCTCCCTGTACTGGGAAGTAGAAAGACAGCCTTATCATCATTGGAGTGGGTTGCCATGCTCTCCTCCAAGGATCTTCCTCACCCAGAGATTGAACCTGCATCTCCTGCATTAGCAGGTGGTTCTTTACCGTTAGGCTTCCCTGGTGACTCAGAAGGTAAAGCATCTACCTGCAATGCAGGAGACCTAGATTCAAGCCCTGGGTCAGAAAGATCCCCTGGGGAAGAAAATGGCAACCCATTCCAGTACTGTTGCCTGGAAAATTCCATGGACTGAGGAGTCTGGTAAGCTACAGTCCATGAGGTCACAGAAAGTCGGACATGGCTAAGAGACTTCACTTCCTTTACCATTAGCCCCACCTAGGAAGCCCTATCACCAGAGAGAGGGAATTTAAGGCCAAGAAGCCTGTTAAACAAAACTTGCTACTTCTTTACTAATTTAAGAAAATTTTGCTTAAAATCCTTACTAATTAAGCACCCAAACCTAAGTTTCTTTAAATTTGCTTAAAATCCTTACTAATTAAGCACCCAAACCTAAGTTTCTTTAAATTTCTTTGTCCTGACAATTCCTCTCAAAGGTATTGATTCTTCCTCTAAAAAGTATAAAAACTGTCTTCTTTGACCACTTCTTAAGTCCCATTTTTATGAGACTTCCATGCACATGATTTAAACTTGTTTCTTGGTTTTTCCTGTTAATCTGTCTTGGGTCAATTTTATTATTAGCCTGGCCATGAGAACTCAAGAGGGATAGAGGCGGGAATTTCCCCAACAGAAGACAGGGTTCAAAATCAACAGGGGAAATCTAAAATAGAGTAGGTACCATGGCAGGCAAGTCAACAGTGACAAGTAGGAATTAATTAAGTGCAGTAAGACTGAATATGGAACTAGCATATTCCCCAAGAGTAAAGGCAAGTTCAGAGATATGGAGCTCAGGTTAAACTCAACTGAAGAAGTAGGCTTCTGTTTTCATTCAAGATGTAAGTCCTTATGGAGTCAGCTGGGAAAGAAGGTTGGGAATCTGAGGCTTTTAGTTGATGTCCAGAGAAGAGATAGGACATGAAATATAGAGGCAGTGGCATAGCAGAGTGAACACCTAATAACTGAAATTGGGAATTAAAATTTGAGTGATAAATGGATTTCAGAACAACATAACAGCAAAAATGAACAAAATATCATCATTTGATAGGGATGAGTGTAAACTCAAGACAGCCACAATGAGGTGGCTTTCTATATTAAGGACTTAATACATGTGCTCTGTCCTGTACATGAGGACAGATTATTCCAGCTGTCACTGATCCTTAAACAGGGCCTAGGAATTCACTTAGATGGAAACTCATGTAGCCTGGGAGCTCTAGCAAGTAGAGGTCATGAAAATTCTAAAGGTGGTTTCAGATCAGGATAGAGTCAAATTTAGCATTCAGCAATGAGGTCACAACCTAAATGGCTTTCCCTTTTATTAGCAAGCAGTGATAACTATGGTAATGTTTTCTCCTTGCTCTCATCTGTTGTAGTCTACCATAACTGGCTTTATTACTTTGTACAAAGCATGCAGTCTCTTCCCTTTCCATCTCTTCTGAATATTTTTCAAATTAATCTTTCTAAAGAGTCATTTCTTTCATTATTTTGCCCATGTCCAAGAATATACAATAGTATTTTACTTTCTATGGGGAAAAATGTCCTTGAACGTTTATACTTTCATTCAGACTATCCACTGGTTATCAATGGCTCTTCTGCACTTTGCTCCCCAGCAGAGAGATGGCACCGAAGCTCACCATTCCAAACTCTTCAGTCCCCCTTTAAAGTGTTAATTCACTATCCCTGTCACTACTCTTAGTTTGTAATTACACGAATTTAATCATTACTTAATTTCTTTAGCCTGCGAATGTTTCATTTCCCTGACATGATTTTAACTATTTTAGGACAAGTTCTCAGTTCTGTGTACACTCAGTAAATAACTGGTGATCTGGATTTTTGTCAATTGACTAAAAGGACTTTATTAATTAGCATATGATTCATTTTCTAATCTTTTTATATAATTTTTCATCAAAAATACAATTATTGGCTTTTTCTAGCAATTTCTCTAAAATTCTAAAACATTTCTGCTGTGTTTCTCAATTTAGCTTTTTGCCTTCCTCTGCATCTTTTATCGTACGAGATTTTTCATGCTATTTTGTAAAGTTAGAGATTGGTTGAGATGAGGCTTTAATCTAAAGTCAAGTTTGAACAAGGGAGATAGTTACACCATGGAAGTCTTTCCTAGGGGGTGAGAGTGTTAGTTGCTCAGTCGTGTCTGACTCTTTATGATCCCATGTACTGTAGCCTGCCAGGCTACTCTGCCCATGGAATTTTCCAGGTAAGAATACTGGAATGGGTAGCCATTCCGTTCTCCAGAGAATCTTCTCAACCTAGGGATCAGACTTGGGTCTCCCGCATTATGGGCAGATTCCTTACCATCTGAGACACCAGAAAAGCCCTTCTTAGAGAGCAACAAGGAGCAAACTTTTGTCCCAAGACACACCGAGAAGGTTCCTTTCCACTTGTCCTAACATCACATGACTGTAATGTGAGATTTGTAGCTGTGAAGTGTGCCTGCATTAAATGACTCCCAGACTTGCACTGCACAAATCTGTCAGCATCCAAATGCTCCTAGGAAAAGTAAAACCAGGGGACTAAAGAGGAAAGTGTCAAGACAGTTTGACAACTTTATTGGTGTTAATGTTATAGCCTCTGCTGACTTTAGCATCAGCTGACCCATCTTTCTCCTCTCAGACTCATCACTGGCAAACAGTAAATGTCAAACTCTCCAGGTGATGAATGGAGAAGAAAAATAGAATACCAATACTCACAAGATCCTGTAACATAGGAAATGTGCAGATTCCTTTCTTTTTATTTCTAAACCCAGAGAGAAATCTCAGCATTACACTGTTTGGTTTCTTAAAACCTCTGTTTATAGCACAAATAATAATACTATGAGAGCTACTTCAGGGCTTTGTCTCCAATGAACTCACTACATTAAAAAAATTGTTTCTTTTTTTATATCATTGCACAAAATCAAAGACTCTAATAGGTGTTCAGTGATAGGGGACTCCATAGATTATTCTAGTAGTGACTTCCAAAATACATAGCTACTTTTATTACTTTAGCTTCTTCCTAAAGAGTCTATATTGCACATAGCTTTTGTGATAAAGCCAAAGCAATACAAACCAAAATTGGTAACTGCCAGGCAGACAGAAGTTTGCTTTCAGAATTTACACTCACATATACATACACACACACTTGTATATACAAACACAAGGTATATTATATTTTTATTATATATACATTTTTATATATAGATTATTGAGATCAAAGTGAAACTTGGATTTTTGGCTACCTTAATACTCAATTACTAGCCCAGATGTCAAGTGTTTCCCTTTCCTACCAGCCTGTCTCTGTCTACCTCATTCAAATCACTATGCAAACATTAACCCCTCCACTGCTTTATATTCCAATGCAAAGAAATAGAGGAAAACAATAGCATGGGAAAAACTAGAGATCTCTTCAAGAAAATTAGAACATTTTTTTGCTTGAAAAGGAACATTTCAAGCAAAAATTGGCAAAATAAAGGACTGAAATGGTATTGACCTAAAAGAACCAGAAGACATTAAGAAGAGGTGACAAGAATACACAGAACTATACAAAAAAGATCTTTATGACCCAGATAACCACAATGGTGTGGTCACTCACCTAGAGCC
The DNA here is from genome assembly GCA_006410635.1 of Cephalophus harveyi. Classification (NCBI taxonomy): domain Eukaryota; kingdom Metazoa; phylum Chordata; class Mammalia; order Artiodactyla; family Bovidae; genus Cephalophus; species Cephalophus harveyi. The sequence continues at coordinate 55,026 of SJYT01053579.1, forward strand.
AGACACCCTGTAATGCAAAGTCAAGTGGGGCTTAGGAAGCATCACTATGAACAAAGCTGGTGGAGATAGTGGAATTCCAGTTGAGCTATTTCAATTCCTAAAAGATGATGCTGTGAAAGTGCTGCATTCAGTATGCCAGTAAATTTGGAAAACTCAGCAGTGTCCATAGCACTGGAAAAGGTCAGTTTCATTCCAATCCCAAAGAAAGGCAATCCCAAAGAATGTTCAAACTACCACACAATTGCACTCATCTCACATGATAGCAAAGTAATGCTCAAAATTCTTTAAGCCAGGCCTTAACATTACATTAAACATGAACTTCTAGAAGTTCAAGCTGGATTTAGAAAAGGCAGAGGAATTAGAGATCAAATTAGCAATATCTGTTGGATCATCAAAAAAGCAAGAGACTTCCAGAAAAACATCTATTTCGGTTTTATTGACTATGCCAAAGCCTTTGACTCTGTGGATCACAACAAACTGTGGGAAATTCTTAAAGAGATAGGAATATCAGACCACCTTACCTGCCTTCTGAGAAATCTGTATGCAGGTTAAGAAGCAACAGTTAGAACTGGACATGGAACAACAGACTGGTTCCAAATTGGGAAAGGAGTATGTCAAGGCTGCATATTGTCACCCTGCTTATTTAACTTATATGCAGAGTACATCATGAGAAATGCTGGGCTGGAAGAAGCACAAGCTGGAATCAAGATTGCTGGGAGAAATATCAATAACCTCAGATATGCAGATGACACCACCCTTATGGCAGAAAGCAAAGAAGAACTAAAGAGCCTATTGATGAAAGTGAAAGAGGAGAGTGAAAAAGTTGGCTTGAAGCTCAACATTCAGAAAACGAAGATCATGGCATCCAGTCTAATCACTTCATGGCAAATAGATGGGGAAACAATGGAAACAGTGACAGACTATTTTTGGGGGCTCCAAAATCACTGCAGATGGTGACTGCAGACATGAAATTAAAAGACACTTGCTCCTTGGAAGAAAAGCTGTGCTCAATCTAGACAGTGTATTAAAAAGCAGAGACATTACTTTGCCAACAAAGGTCTGTCTAGTCAAGACTATGGTTTTTCTAGTAGTCATGTATAGATGTGAGAGTTGGAATATAAAGAAAGCTGAGTGGTGAATAACTGATGCTTTTGAACTCTGGTATTGGAGAAGATTCTTGAGAGTCCCTTGGACTGCTAGGAGTTCCAACCAGTCCATCCTAAAGGAAATCAGTCCTGAATATTCATTGAAAGGACTGATGCTGAAGCTGAAACTCCAATACTGTGGCCACTTGATGAGAAGAACTAACTGATTGGAAAAGATCCTGATGATGGTAAAGATTGAAGGCGAGAGGAGAAGAGGATAACAGATGATGAGATCGTTAGATGGCTTCACTGACTCGATGAACACAAGTTTGTGCAGGCTCTGGAAGTTCACGATGGACAGGAAAGCCTGGCGTGCTGCAGTCCATGGGGTCACAAAGAGTCAAACATGACTGAGCGACTGAATTGAACTGAACTTTGTATTTCAGTCCTGTCACACTTCTCATTTCAGGATTTTAGTTTTTAGTTTTGTTAAAGATTATTTAAGAAAGGCAGAGAGAGATTTACATCATCCACATTTACTGTTTCCCCTTTAGACACTCTGTTCTTCTTTCTCTGCTTCTTCAGTGTAGTCAAACTTGTCTCCTCCTCTGTTTCGCTCTTCCCTTGAGCTGTGCTTGTCTCCAACAGTCCCTCCTTCTTCTCTGCTGAAATGATCACAGGTGGTGCTGGTTTAGATTCTAAGTCTTTGCTGACTCTTGCAACCTCATGAACTGTAGCCTGCTGGGCTACTCTGTCCATGGGATTTATTTTCCCAGGCAAGAATACTGGAATGGGTTGCCATTTCCTTCTCCAGAGGATCTTCCTGACCCAGTGACTGAACCCGGATCTCCTGTGTTGCAGGTGGTCCCTCCTGCACTACAAGTGGGATATTTACCAGCTGAGCCACCATGGAAACCCACAACCCCTTTCCTTAAAAGCCCTAAGCATCAGACCAACACCCAGGACAGAAAAACTCATTTTTGTGCCTTATTCTCCCAAGCTGGAGGCACTATAAATCTCCATCATTGCACAGCCTTTCCTTTTGTCTACATTATGCTTCATGTCAAGGTCTTACACCACATTACGGAGGCAGTTTCATAGTCACTGAGATGTCCCTCACTCTTTTTCAGTGACTGTTCCGATCTGGGGATGGTATGCTATAAGTAAAAGAAATCTGTGATGGGCAACGTAAACCTGATGCCTAAATGTACTAGGTACCCCTTCTTGTCTCACAGTCTCCCACATCCTTGGTGCTCCCTTGAGAAAGCTGTTCTCAAGACATATTACTCAGAGAAAGGCAGTCTCCCTATGCATCTCCTTCAGTAAGAAGAATCTGCTTCAGTTTCTGAAAAAGCTTGCCTCACCAGCCAACCCTCTTGTTCCTTAACAGATTCAGTCTCTATCCAATGATCCTCTTCTTCCACTTGGGCAAATCTAAGTTCCCCTGGGAAAATAATTTGAGAAAATCAAAGTCAGTAAATTTTGCAGATCATCTTGGCATTCATTCCTGAAACACAACTGAGGGAGTTAAGTAAAAAATGCTACCTACCTGTGTGGGAAAGAAAGCAAGAAGGAGGAATTAAAATATAAATTCATATCTCAATAGGATCTATCTAGAAAAAAAGCACTTTTAATAAAAAGTTGATCTTCCTCTCTCTCTGCACACACAAAGAAATTCTGGTTCTCTGTATAGTACAAAAAAATATATTTTCTCTGTATAGTTGTAAATTCCTGAAATTATTCCTTACTATCTTCCAGCAATACTAATTAGTCATAACTACAACACAGATTTTTTAATTTCATCCATATATAATTTATATCCCTTATACAAGAAATTTTTTCATACACAAGGTCATATTTCACTTTCATTGTTTAATTGCTAAGTCATATCTGACTCTTTGTGACCTTACAGTCTGTAGCCCACCAGGCTCCTCTGTCCATGGGATTTACCAAGCAAGAGCACTCAAAAGGGTAGCCGTTCCCTTCTGCAGAGGATCTTCTAGACCCAGGGATTGAACCTGCGTCTCCTGCACTACAGGCCGGTTCTTTACAACTGAGGCACTGTTGAGGTGCTGCTAAGTCACTTCAGTCATGTCCAACTCTGTGTGACACCACAGACGGCAGCCCACTAGGCTCCTCTGTCCCTGAGATTCTCCAGGCAAGAATACTGGAGTGGGTTGCCATTTCCTTCTCCAAGGAAAGAAGAGAAGGCTGGTTCTTTACAACTGAGGCACTAGGGAAGCCCAAAGATTGCATTATTTAACCTATAAGTCATAAAGATACATTATAGGAATTCCATATAACAGATATTTAAGAGTCATTTGTTGAATGGATGGATGAAGAATGAACTAAATTTAGAAGTTTAATAACAGATACATACATACACATACATACATACACATACACACAAACACACATACAAACACACAAAATTATTGGAAGTTTATAAAACATTTGTCATAAAGAAGATTCATTTTTTTCTCCCTTATTCACTAATGTGCTTAACTATTACCAGGTGAATGGTGCAACTGTTCAAAGCTTAATAGGCACAGTAGTTAGGCTTGTTCTGGGCATTATTAGGAAAGCCCTAACATTTGGCTGCAATACTTATTTAAATCTTCTATTTAGTGCAGTTTAATTCTTGGTCTTTGAAAGATTAAATAACCAAAGTCATATTAAACAGTATGTGTCTGCAAGACTATGATCACATAATCACACTAATTACCATCTTTTGTAATCCATTTAATGAGTAATATGGACAAGACATGCTTCAGAATTATAATTATCTGATTGTCCATTTTCAATTATAGGTTTAAATTAGAGGGAAAATCTTATGTAATTTACATGTTGGGACTATCAGCCAATTGAAGTAAAAATTAAATTAAAACTTATGAAAACATAGTCACCCAGGAAACTGTACACAAATATTCATACACTTCACTTGAAACAGCCAAAATCTAGAAATGGTCAAAATATCCCTCAGATGTCCAGCATACAGATGACTAAACAAACTGGTCCATCCGTACAAAGAATCGTTTCTTAGTAATAAAAAATGAACAAACTATCTATACATGCAACTACTTGGATGGGTCTTCAGAGAACCGTGTTGAATGAAAAAAGCCAATCCTGCATGGTAGTATATTGAATGATTCTATTTGCATAATATTTTGAAATGAAAAATTTTAGAAATGGCAATCAGATTAACAATCCCCTAGAGTTAGAAACAGTAGGAGTTGAGGATAGCAAAGAGGTTATAAAATGACAATACTGGAATCTTCGTGGCTGTATCTTGATTTTAGTGGCAGATTCATGTACCTACGCATGTGATAAAATTGTATAGAACAAAATGTACACATACACATTAAGTAAAATTGAGGAAATCTGACTAAGATTGGTGGATCATATCTATGTCAATATCCTAGTTGCAATATCATCAGATAATTTACAGAATGTTACCTTTGAAAGAAATGTGTTTTAGGATACATGGGCTCTCTCTGCATTATTTCCTACAACTGTATGGGAATCAATAATTATCTCAATAAGAGTTCAATAAAAATGCAATTCTTAAGCATTAGTGATTGCTACTGCAAAAGTAAAATGCAATGACAATGATAATATAAAAGGTATTATATTTATATACATAACTATTCATTAGTGATCACTTTAAAATAGAGAAATAGATTAGTAGTACAAGTATTAAGAGAGTGTGTATGTGAAGTGATTTAAGGATAATGCCTCTGTGATTTAACTCTGTCTCTTATACACATCTAGATGTGTATAAGAGACAGCATTCAGACTATCCACTGGTTATCAATGGCTCTTCTGCACTTTGCTCCCCAGCAGAGAGATGGCACCGAAGCTCACCATTCCAAACTCTTCAGTCCCCCTTTAAAGTGTTAGTGTGTATGTGAAGTGATTTAAGGATAATGCCTCTGTGATTTAACTTGTAAAAACGTAATAATGAAAGAAGAAAAACTAGGTATCAATTGACATAATTGAGAATTATCTATTCTACTATTATATCGTAATAATTTAAAATCTATAAGAATTGATTGTTGTTGTTAGTCGCTCAGTCGTGTCCAACATTTTGCGACCCCGTGGACTGCGGCATGCCAGGCTTCCCTGTCCTTCACCATCTCCTGGCACTTGCTCAAATTCAGGTCCATTGATTCAGTGAAGCTATCCGAACATCTCATCTTCTGTCTTCCCCTTCTCCTCCTTCCTTCAATCTTTCCCAAAATCAGGGTCCTTTCCCATGAGCGGGTTCTTCACATCAAGTGGCCAAAATATTGGAGCTTCAGCTTCAAAATCAGTCCCTCCAATGAAATAGTCTGAGAAAACTGCTCCAAGGTGGCAGGAGAGGGCGTCAGGCTATATACAATTTTGTAACATAGCGGACAGGCAGTCTGAACATCAAAGATTATTGTTTAGTAGTAAAGAAAACCAGATATCACACTGAGGAATTTAGAGTGTTTGTATGCATGGGAAGATATAAGCCTCTGAGCTCTCTGAATTCATTCCTTTTATATTCAGCTCAGCTATCTGGGCCCAAATCCTGTTTCTTGATTGTTTACATCTTTAATTCCTTGTTCAGAAAGGAATGTGGTGTATGGCTGCTATGTGTGGTGTATGGCTGCTTCTTGTATTCTCTCTGAGGTCCTCACCAATCACCATGGTGGGTGGCAGCATCTGCAGGATTGCAGGCACTGTGTTCCCTTTTGGGAGCTCTCATTCACATTTGGAGGCCAGAAATCTCTGATGGCTGTGACATTTCTTGCCCATCAATATGGCAGGAAATATTTCACACTAACAAGTTTCTGAAGACAAACTTGTACATCTGAGTACACATTTTAAGTAACAATGTTGTAGAGAGATATGAGTGTAAACTGATTATTTTTTTCCTTTTGAATTTTGTAGACGTACTGGGAGGAGAACTAAAGAGCCTCTTGATGAAAGTGAAAGAGGAGACTGAAAAATTTGGCTTAAAGCTCAACATTCAGAAAACTAAGATTGTGGCATCCAGTCCCATCACTTCATGGCAAATAGATGGGGAAACAGTGGCTGACTTTATCTTTCTGGGCTCCAAAATCACTGCAGATGGTGACTGCAGCCATGAAATCAAAAGACACTTACTCCTTGGAAGATAGTATATTAAAAAGCATAGACATCACTTTGCCAACAAAGGTCCATCTAGTCAAGGATATAGTTTTTCCAGTGGTCATGTATGGATGCGAGAGTTGGACTCTAATGAAAGCTGAGCCAAGAAGTATTGATGCTTTTGAACTGTGGTTTTGGAGAAGACTCTTGGGAGTCCCTTGAACTGCAAGGAGATTCGACCAGTCCATCCTAAAGGAGATCAGTCCTCGGTGTTCATTGGTAGGACTGATGTTGAAGCTGAAACTCCAATACTTTGGCCGCCTGATGTGAAGAGTTGACTCATTGGAAAAGCCCCTGATGCTGGGAAAGATTGAGGGCTGGAGAAGGGGACGACAGAGGACGAGATGGTTGGATGGCATCACTGACTCAATGGACATGGGTTTGGGTGGACCGCAGGAGTTGGTGATGGACAGGGAGGCCTGGCGTGCTGTGGTTCATGGGAAAACAAAGAGTAGGACCCGACTGAGCAACTGAACTGGGGAGGCAAGATAAAAAAACTTGAAATAAGTTTCTGTTAGAGCTGAATGTCTCAGTGATTTAATCTGTATAGAAAAATATTGGGAGGGAGGAGTAAAGTGAATTGGGTTTCTAGGTCCTATTGTCCCAGATTTCCTTTATGGATATTGCTCTTTTGTGTTGCTTTATGTCAATTAAAGCCAAAGGAAATAAGATTAATTAACATAATTACAAATTAATGAATTTTATGATTTTATTAAAAAGGACAGGGAACCAGAAACACTAAGAAAGTGAATTTCAATTATGCCAGCTTGGGAAGCTTAAGAAAATATGAGAACAGTTTCCAAAATAGGAGAGTCTAAGAGACAAAATAATTCAGGGAAATAAGATATTCTTTAGGACTTGGGTGCAAGAAAGCATTCTACTAATGAATAAGAGAAAATATAAATAAAAGAAGAAATCAACTTGGCTACATTGAAAGTTGACACTATTAAGTCCTGAACCTTAAATAAGTAATAAGGTCAGGTTTCTAGGAATAAATAGAATAAAAACTTACTATTTTGATAAAAAGAACAAGAAAGGACAAAAGTAAATTTAAATGCAACTTGTAAAAATAAAGAGCAAGGAAACAAACTCATAGTAGAGAAGGCTAATAACAGAACTCAAGAAAAGTAAAAGGTGAAAAATGCCAACCACAGAAAAATAAAGCAGCTATCTTTTTACAAAAGAAAAAATCTGAGATCAAGAAACTGAAAGATGAGAGACTTAGATCTCAATACTTTTTGAGCAGGGAAATTATTTGTTGACTATATTATTATTTTATTAATTTTGTTATAAGTTTTCTGTCTTAAAGTGTCAAATTGTATTCAGTTCAGTTCAGTTCAGTCACTCAGTCATGTCCGTCTCTTTGTGACCCCATGAATCGCAGCACGCCAGGCCTCCCTGTCCATCAGCAACTCCCAGAGTTCACTCAGACTCACATCCATCGAGTCAGTGATGCCATCCAGCCATCTCATCCTCTGTCGTCCCCTTCTCCTCCTACCCCCAATCCCTCCCAGCATCAGAGTCTTTTCCAATGAGTCAACTCTTCGCATGAGGTGGCCAAAATACTGGAGTTTCAGCTTTAGCATCATTCCCTCCAAAGAAATCCCAGGACTGATCTCCTTCAGAATGCACTGGTTGGATCTCCTTGCAGTCCAAGGGACTCTCAAGAGTCTTCAACACCACAGTTCAAAAGCATCAATTCTTCAGTGCTCAGCTTTCTTCACAGTCCAACTCTCACAGCATACATGACCACTGGAAAAACCATAGCCTTGAATTATACAAAGTAATTTCTAGGTAAGAGGGATTCAAGGTCATAATATAAAATGGTAGGTGATGGCACCCCACTCCAGTACTCTTGCCTGGAAAATCCCATGGAGAGAGGAGCCTGGTAGGCTGTGGTCAATGGGGTCGCTAGGAGTCGGACATGACTGAGCGACTTCCCTTTCACTTTTCACTTTCATGCATTGGAGAAGGAAATGGCAACCCACTCCAGTGTTCTTGCCGGGAGAATCCCAGGGACAGGGGAGCCTGGTGGGCTGCCGTCTATGGGGTCACACAGTGTCAGACACAACTGAAGTGATTTAGCAGCAGCAAATAGTTATATGCAAGAATAGTTTGTGGTTTTGAGGAATGCCAGTTTGAAACTTCATCAAAGTTTACAACTAGAAAGGAACTCCCAATTCTAAGATGTAGGGAAATAGAAATGTATGTGTTTTCAAGAAATGTATTATCATGGGGTTAGAAAATACATAAATAAACTAGTTTCGCATAATCCTGTTCAAATAAACTCAACTTTGGGAAGCAGGTAATATGACTGAATGATGATTGATAGATTAATTACACACATACATACAGAAGGAAAAATTGGAAAATTGGCATAAAGACTTAAAAAATGATTCCCTAACATAGTAATAGAAAATGAATCAGACTTATTTGTATAGGCTGCTGCTGTTGCTGCTGCTGCTAAGTTGCTTCAGTCATGTCCGACTCTGTGAGACCCCATAGATGGCAGCCTATGAGGCCTCCCCATCCCTGTGGTTCTTCAGGCAAAAACACTGGAGTGGGTTGCCATTTGCTTCTCCAATGCATGAAAGTGAAAAGTGAAAGTGAAGTTGCTCAGTCGTGTCCAACTCTTAGCGACCCCATGGACTGCAGCCTACCATGCTCCTCCATCCATTGGATTTTCCAGGCAAGAGTACTGGAGTGGATTGCCATTGCCGTCTCCATTTGTATAGGCTATGACATAGCAAATTCAGAGAGAAAATGTTAGAAAAATATAGTGTTCAGTTCAGTTCAGTTCAGTCGCTCAGTCGTGTCCGACTCTTTGCGACCCCATGAATCGCAGCACGCCAGGCCTCCCTGTTCATCACCATCTCTCGGAGTTCACTCAGACTCACATCCATTGAGTCAGTGATGCCATCCAGCCATCTCATCCTCATAGATTAGTAGCAGATACAAAGATAGATAGATAAAAGGATGATAGACAGACAAAGCCATAGTTGGACTGACATCATCTGACAAAATTTTTTGCTAGTGTTTAGTCGTTAAGTCATGTCCAACTCTTTTGCAACCCATGGACTAGCCACAAGGCTCCTCTGTCCATGGGATTTTTCAAGCAAAAACACTGGAGTGGGTTGCCATTACCTTCTCCAGGGAATCCTCCCTACCTGGATTGAATCCATATCTCTTGCATTGGCAGGTGGATTCTTTAACAGTGAGCCACATGGGAAGCTCCAAGCTGATTGTTTACTCTTATATGTAAATTTTCTTATATTTTTCTATTTTATATGATTTTTTTCTCCTTTATTTGCTTTTAAAATAAATGTGGCACTCTTAGAATTCCATCCACATTTTCATCACACTCACTGGTCTAAACATTTTTTCCAACTGCAAGCATCTGTAACTCTTCAAGACAGGGCTTTCTCTAGGTTCACACATATGGAGTGGGATGGTAGTGCCAGACAGATAATTCTCTTGGGAGCAGTACCCTGCCAATGATAGATGGAGATGGGAGAACAGCTACCTCAGCTTCATGGTCCCTTAGTTAGGAAAACTTTGAGATTGATTGTACACAGTCCTGCAGAATTCCCAACAGAGATGAGCTTCAGTTTTGTACAGTGGCTATTGTTCAGTCATTCAGTCATGTCTAACGCTTTGCAATCCCATGGACTACAGCATAACAGGCTTCCCTGTCCTTCACCATCTGCCAGAACTTGCTCAAACTCATGTCCATTGAGACAGTGATGCCATCCAAGCATCTCGTCCTCTGTCATCCCCTTCTCCTCCCACCCTCAGTCTTTCCCAGCATCACAGTCTTTTCTAATGAGTCAGCTATTCACATCAGGATTGTTTGCCCTGCCTCATTTGATGGGTTTTCTTCTTCCTAGTGAATCGTGGACCACCTCCCAAAGTGACTCTTGTATATTTAAATTATTCTACAGAAGTGCACCCCTGCATAATGTCAGTCTATATCCAAACCAACTTCAAGAATGGGTGCTATTTATTTTTTTAATTATTGGTAATTTGACAAGAATAATATTACACTTGTGGGTATTTTATTAGCATTTTAAGAACTGTTTGTTAGAGAAGGTATATATGCTTTTGTGTTTTTCTTTTCAAGTGAGTCTTTTATGATTTGCATTAGTTCATTGTATTTCCTTTTAGTGAAGAATTCAGTTATTCTTATTGATTTGAACGATCACAATCTTTCTTCTGAAAGTGCTTCAGTCAATATGCCAGCAAATTTGGAAAACTCAGCAGTGGCCACAGAACTGGAAATGGTCAGTTTTCATTCCAATCCCAAAGAAAGGCAATGCTAAAGAATGCTCAAACTACCATGGGATTACACTCATCTCACACGCTAGCAAAGTAATGCTCAAAATTCTCCAAGCCAGTCTTCAGCAATACGTGAACCGTGAATTTCCAGATGTTTAAGCTGGTTTTAGAAAAGGCAGAGGAACCAGAGATCAAATTGCCAACATCCACTGGATTATCAAAAAAGCAAGAGAGTTCCAGAAAAAAAAAAATCTATTTCTGCTTTACTGACTATGCCAAAGCCTTTGACTGTGTGGATCACAATAAACTGTGGAAAATTCTGAAAGAGATGGGAATACCAGACCACCTGACCTGCTTCCTGAGAAAGCCACCTGACCTATATGCAGGTCAGGAAGCAACAGTTTGAACTGGACATGGAACAACAGACTGGTTCCAAACTGGGAAAGGAGTACGTCAAGGCTGCATATTGTCACCCTGCTTATTTAACTTATATGCAGAGTATATCATGCAAAATGCTGGGCTGGATGAAGCACAAGCTGGAATCAAGATTGCTGGGAGAAATATCAATAACCTCAGATATGCAGATGACACCACTTACAGCAGAAAGTGAAGAACTGAAGAGTCTCTTGATGAAAGTGAGAGGAGAATAAAAAAGTTGGCTTAAAACTCAACATTCAAAAACTAAAATCATGGCATCCAATCCCATCACTTCATGGTGAATAGATGGAGAAACAGTGGAAACAGTGGCTGATTTTATTTACTTATTTATTTATTGGCTCCAAAATCACCACAGATGGTGACTGCAGCCATGAAATTAAAAAACACTTACTCCTTATGACAAACCTAGATAGCATACTAAAAAGCAGAGACATTACTTTGCCAACAAAAGTCTGTCTAGTCAAGGCTATGGTTTTTCCAGTAGTCATGTATGGATGTGAGAGTTGGGCTGTGAAGAAAGCTGAGCACTGAAGAATTGATGCTTTTGAACTGTGGTGTTGGAGAAGACTCTTGAGAGTCCCTTGGCCTGCAAGGAGATCCATCCAGTCCATCCTAAAGAAGATCAGTCCTGGGTGTTCATTGGAAGGACTGATGTGGAAGCTGAAACTCCAATACTTTGACCACCTGATGCGAAGAGCTGACTCATTGGAAAAGACCCTGATGTTGGGGAAGTTGGAGGGCAGAAGGAGAAGGGGATGACAGAGGATGAGATGGCTGAATGGCATCACCGACTCAATGGACATGAGTTTGAGTAAACTCCAGGAGTTGGTGATGGACAGGGAAGCCTGGTGTGCTGCAGTCCATGGGGTCGCAAAGAGTTGGACATGACTGAGTGACTGAACTGACTGACTGACTCTTTCTTCCTTTAAGGAAATAAAACCTTTGATTAAGTTTTAAGCTGTATCTATGATGTGCTTGAAATACATACACTTTATATCATGGATATATCATTCCAGGTTTTATAGTCAAATCTGTCAAATATTTAATTTAAAATTTCTGGGGTTTTTGTCACCTACTAAAAAATGTGTTTGTGATTCAAGGTTTGTATAGGGAAAATAAATTAACAGTGGTTTAGTACAGGGGTACCCAACCTTCGACCCATTAGGAACCAGGAGGCACAGCAGGATATGAGCCAAGGGCCAGGTAGCAAAACTTCACCTGTTGCTTCCCATCATTTCCCATGGTTCACACTACCACCTGAATCTTCACCCCAAAACCCCATCTGTGGAAAAATTGTCTTACATGAAACCAATCCCTCACGTCAAACGGTTGGAGACTGCTAGTTTAGTACCCTGCTCAACTGTATGTGGCAATTATACAATCATATCAATATTCACCAAAATATTGCTTTTCAGTCTAACCAAAATAACCATAAGACTCTGTTAGAATATAATAGAATGGAAATCAAGCAGTCATGTGGGACTGGAATAGGAAAAAGAACTAAGTACTTTCTCCCTACTAAGAATTCAAAATTTATACTTAATACTGAAAAAGAATGTCACTCCATAGATAGTGGAGATAAATATTCAATAGTCAGCAAAAGTAAGTAAAATTGATTGTCTTTACTCTTTATTTTTTTTGTTAAAAACCTTGTATAGCTATAGAAATTTGAGATGTGTATAAGAGACAGTACAAAGATAGATAGATAAAAGGATGATAGACAGACAAAGCCATAGTTGGACTGACATCATCTGACAAAATTTTTTGCTAGTGTTTAGTCGTTAAGTCATGTCCAACTCTTTTGCAACCCATGGACTAGCCACAAGGCTCCTCTGTCCATGGGATTTTTCAAGCAAAAACACTGGAGTGGGTTGCCATTACCTTCTCCAGGGAATCCTCCCTACCTGGATTGAATCCATATCTCTTGCATTGGCAGGTGGATTCTTTAACAGTGAGCCACATGGGAAGCTCCAAGCTGATTGTTTACTCTTATATGTAAATTTTCTTATATTTTTCTATTTTATATGATTTTTTTCTCCTTTATTTGCTTTTAAAATAAATGTGGCACTCTTAGAATTCCATCCACATTTTCATCACACTCACTGGTCTAAACATTTTTTCCAACTGCAAGCATCTGTAACTCTTCAAGACAGGGCTTTCTCTAGGTTCACACATATGGAGTGGGATGGTAGTGCCAGACAGATAATTCTCTTGGGAGCAGTACCCTGCCAATGATAGATGGAGATGGGAGAACAGCTACCTCAGCTTCATGGTCCCTTAGTTAGGAAAACTTTGAGATTGATTGTACACAGTCCTGCAGAATTCCCAACAGAGATGAGCTTCAGTTTTGTACAGTGGCTATTGTTCAGTCATTCAGTCATGTCTAACGCTTTGCAATCCCATGGACTACAGCATAACAGGCTTCCCTGTCCTTCACCATCTGCCAGAACTTGCTCAAACTCATGTCCATTGAGACAGTGATGCCATCCAAGCATCTCGTCCTCTGTCATCCCCTTCTCCTCCCACCCTCAGTCTTTCCCAGCATCACAGTCTTTTCTAATGAGTCAGCTATTCACATCAGGATTGTTTGCCCTGCCTCATTTGATGGGTTTTCTTCTTCCTAGTGAATCGTGGACCACCTCCCAAAGTGACTCTTGTATATTTAAATTATTCTACAGAAGTGCACCCCTGCATAATGTCAGTCTATATCCAAACCAACTTCAAGAATGGGTGCTATTTATTTTTTTAATTATTGGTAATTTGACAAGAATAATATTACACTTGTGGGTATTTTATTAGCATTTTAAGAACTGTTTGTTAGAGAAGGTATATATGCTTTTGTGTTTTTCTTTTCAAGTGAGTCTTTTATGATTTGCATTAGTTCATTGTATTTCCTTTTAGTGAAGAATTCAGTTATTCTTATTGATTTGAACGATCACAATCTTTCTTCTGAAAGTGCTTCAGTCAATATGCCAGCAAATTTGGAAAACTCAGCAGTGGCCACAGAACTGGAAATGGTCAGTTTTCATTCCAATCCCAAAGAAAGGCAATGCTAAAGAATGCTCAAACTATTTTTTTCCTAAATTTTGTTTAATTATTTCACTTTTTTGTTATAGAAACATGACTTGTGATTTTTGTATAATAATATTTAATATCCTACTGCATTTATTTTCTAGACAAAACTATTAAATATTAGACTTTTTCATTTATTAGATACTGTACTTTGATTCATTTTTGTTTAACTGGATCATTTCCTACTGCTTTTCTTTCTTTTATTTTGAAGCACAGGCAGACTCACCAGTCTGTGAGTCTGTGCTATCACAAGTCCATCCATATATACAACAATATAAGTGGTACCCCTAAAACTGTTGATGAAAAATCTTGAACTCTTGAACATGTAGGAACATCTTGCTGTTAATTTTGTATGTAAATTGACCATTCACACAGTTCACAGCATGCCCTCTTCCTTCAAAACTGTCTATATTTTAAACTCCCTTCTAGCTGCAATGAGCTTACATTTGTGTTTTTTAATTTTTCCGTTCTGTTCACCTGCTGCACAGCCTGAACATTCAGAGAAATTGATATTTTTGTCCTGAAGTTCAAAAATTTTAGCAAGAAGTGCCTTGCAATTGATCTTTATCATACACAAAGTGATTCCCTTTAGACTAACTACATTTCTTTCCTTACATAAAAAAATATTCTTTTATTTGTGAAATTGTGTCCATTTAATTTGTCTGAATTTCTTTTGCAAACATACAGATTTTATCATCTTCCCTCCACCTTCGGCCATGTCTATTCACTTTTCTCTGTTGATTTTCATCTCTTGTAGTTTAAACTCTTCCTTATGATTGTTCTTGAGGCTATATTTTAGTTCATTGACTTTGCTGTTTGTTTATTTTTTTGCATATCCATTCTGCATCTTTTTACATGTAAATGTTTTTAAGTTGTTAGTATCATTATTTCCCTATTTCTTTTCATAACCCTGTGAAATCATTTTTCATCTTTCTATTGCTTCATCAATTTCTGTTTCAATTAGTCTATATTTTCTTTCATTTCTTTGCAAGAGCAATTTAGAAATAGTATTTTCAACTGCTTTCTAGAACCAACCTTTGAACACTATTTTGTGTGCTATGTTCTACTTACATTTTGTTCAGGTTTGTATGGTGCCATGTATGTAGTTTTTTTCTTCTTGCTGTTTATCATCAAACATGGAAAATCCTGTCCCATGTTGGCCACTTCTCCAAAAACAGTATAGGTACAGTATCCTTGAATACCCTTTGGGTCTTCCTTAGCACTTTGTTAGAAGAGACATTGTTCTCACTTTCTTATTTTTTTTGTGAGTAGGCTTCTCACTAGAGACAATAAATAATGTAAACTCCTGGTCTCTCTCTCCAACAGCTTCAACAAACCGAACTTTCATTAACGCAAGAAATACCAAGAGATCTGGTGACTCCATCAAGTAAGATTAATGTGCCAGAATTTCCTGTTTGTGTGGCTCCATCTCTGAGACTCATTTCACTGTTAACAGCGAGACACCTCCACAGCGTATGCTCCTTAGCACTGCTCTGCAGTTCTCCAGCTGCTTTGTCCTGCAACTGGGCAAGTAAAATCAATTCAGCTGAGTAACAAGAGGCCCATTTAGTTCTCTGGCCCAGTGTTGGTCTTCAGTCTGGGGCGGGGGTGGTGGTGGGGGGGAACAATGTTAGCTAAATTTCCATCTTTATTCTTGATTAATCATTTGATTTAGAATCAATTAATTTAAAAAATAAAAATTAAAAACTCAGAAGGTTGTTACCTAGGTTTCCTTTAAACCTTGAAATTCTTGATAATATAGATTATCTATTCCTATTTGATTAAAAGAGATGAAAAGGGAGCTAGAGACACAAGAGGCTAAATTATGGAAGCTTATGATAATTCTCAATGAATTTTTGTAAATGCTTAAAATCTAGGACATCTATTTTCAGTTGGGAATATATCATCTTCCATGAATAACAGTTTATGGGTGTGAGGTGCTTCTCAGAATTCATTTGTTTTTCCACTTTGAACCAACCCTAAGTCTAAGATTTAAGCTATCAGATTATAATCACAAGTGAAAAAATGCTAAGATATTCTCAAGGAGATAAAAGTATAGTGTTTATTGGTAACACATGTAGAGTTTAGTCTTGTACATATAGCTGTGACACTGATAATTTTCTTCTTCCTGCTAAGATAAAGTTATAAATTATAACTATGTAAATCATATATTTCACTTCCCAGGTAGCGCTAGTGGTAAGGAACCCACCTGCCAATGCAGGAAACATAAGGGATGCAGGTTCAATCCCTGGCTTGGGAAGATCCCCTCAAGGAAGGCATGGCAACCCACTCCAGTATTCTTGTCTGGAGAATCCCATGAACAGAGGAGCCTGACAGGTTATAGTCCATAGGGTCACAAAGAGTCAGACGTGACTGAAAAGACTGAGCATGCATGCAAACTACATATTCAGTTCAGTTCAGTTCAGTCGCTCAGTCATGTCCGACTCTTTAGGAGAATAACAAATGCAGACTAGCAAAGTATATAGGTGTTAAGAGAAAATGCCATAAGATGACTGGAGCTAGTAAAGTTGCTCTGGAAAATCTTTTTGGCAGATACAAATTTTGGACCAGAATTTAGGAGAGATGATACAACTGCTAGAAGGACAAGGTAAAATTCTGACTAAAAGAAAAGGTCTGAGAAGAAAATAATACATTCAGTTCCTATTGCTGCTAAGTCACTTCAGTCGTGTCTGACTCTCTGAGACCCCATAGACGGCAGCCCACCAGGCTTCCCCGTCCCTGGGATTCTCCAGGCAAGAACACTGGAGTGGGTTGCCATTTCCTTCTCCAATGCATGAAAGTGAAAAGTAAAAGTGAAGTCTCTCAGTTGTGTCCAACCTTCAGCGATCCCATGGCCTGCAGCCTTCCAGGCTCCTCCGTCCATGTGATTTTCCAGGCAAGAGTACTGGAGTGGGGTGCCATTGCCTTCGAGGAGAGTAATAAAGGTTAAAATACACGAAGCTTATATTAAGCATATACAAATGTTTGTTAAATTGAAGAGCAGTCTTAATCTCTTCAAAGACTAAAGAATTTTTAAGTGACTAAGATAAATTTAGAATCAAAACAATTAAACTAGTATATGCTAAATCCCTGCATATGTAATGCTTTATAAGGCTCTAATTAAAGGCCTAAAAGTGATACCTACACTGAAAGAAATGTATTTTCAAATGAAAATGCATAAATGTCTAAGCAAATATATTAGAAATGGTGTCTGATGACAATTTAGGTTGAGAGTTTTAAGGAGAAGAGTATTATTTTACAGTACCATTCCTCTGTTCTAAATGTGGATAAATAAAATTTCTCAAGGAACTATGAAACATTGATGCCATCAATACAAATAAAAGAAGTGCTGGAAAATCTCAGCATTTGTTCTCCACCCTCTAAGGTTTCCCACCACTCAGACTTCCCAAGTCTTAGGTCAGAGCTGTTCTTAATTCCAGAAAATGGTTGAAGCATCTTTCCTATGATTACATTCCACTTATGGGCTTCCCAGGTGGCCCTAGTGGTAAAGAACACAGCTGCCAATGCAGGAAACATAAGAGACACTGGTTCAATCCCTGACTTGGGAAAATCCCCTAGAGGAGGGCATGGCAAACCATTCCAGTAATCTTACCTGGAGAATCCCATGAGCAGAGAAGCAGACTAAAGCAATGTAGCATGTAGCATGCAGTAATATTACTCCTTATCCAAGGAAGTATACCAAGCAGTTCTCAGTGGATCTTTAATTCAAATATCACTCTGTGAATTATATCAAAACTTTTCATTGAGGACTATAGGTTTTTGGAAAGACCTAATGCAGATAGAGATGAACATTTTTGTCTCAATATTAATACTTCTAGAGTCAGAACTTGAACTTTGAAAACAGAATTAGAGATTCTAAATCTCCTAGAAAATAACTGTGTCTACCTCATTTTCCTTGAGTAAGTTGCTAAAAAGGACATGTCAAAGAATCATGATTTTTTTTTACTTTTAAACATTTAATTTTCTTCTTTGGTAAATCTAAATAAATACTTCTTGATTAGGAGGGACAGCTGGATATTTGAACAGGTGGTTGAAGAAGATTATGGAATAGATTTCAGGAAAACATTCCTAACTAGATACATAGCCATCTGTCAGAAATTGTTAAAAATTCTTGTGTGTAGGAAAAATGAGCTCTTAATGGTCCACATATTGACATTTTCTAATAATAAAACTATGGATCAAATAATGGCAGAGATGTATTAAATAGCCCAAGCTACATTTTAACAAATTATTGTAAATCAGAATTGCCCAAAATGATCTCCATGAATTCTAAAATTAGGATGCTAATGTTGATGCATATTATTAATTCAAAGGAACTTTGGCAAATATAGCTGGAAATTCTTAGTTAAATGAAGTTAAATGTTTTATTTTTGCTTGTTTGTTTGCTTTATGTTAGAAACCCTCAGAGCCTTTAGGACATTAATGTATAATGTAACTTATTAAATAACATTAATTTAAATCTTGTGTGAGTGCCAAGTTGTTTCAGTCATTTCTGACTCTGTGCAACCCTGTGGACTGTAGCCCATGGAATTCTTTAGGCAAGAATACAGAGTGGGCTGCCATTTCCTTCTCCAGGGGATCTTCCCAACCCAGGGATCGGATCGAACCCGGGTCTCCTGTATTGCAGACAGACACTTTACTGTCTGAGCCACAGGGAAGCCCTAAATTAATCTTAAATCTCTGTAAATTCTGGACAAAATTGACTATTTGAACTGGATATATGAAAATCTAACCAGAATTCAGAATAAGAAACATCAGTTTTATACCACTTCCAAAATCTTTTTCATGATTTTGGGAAAAAGACACACAGACCAGTGAGAGGACAGGCCACCGTGGCTCTCCACCTCCTTGAGGTAGTTACTCTGAGGCTCTGAACATGTGTACATCCTCCCATCACTACATTCTTTTAGACAGAAAACATCTGACCAGAAATTATCAGAAAAGGAACAATGAGTGTGTGTATTCTAGATAATGTAATCCCATATATACAGCACTGTAGACCAGGGACAGAGAAAGGGAATCAATCAGCTGAGCATGCATGAAATCATAGTTTGACAAGGGCTCGATCAGCAGAAACAGATGGGGGTGGAGGGGTTTGTTGTCTCAGCAGGACCCAGAGTACACTGGGTTCTAGCCCAGTAAAACAGATGAATAGGATTGAGAGTTGGGCAGATTAATCTAAGAATGCAATGTTGGAAATTAAGTGAATGTAGGAGATAGTTAAAAACAGAACTAATTTGTTGAAAAACATTTGGTCAAAGAGGTAGAGAAAGACTTGCTTGTCTATTTTGAAACTTTGCTATTATATAAAGATTCTTTACAGGTAGATTTTCTTGTAGGAGTAAATATGCTCTAATATATATCAGTTAAATAAACCTTTTAGTTCTAAAAATAAATGACTGTTCTTACTCTCAGTTGCCTTTAATTTCATGTTAGCATTGCCATTCATGCATTCTGCAATACTTTTATCTTTTCTCGTGTTTTTGTGATTAAAAAAAATCTTTCCTTTTGTTTTTGCATCACAATTTATTTTGAGCATATCTTTTGTAAACAAAATATAGCCACAGATAATTCATGTTTGGGGGAAACAGAGAAAGTAACAAACCTTAGTAGTTTCTGCATTGTAATAGCAAGATTTAGCACATGTGCAGTAAAATAATTGATAATCTTTATTTTTGGTATACTCATGAGACGGGGTGAACTCGGAGTCCTCTTACTGTACCATCTAACATTTTTCCTTCCCTTACTTTTTATTTTTTTCTCTTCTTTTTCTTTCTTTTTGATATTTCTGGATAAGTAGATCAGCAGGCTTCATCAAATATGATTTTTGTTTTAGCAGTTACAATATATTTTTTAAGTATCCTATTATATCACTGAAATTTAGGTTAAAAGTGAGATAGACAATAATATGATTCAGTGCATTTCTAATTTATTAAATGTTTCTAACAAAGACAGATAACTAATGAAGGGATGCAAACTCAGAGTAAGATATGCAATGCTAGATTTCTTACATCATTTTGAAAACTCACTCAGATGTTCACATGAATGGAAATGTTATCAAATGATCAAGTAGCATAATGTTTTAAAGAAAGTATATAGGTGGAAACTTCATATTAAAAAATTCAAACCAGACTGGACTAAACCATGCTGGACTAAATTCAAACCATATTGGATTAAATTCATTAAGATAAAATTATGTTATCATTTTTTAACGTACATTGCAATATCTCATTAAATATAGTCATACCTATGTTTGTACTTCCAAGGAAGTCTAAAATATTTTTAAATTATTCTCCTTTTATTTATTAACATTCTGTCTTGGCTGCTGAAAATGCAGTTCCACAGCACATATATAGTAGGTTTAATAGTAATTTTTGAGATTGAGATTTTAATTAACAGTGGATGTCACACTTGATATAGCCAATGATATTAGGCTCCTATCCAAACAGAAAGTTAAGAATGAATAGGATCTCAATTTCCTTTTACTTTATGATGGTCAGACTATTGTTGGGAGTTCTGTGTTCAGTTCAGTGTTCAGTTCATTGCAAGAATGTCATTTACAAACTAAATCATTTAACAGTGATTCTGATAAATGGACAAGATTCTGATAAATGGGTAAGTATGGATAAGACAATTATTTGGTAATGTTATTATAGGAAGTTCTTTTACTCAACAAGGCTTTACTTGGGATGTAAATGGATTAGCTTCTAGGACAAAATAACATCAATGGACTTTGACTTTGCAGTCATAGACACTTACACAAATAATAGTAATATAATGTACACTGCAGTGTTTCATCGGAGAAGATAATGGCACCCCATTCCAGTACTCTTGCCTGGAAAATCCCATGGGCAGAGGTGCCTGGTAGGCGGCAGGTCACGAAGAGTCGGACATGACTGAGTGACTTTGCTTTCACTTTTCACTTTCATGCATTGGAGAAGGAAATGGCAACCCACTCCAGTGTTCTTGCCTGGAGAATCCCAGGGACGGGGGAGCCTGGTGGGAGGCCGTCTATGGGGTCGCGTAGAGTCGGACACGACTGAAGTGACTTAGCAGCAGCAGCAGCAGAGTCGGACACGACTGAAGCAACTTAGCAGCAGTAGCAGCAGCAGCAGCAGTGTTTCATTACATATACTCGTATCTATGTTTTTGCTACCAATTAAATAAAAAAATAATATGAATTTTTTCAAATTTTTTAGATTTTTAGCCAATGTTTATCAACCTACTTTTAATTATCATACCTCCAAGAGGAAAATATATTTATTTAACTTTAATTTAATTTAGTTTCTACTTAATGAAAGAAATTAAATACTAACAAAGAAGATCTTGTAGAATATAGCTGAACTTTGGTGTACCACAAACCATTATTATATCTTAGATTTTTTTCCTACCAAGATGTGTATAAGAGACAGGAAAATAACTGTGTCTACCTCATTTTCCTTGAGTAAGTTGCTAAAAAGGACATGTCAAAGAATCATGATTTTTTTTTACTTTTAAACATTTAATTTTCTTCTTTGGTAAATCTAAATAAATACTTCTTGATTAGGAGGGACAGCTGGATATTTGAACAGGTGGTTGAAGAAGATTATGGAATAGATTTCAGGAAAACATTCCTAACTAGATACATAGCCATCTGTCAGAAATTGTTAAAAATTCTTGTGTGTAGGAAAAATGAGCTCTTAATGGTCCACATATTGACATTTTCTAATAATAAAACTATGGATCAAATAATGGCAGAGATGTATTAAATAGCCCAAGCTACATTTTAACAAATTATTGTAAATCAGAATTGCCCAAAATGATCTCCATGAATTCTAAAATTAGGATGCTAATGTTGATGCATATTATTAATTCAAAGGAACTTTGGCAAATATAGCTGGAAATTCTTAGTTAAATGAAGTTAAATGTTTTATTTTTGCTTGTTTGTTTGCTTTATGTTAGAAACCCTCAGAGCCTTTAGGACATTAATGTATAATGTAACTTATTAAGTTTTTGCTACCAATTAAATAAAAAAATAATATGAATTTTTTCAAATTTTTTAGATTTTTAGCCAATGTTTATCAACCTACTTTTAATTATCATACCTCCAAGAGGAAAATATATTTATTTAACTTTAATTTAATTTAGTTTCTACTTAATGAAAGAAATTAAATACTAACAAAGAAGATCTTGTAGAATATAGCTGAACTTTGGTGTACCACAAACCATTATTATATCTTAGATTTTTTTCCTACCATCTCCTCATCTTACCCAAAACAGTTTTGTCTGCTTCAGGATAACATCTTTCCCACTGAGAATTCATGCTTTATCAAATCGATATTCACCCAACAGTTGATTAATTCCCACCTCCCAAGTTTTATTCATATTGTTCCCTCAGCTAGCATTGCTCTTTTCCCTCTTTTAATTTATATAGAATATTGTCATATTAAAAAAACAATTCCAACCCTTGTTTCCTTATGAGCATTTATTTATAATAGAGATTTCAATAACTTTATTTTTTAAATTTATTTATTATTATTGCTTTACAGACTTTTGTGTTTATGGAATTAAATGCATTTATTTTAAAATCATTGCTTCATTGTGAAGACCAAATGAGACCATGTGTATAAAACACATACCAAGTGGACACATAGAGCAAGGCAAAAAATGATACCAATTTCTTTTGTGTGCTAAATCACTTCAGTCATGTCTGACTGTTTGCAATGCAGTAAACTTTAGCATGCCAGGCTCCTCTGTCAATGGAATTCTCCCCTCAAGAGTTTCTTTTATATCACCTCTTTCTAATTTGTATTACTATATGAATGCAGAGTTCCAAAGAATAACAAGGAAACATAAGAAAGCTGTCCTCAGTGATCAAAACAAAGAAATAGAAGAAAAATAGAATGGGAAAGACTAGCGATCTCCTCAAGAAAATTAGAGATATCAAGGGAACACTTACACAAAGATGGGCATAATAAAGGACAGAAGCAGTATAGACCTAACAGAAGCAGAAGATATTAAGAAGAGGTGGCAAGAATACACAGAAGAACTATGCTAAAAAGACTAATTACCCAAAAAACCACAGTGAAGTGATCACTCACCTAAAGCGAGATATCTTGGGATGCGAAGTCAAGTGGGCTTTAGGAAGCATCACTACAAACAAAAATAGTGGAGGTGATGGAATTCCAGTAGAGGTATTTCAAATCCTAAAAGATGATGCTGTGAAAGTGTTGCACTCAATACGCCAGCAAATTTGGAAAACTCAGCAGTGGCAGTGGCCACAGGACTGGAAAAGATCAGTTTTCTTTTCAATCCCAAAGAAAGGCAATGCCAAAGAATCTTTAATCTACCACAGAATTGCACTCATCTCACACACTAGCAAAGCAATGCTCAAAACTCTTTAAGCAAGGCTTCAACAATACATGACCTGTGAACTTTTCGATGTTCAAGATGGATTTAGAAAAGGCAGAGGAACCAGAGATAAAATTTCCAACATCCATTGGATCATAGAAAAAACAAGAGAATTTCAGAAAAACATTTACTACTGCTTCACTGACTACACTAAAGCCTTTGACTGTGTGGATCACCTTACCTGCCTCCTGAGAAATCTGTATGCAGGTCAAGAAGCAACAGTTAGAACTGGACATTAAACAATGGTCTTGTTCCATATTGGGAAAGGAGTATATCAAGGCTGTATATTGCCACTTTGCTTATTTAAATATATAGAGAGTAAATCACGTACAATGCCAGGTTGGATGAAGCACAAACTGGAATCAAGATTGCCAGGAGAAATATCAATAACCTCATATATGCAGACGACACCACCCTTATGGCACAAATTGAAGAGAAACTAATGAGCCTCTTGAAGAAATTGAAAGAAGAGAGTGAAAAAACTCAACTGAAAACTCAATGTCGAGGCTTCCAACTCAACACTCAAAAAATTAAGATCATGGCATCTGGTCCCATCATTTCATGGCAAATAGATGGGGAAACAATGTAAACAGTGATAGACTTTGTTTTCTTGGGCTCCAAAACCACTGCAGATGGTGACTGCAGCCATGAAATTAAAAGACGCTTACTCCTTGGAAGAAAAGCTATGACCAACCTAGACAGCATATTAAAAAGCAAAGATTACTTCATCAACAATGGTCCATCTAGTCAAAGCTATGGTTTTTCTATCAGTTCTGTATGGATGTAAGAGTTGGACCATAAAGAAAGCTGAGTACCGAAGAATTGCTGCTTTTGAACTGTGGTGTTGGAGAAGACTCTTGAGAGTCCCTTGGACTGCAAGGAGATCCAACCAATCCATCCTAAAGGAAATCAGTCCTGAATATTCATTGGAAGGACTGATATTGAAGCTGAAGCTCCAATACTTTGGCCACATGATGTGAAGAACTGACTCATTGGAAAAGACCCTGATATTGGGAAAGACTGAAGGCAGGAGAAGTGGATGACAGAGGATGAGATGGTCGGATGGCATCACTAACTCAATGGACATGAATCTGAGCNTTGAAGCTGAAGCTCCAATACTTTGGCCACATGATGTGAAGAACTGACTCATTGGAAAAGACCCTGATATTGGGAAAGACTGAAGGCAGGAGAAGTGGATGACAGAGGATGAGATGGTCGGATGGCATCACTAACTCAATGGACATGAATCTGAGCTATCTCCAGGAGTTGGTGATGGACAGGGAAGCTTGGAGTGCTGCAATCTGTGGAATCACAAACAGTCAGACACAACTGAGTGACTAAACTGAATGAAATTACCCAAAAAGTATAAACCCATTTTCTAATTAAGACTTCAAATTGGGAGTTTTATATTAAAGGTGTGCAATTTCATATCCAATAATATAGCTATATTCTATTTATTTCACAAAATATATCAATAATCCTATAATCTGTGACTCCATTTCCCATTAAAACTTCCTTCCTATTGTCTCCTTAGAAACTTGACCCATAGTTCTCAAATCATGGCCTTTATAGCAGTAGTTTTTTAGAAGTGTACAAGATGAAAAGGGTGGATTATGCTCAATTCTAGGTGACAATGGTATCTATAAAAAAAATCCAAGTTCAGAACCAAGCATAGAGTCTAGTGGTTCTAAAGAAGATTGCCAGGAGTATGTAGTTTAGGAATATAACGGTGAGAGAAGGCATTTTTCTAAATAGAAATAACAACTATTATTGCTCAGATTTAGAACAGGCTGTACTGCTTTGTGACACCTTGACTGTACATCTGTGACCTCTTCTCCCTCTAGTATTATGCATCTCTATCAGGTAACTGATATTGAAGTCCCCCTAGCTTTTCAAGGTCTAGTTTTAGCTGATTTTTATATATGTTTATTTGCTTTTGCACCGGTTGGTACTCTAAATATATATATATATTTAGAGTATATATATATATATATATATATTCCTCTGGACTGATAAAAAGATTTTCCAAACTTCAATCCAAGATTTCATAGAAGAGAAGTTTTATTATAGTTATCATCTTTGATATTAATGTATTTGTATATGTATATGTATTTGTACCTTACACACAGAAATAGACTCAGTTATAGTTAGAAATGCTTTCAATGAAAGTATTACCTTAAAGAGTTAAATTAAGAAAGCAATACAGCAACTTCTTTTGGTACATATACACAATGGAGTATTACTCAGCCATTAAAAAGAATTCATTTGAATCAGTTCTAATGAGATGGATGAAACTGGAACCTATTATACAGAGTGAAGTAAGCCAGAAAGAAAAACACCAATACAGTATACTGACACATATATATGGAATTTAGAAAGATGGCAATGATGACCCTGTATGCGAGACAGCAAAAGAGACACAGATGTACAGAACGGACTTTTGGACTCTGCGGGAGGGGGAGAGGGTGGGATGATTTGGGAGAATGACATTGAAACATGTATACAATCATGTAAGAAACGAAGCACCAGCCTATGTTCGATATGGGATACAGGATGCTTGGGGTTGGTGCATGGGACGATCCAGAGAGAGGATATGGGTGGGAGGTGGGAGGGGGATTCAGGATTGGGAGCTCGTATACACCCGTGGTGGATTCATATCAATGTATGGCAAAACCAATATGGTATTGTAAAGTAAAATAAAGTAAAAATTAAAAAAAAAATTTATACTTATGAAGTTCACACTATTCTTCACAGGCATCCCCTACAAAGTTTCTTTGTGCATTATATTAATTATCTAAAATCAGAGATGTTTTCTTTAGCCATATCATTCAGTTGTGTTTAAGCCAACTACATAACTCTGGGTAACTCTAAAGTCATTATCAACCATAACATGTATATGAAAGAACTGATGTATATTTAATCAACTAAATTATTTGGGTAAGAACTGTATTTGTATCCTGATTTGATAAACACCACATGAAAATAGTATGATAGACAATTCTACTAAAGGCAAAGTTCAGAGGCATATTACATTATAATTAACATATCAAGAAAGAAAAGGAATTAATTGCACATTGCTTTCTTAGAGTCACAAAACATCTAATTGAGCCATAAATTTGAACTCACAATATTTATAATTTCCTTCACAAAATATATTTCCTTCCTAAATAACATCCTTATTTGAATATTTTCTTCCTTGATTCTTTAAAACACAGGAGGAATCTGTGTTTATCACCTAAGAAACACTGAGAAATTTACTCTGTCCTTCCCTTTGGGTTAAAATGTAGAGAATGAAGAAGGATCATGTTAGACAATCCTGTCAGTTGTACTGGTGGGATCAATTGCAACTTTTAATCCCCCAAAAGATTTATCCCAATATATTTTCTCATGTTTAATTACATGTCTCTAAAAATATGAAAAGAGAGAATGGAAATCATTCAAAACCCACTTATAGGTCACAAAGTCACTTCCTGTCATACATCCTTCCTCCTTTTTACATCATTTATCAATATTGGTATTTGTCACAGCTTTTGTCATCACCAATTTTATGAACTCTTCCAGGCCACCTTCCATGTCCACTCTTCCAGTCCATACTCTTTCATGTGTTAAGGACACACATCTGTAAATTAAGCTCATTAGAGAATAGAGACAGAAGTGGTTTTACTTAATTAGTCAATAGAGAGCTGTAGTTTAAGGCTGATATTTATAAGAATATAATTAGCCAGGTCTAGGCCAAGTCTGCAAATTTCCAATCCCTTGGTAAACACTCTACCCTACTTTTTATGAACCAAATAAAGCTTCATTAGCCACTATGGCATGACTTACACTGCATTAGACAAACTTAGGGGATAAAAAAAAAAAAGGTATGGACCATCTTCAAATAATTTGCTGTCCAGGTAAGGAGAAAGAACACAAAGGACATATAATGAACAATCAGAAGGAAAAATGGCATTAAATAATAAAAAAAATTAAGATTACTTGTACAAAGTAGATAGGTAAGTAAATGATATATAAGGATATTAACACATAGACATTAAAATTGTGATTGATTTATTCAAGTATAGTTTACGAAGGAGGTATGTTGTTATTCAGTCACTCAGTCATGTCCTACTTTTTGTGACCCCATGAACTGCAGCATACCAGGCTTCCTTGTACTTCACTAGCTCCAGGAGTTTGCTCAAACTCATGTCCTTTGAGTCGATGATGCCATCCAACCATCTCATCCTCTGTCACCCCCTTCTCTTGCCCTCAATCATTCCTACAATCAAGGTCTTTTCCAAAGAATCAGCTCTTTGCAGCAGGTGGCCAAGAAATTGGTGAAGGAAGTATAATTTGACCTAAAAGTATAATAAGTATAGTAGTGGCAAAAAAAGGCAGGAAGATAATGTATAGATGAAGAAAATAAGGAAAAAAGGAAAAATAAAGGAATGAGAGCATATGCTATTATGACATCTATTACCCCTGTCCATTAAGAATAATTTATTGATATTAATATTTCTGAACCTTTCTCTTCAATTCTACTATCTTCTAAGATACAGTGCTAGCCTGCTAGGTCTTGTGTTTTATCATGCAGATAAAATGTTGGTAAGAAAGCTGGAGAGATTTATACTTATAGGCAAACTACTTACTGAAAAGAAGAATAAATATTCAAGAAAATAAATTGAAGGGGAGATTAGAGAGAGAGCCAAAACCAGGCCTTCAGAGAAGTAAGTCTGGGGAATTTCGAATGGGAGAGGACCATCTTCAAGACAGTTGGACTTAAATAAAAAAATTAGAACTCTTCTGTCTCTTGAAGAAGAAAGGAAATACAACCTAAAAATATTTTGATGTAATTCTCAGGCTAATGTACTTTTTTTTTTTTGTTTTAAGACTACTACCATGAGCTTTTCTTCCTAGTTTTAAGAATTTTAAGAATTCTATATTTTATAGCATACTTAAATATATTGAAACCTCATGTGCTTTGAGTTATTTTCAAATCATAGTAAGATGACTTTAGAAACAAGGTTGGGTGAATTATTTGAACAACTGGATCCAAGATTTTGGTGTTATTCAAGCAACTGCATCCTAGTAAACACTTTATTACTATCATAAATCTGAGTTTTTCACTCCCAATTACTTGAAACAGTGATTTTCCCATGATTACACAGCAATTAAGTAGAAAATCTACGTAGCAAATCTAAGTAGAAACCAAATCCACTGGTAGTTCTCTCTTACTTGAGTAATGCTTTCGTTATTGAAAGATGTCTTGGAACAAAGCATGAGATATAGGCTTGTGAGAAATGGAAAGCAAGAGGAAAACTGACAAAATTCATAGAAGATTACAAAGTAATATTTTTATCTAGAATTTTCTTTCTTTTACAATTCCAGCTTTCTCAGTACCTTTGTCTGCTGAGATGAAAGGTTAAAAATCTATTATCACCCCAGCTCATTGCTCATATTGCCAATCAGATTTGGAAGAGTGTTAAATTTTTCAACAATTTTTACTTGTAGCCTAAGAGAAGACAGAGACAAAGAGGGAAGGAAACAGGAAAAGCATCTGGGCAAAGAAAGACAAATGAGGGTGTAGTTTTAGTTCCCTCCTCACACACTAGTTTGTGAGGAAAATTTAGCAGCTCCTTTAATTTAATCTTTTGCCTTTACTCAAAATGAAGTACTGACTTTAGCAACCCTCTTGTGGTTTCAAACATGAAAACAATTAAGTCACTAGGAGAAAGAATTATACAAGGAGAAATACTGTTCTTTAAAACATAGATATCTATGTAATGAATTGTGAAAGGTAATAAACGATTGAAAACAGTAACATTGGTGTTTTCCACTAATTATAGAAACAGGATTTGTGAAGAGTAAAAACAAAAGGAATTATGTTATGTTAGCATCTCTATCCCCTTCAGTATCATTGCCGATTTCTTTAGACCCCATAATAATAGGACCATTCATCTAATACAAGTTGTCCTGTCTGAATTCACCATTGTCATCTTCTGTAGGCTTTCCCCACTGCATTTGGATTTCTTTGATGCTGCTCACCTCTCTTTTCCATCTCTAGCACATTGCATGGTATTCAAAAGATAACTGATACTATATTAATATTAATCTAATCTTCAGATTTGAACATTCATGTTGAAATATTTTCAAATAAATGCTACTTTCGTAATTAGAATTTTGGAAGTTTTAGTGAGTTTAACCTTCAGAATTTCAGATTATTTGAATAAACTGCTCAGCAATTTTAAAGTAATTTTTTGAATTTTCCAGAGACCAAAAATGGTCTATTTTTTTCAAGCATTGCACTATTCAAAAGGAAAGTGGAAAAAGAAAAACAATTAATGGAGTACCTGTTGCAGACATTTAATTTTACTACTTCTATATCTCATCATGATCTGGTTTTTCCAAAAAAAAAGCACTCACAACTGAAAACATCTGGACATGTGTATTCTCACCTGAGCATCTCACAGGTGCGATAGGGAAAAATACTGAAGAAGGAAAGAAAGAAACGATAATGAGAGACTTAATTTTGTCATTAACAGTTTTTTGAAGTTGCTCATTAATCTTTTAGACCATTTTGGCATGTTAACATCCAAGTCTAGAATATTAATACTGCTAAGTGGAGAAAAAAATTGAAGTTACTGCTTTCAAATTTCTTTCTCTAATCCAGCTCTGTGATAATTCTTCCTATTTGAGTCATATTTTAATTGACTATGACTTTGAGCTTAGCTATTCTTGCAGTTTGGCAGCTATTTTATTTTCTATAATACTATCTGGATTTTTCAAGGGGAAAATGGGAGAAAGAAATGATCATAAAAAGTGTTTGCATCCTAAACTATCACGACAATTTTTCACAAAGAATGACAGATAGATTTGGATGGATGAATAACTCTCCATGAGACCGAATTCTTGGGAGTGGTGTATGTAAAGTAACAATCTCATGCCCACATTGCAACATAGGGCCAGTTCACTGTTCATCTAAAAACAATGTCCTTTAGTGAACAGTTAGTTAGTTAGTTCACTCGCTCAGTTGTGTCCAAATCTTTGCTACTCCATGAATCACAGCACGCCAGGACTCCCTGTCCATCACCAACTCCCGGAGTTCACTAAAACTCATGTCCATCGAGTCAGTGATGCCATCCAGCCATCTCATCCTCTGTTGTCCCCTTCTCCTCCTGCCCCCTATCTCTCTGAGCATCAGGGTCTTTTCCAATGTGTCAACTTTTCACATGAGGTGGCCAAAGTATTGGAGTTTCAGCTTCAGCATCAGTTAATTTCAGTTCAGTTGTGTCTGACTCTTTGCAACTCCATGAATTGCAGCACATCAGGCCTCCCTGTCCATCACCATCTCCCGGAGTTCACTCAAACTCACATCCATCCAGTTGGTGATGCTATCCAACCATCTCATCCTGTGTCATCCCCTTCTCCTGCCCCTAATTCATCCCAGCAAGGCACTCACTAGATTTGTTCTGGACTGTCTTTTCAAGATGTTCATATAGCCAACTACCTTGAAAGCTTAGAGATAGTGCTTCCTTCAGGAACAAAATGTAGTTGTGTTTACTGCACATTAGAAAGACTCAGGTTCACTAAGCTCCCAGATCCTCTCCCATGATGCAAACTGCTGCCTGTGTGGCTGTCACTTTGCCCTCTTAGTGCTACCTTGAGGGAGTCATGATTCATGGAACAAAACTCTACATGCTGATACTCTGGCTACTGCTATCACTGTGGATTACAAGTTATAGCCTCTGACCCAGGGGTTTTATATTCTCTGTCAGCATCCATGAAAAGGTGACAAACTAACATGTAACCTTGCATAGCAGGGTAAAATCTCAGTCTCAAAACCTTTTTTTTTTTTTTTTTTCCAGACTAGTCTGGAAAATAGCCTTTAAACTGTTGTCAAAAAGTCTAAAGATACCATTGTGTGTCTTGAGTGTTCTCCCACAGTTATCTTTCTGCTTACTCTCATCCTCAGGATCCTGCATTTCTTTTTCCCTTCACAGACTTGAATTAAGGTCTAGGCACACTGTCTGAAACATTTCTCTAATATTACCAACTTATAGATTATGCTCCTTAAATTTTAGACATTTACAAGGAGCTTCTTCAATATAATGACCTTTCCATTCCCTCTTGTTACTTTACAGTGGCCAATTTTCCCTCATACCTTAGGAAATCACCCCAGGAAACTTCCAAGTTCTTCTAATCTTCCAGTAGTGTCTGAGTTAATCATCCTTCTTCA
Source organism: Cephalophus harveyi (assembly GCA_006410635.1). Classification (NCBI taxonomy): domain Eukaryota; kingdom Metazoa; phylum Chordata; class Mammalia; order Artiodactyla; family Bovidae; genus Cephalophus; species Cephalophus harveyi. Next base: position 86,679 of record SJYT01053579.1, read on the forward strand.
AAACTATACCAACAGGAATTTCTTTCCTCTTAACCAATAGGTTACAATATATTAAACTCTCCTTTTTTTCAGCTATGAGCTTATCTGGATCAACTACTTCTATAAGCTCCTGGAGGGCAAGGGATTCATCTTTTGTAGTCTTTATCACTATAACTTAATAGAAGTTAAAAAAAAAAAAAACTGAAAAATTGGGTTTGGGAGACAAAGCAGACTGGGCTTGAATAACAAACATCAGAGTATTAGCAAAATTAATTGACTACTCATTCTTTACTTCCCATATTTGTGAATTGGGAATCTTAAAATCTGCCCCATCAGGCTGTTATGATGATAAAATAAGGCAATACACTTAAGGCAAATTACAGAATGCATGGCAAGTGGTAACTGCAACACTTTAGTGAATGTGATAGGGAAAAAAATCCTCCCAAGATTTAAGTCAGATTACATTATAGAATATATCTGTATAATTGATTATCAGTGTTATAATATTATAAGTTAATATTTGCATAGTATGCTTGTCACATTCAGATTTAAAAATATTCTTGAGCATTTGTATATCTGATGAAATGTTCAATCTTGTACAATTTTTTCAAACTCAAAAATTGCAATATTCTATGAGCTGTCAAACTCTGACTTCTCCTTTTTTTAATTTTAGAGGAAAATAAAACACTGGTGGTCTCAAAAATTAATTTAAAACCGATTGTTCAATGCCATTTATGCTCAACAATTGATACTTGTACAAATGTATATAGTGTATACTTGTATAAATGTATGCTCTGCCAGAATAATGATTATTTATAAAGTAACTCTGATGTGCATGAAAATTAACCAAAAGACATCTCTCCATAGCCATTTATTCAGAAATTTATTAAGTCATTCCTTGATCATTTAATTTAAGGCTTTAGACTCAGGGAGAAGAGGGGAAAAAAATCTGTATATGCAGATGATTGGAAGCTTCTTAAAACTGAGATCTGGCAGTGAAAAATGCTCAAAAGGGCTACTATGTTAAAAAAAAATCCATTCTTCATTAATATGAAAACTCTTAATCATTAACTTGAAGTTGAACAAATAATATGTTAACTTGTTGCACTTTTAGTCAAATGTATTTTACCTCTTTATAATCATAGGGATTAAGTAAAATTGTGTTAGTTTGTTAAGTGCTTGTCAGTATATCCAGTGATTTATGGCTATGATGATGCTACACATACTCATTGTGCTTTAGTAGTTAAAATTTATTTTCTGAATCCCTATGAAAAACACTCCATGATTAATCATTATTCTCAGAAAAAATTAAATTATATCTGCCCATGAAAGAATACATATTAACTACTGTCTCTTATACACATCTAGATGTGTATAAGAGACAGATCATGATCTGGTTTTTCCAAAAAAAAAGCACTCACAACTGAAAACATCTGGACATGTGTATTCTCACCTGAGCATCTCACAGGTGCGATAGGGAAAAATACTGAAGAAGGAAAGAAAGAAACGATAATGAGAGACTTAATTTTGTCATTAACAGTTTTTTGAAGTTGCTCATTAATCTTTTAGACCATTTTGGCATGTTAACATCCAAGTCTAGAATATTAATACTGCTAAGTGGAGAAAAAAATTGAAGTTACTGCTTTCAAATTTCTTTCTCTAATCCAGCTCTGTGATAATTCTTCCTATTTGAGTCATATTTTAATTGACTATGACTTTGAGCTTAGCTATTCTTGCAGTTTGGCAGCTATTTTATTTTCTATAATACTATCTGGATTTTTCAAGGGGAAAATGGGAGAAAGAAATGATCATAAAAAGTGTTTGCATCCTAAACTATCACGACAATTTTTCACAAAGAATGACAGATAGATTTGGATGGATGAATAACTCTCCATGAGACCGAATTCTTGGGAGTGGTGTATGTAAAGTAACAATCTCATGCCCACATTGCAACATAGGGCCAGTTCACTGTTCATCTAAAAACAATGTCCTTTAGTGAACAGTTAGTTAGTTAGTTCACTCGCTCAGTTGTGTCCAAATCTTTGCTACTCCATGAATCACAGCACGCCAGGACTCCCTGTCCATCACCAACTCCCGGAGTTCACTAAAACTCATGTCCATCGAGTCAGTGATGCCATCCAGCCATCTCATCCTCTGTTGTCCCCTTCTCCTCCTGCCCCCTATCTCTCTGAGCATCAGGGTCTTTTCCAATGTGTCAACTTTTCACATGAGGTGGCCAAAGTATTGGAGTTTCAGCTTCAGCATCAGTTAATTTCAGTTCAGTTGTGTCTGACTCTTTGCAACTCCATGAATTGCAGCACATCAGGCCTCCCTGTCCATCACCATCTCCCGGAGTTCACTCAAACTCACATCCATCCAGTTGGTGATGCTATCCAACCATCTCATCCTGTGTCATCCCCTTCTCCTGCCCCTAATTCATCCCAGCAAGGCACTCACTAGATTTGTTCTGGACTGTCTTTTCAAGATGTTCATATAGCCAACTACCTTGAAAGCTTAGAGATAGTGCTTCCTTCAGGAACAAAATGTAGTTGTGTTTACTGCACATTAGAAAGACTCAGGTTCACTAAGCTCCCAGATCCTCTCCCATGATGCAAACTGCTGCCTGTGTGGCTGTCACTTTGCCCTCTTAGTGCTACCTTGAGGGAGTCATGATTCATGGAACAAAACTCTACATGCTGATACTCTGGCTACTGCTATCACTGTGGATTACAAGTTATAGCCTCTGACCCAGGGGTTTTATATTCTCTGTCAGCATCCATGAAAAGGTGACAAACTAACATGTAACCTTGCATAGCAGGGTAAAATCTCAGTCTCAAAACCTTTTTTTTTTTTTTTTTATAATCCATTTATATTCAACCTATCTAAATTTCATGTTTATGCTATTTTTATGTTTAAAATTAACCCTTTGCAAACCACATATAGTAGGGTCTTGCATTTTATCCACTCTGTAAATATCTATCTTTTAATTAAGGTGTTTGGGCCATCAACATTTAATTATTGATTTAGTGGATTTAGCCACCAATTTATCTCTGGCATTTCCTGTGCAAAAGCAACTTCAGGACAAGTTTCTTGGCATCCCTACAAACCAAGTTTTACTACTTCCTAAACTTTCTAAGAGAAAATAATTTTTTGTTTCTTCTTTCAGTTAATACTTCTTACTTTAAAGTATTTCCTTTTGAGGATCTTGTTTCTGTTCATCAACCTCCTAACAGTATATTAAGATGTGTATAAGAGACAGGATTAATCATTATTCTCAGAAAAAATTAAATTATATCTGCCCATGAAAGAATACATATTAACTAAAGATGAAAATCCTAAAGCATATATACATTTATTTTTTGTTGTTGTTTTGTTTTTCAGTGTTATCCTGAATATAGTGAATACCTGCTATTCGTAAAGGAGGTTTATTTTGCAAAACAATATTGAACATTTTTGGAATAAAATTCTTTTCAATCATATAATGATTATAGTTTGCAAGATGAAAATTTAAATACCTCAAGGTACTGGTTTAGAAATAAATCCAAGAGAAACATTCTGGGAAGGTACAATATATATATATTTTTTAATATGCCCTTCCTTAAATGCTTACTTCATTATTGTTCACTAATGTACATTTTGTATTTATATGTGTATATATATACATATATGGGCTTCCCTGTAGCTCAGTCTGTAAAGAATCTGCTGCAATGCAGGAGACCCATGTTCGCTCCCTGGGTTGGGAAGATCCCTTGGAGAAGGAAATGGCAACCCACTCCAGAATCCTTGCCTGGAAAATCTCATGGACAGAGGAACCTGGTGGGCTGCAATCCACGGGGTCACAAAGAGTAGGGCACAACTGAGCTACTAACACTTACTTACTTATACATATATATATTTAAATTAGTAACATTCCAAATTCTTCTGAAAAATTTTTAAAGTCTGTATTTCCGCCAATAGTCTCATAAAAAATTTGGCACTATCAATGGTGCTATCATAGTAATTAAGGAATAGAAATAACTAAGGTTATCACACAAATCTGTTTTGGCTTTATTTTTAAGTTTGAAATGCAAATGGTTGATACAGTTCATTGTAGATAACTTCAGGGTGTCTATATTTAAATTTAGTATGAGGCAAGGACTCACATAAAATATACAGTTAGAAATCTTTTGCTTCACAAACATTTAACTTGAATAATGCAGTAAGTATGACTTAATCCTATATCTTTGTCCAAGGTGGGGGGGAATGAATTAGGGTTCTGCTTTCCATGAGCTATCCTGATTTTTTTTAGATGTGATATTTTATTTTAATATTTCACTAACATAAAAAAGAGAGCAGAAGAGTTAATCAACATGATTTTCTGCTAAAAAATAAAACTATAGTGATATTTTTGTTTTTAAAGTAATTGTATTTATTTTCATTGAATCAAGAAAGTAATGATTAAGTAGAGAAGTAACAATACCTCAATAGAGTGTTTTTTACTATTTATGCCAACTATTAGAATCTTACATTTCACAGCCCTGATATTTTGAGGCATCTTTAGAAGCTTAAAAGCTTTTTAAAAAACTGTATAATTGACATAGCATAAGGAATCTGCCCGTAATGTGGGAGACTTTGATCCCTGGGCCAAGAAGATGCCCTGGAGAAGGGAATGACTACCCACTCCAGTATTCTTGCCTGAGAATCCCATGGACATAAGAGACTAGAGGGCTACAGTCCGGATGGCAGAGGATGAGATGGTTGGATAGCATCATTGACTCCAGGGACTTGAGGCTGAGCAAGCTTCAGAAATGGTAAAGAACAGAAGTCTGGCGAGCTGCAGGCCATGAAGTTTTAAAGAGCTGGAAACGAAACTGAGAAACGGAACTGAACTGAAACCTCACATATTTAATAGGAACCATTTGATAAAATTTTGCACATAGGTATTGTTATCACAGTCAAAATATTGAACATATCCATTACCATAAAGTCTCCCTCTTGCTCTTTTACAGTCTTTCCCATTCGCTTCTCCTTTCCACCCCATCCCCAGGCAACCACTGACTCCTTGGTCTCATTTGACATTAGCTTGCATTTTCTAAATTTAACCAAAATGAAATGATATCATATGTACTTTTTGTCTAGTTTCTTTCATACAGCATATTTTTATATTTGTCTATGTGTTTTGAGTGTAACAAAAGTTCTTTGAGTTTATTGATGATTAATGTTTCATTCTTTGAATGTATCATAAATTGGTTACCCACTTACCTGCTGGTGGACATTTAAGCCATATCCAGTTTGGAAATATTACAAATAAAGTCTTGCAAACATTCGTGTACAAATCTTTGTATAGACATAAATATTAAAGAAATATTGCTTAACTTTTCTTGTAAGACTCAAGATCAATGTACAAAATTAATTTAATTCCTACATAAAAGCAATAAGAAATTAGAAAATAAAAAAATTTTATATTCCATTTTTGATAAAACATATAGGGTTAAATCTGACAAAGGATGTGAAAAACCTGTATTTGCATTTAAAAATATAAAACATTGTTGAACGAGATTAAAGAAATAAGTGGAGAGATAGCCTGTGTTATGGCTCTGCTGCTGCTAAGTCGCGTCAGTCGTGTCCGACTCTGTGCGACCCCATAGATGGAAGCCCACCAGGCTCCTCCGTCCCTGGGATTCTCCAGGCAAGAACACTGGAGTGGGTTGCCATTTCCTTCTCCAATGCATGAAAGTTGCCATTTCCTTCAGATGTGTATAAGAGACAGCTCCAGGGACTTGAGGCTACGTGTCCGACTCTGTGCGACCCCATAGATGGAAGCCCACCAGGCTCCTCCGTCCCTGGGATTCTCCAGGCAAGAACACTGGAGTGGGTTGCCATTTCCTTCTCCAATGCATGAAAGTTGCCATTTCCTTCTCCAATGCATGAAAGTGAAAAGTGAAAGTGAAGTCGCTCAGTCGTGTCCGACTCTTAGCGACCCCATGGACTGTAGCCTATGAGGCTCCTCCGTCCATGGGATTTCCCAGGCAAGAGTACTGGAGTGGGGTGCCATTGCCTTCTCCGGTGTTATGGCTCTAAAGATTCAATATTGCTACAGCATGCCTAAACTAAACAAAGAGATTCAGCCAAATTCCAATAAAAATGTCAGTAAGCCTTTTGGGGGAAGAAACTGGCAAACAAAAACAACTTTGAAAACGAAGCTTAAATTTGAAGTTTAAATTTCTCATATTTACAGTTTTCATAACAGATCCTTTCTTAATCCATTTATATTCAACCTATCTAAATTTCATGTTTATGCTATTTTTATGTTTAAAATTAACCCTTTGCAAACCACATATAGTAGGGTCTTGCATTTTATCCACTCTGTAAATATCTATCTTTTAATTAAGGTGTTTGGGCCATCAACATTTAATTATTGATTTAGTGGATTTAGCCACCAATTTATCTCTGGCATTTCCTGTGCAAAAGCAACTTCAGGACAAGTTTCTTGGCATCCCTACAAACCAAGTTTTACTACTTCCTAAACTTTCTAAGAGAAAATAATTTTTTGTTTCTTCTTTCAGTTAATACTTCTTACTTTAAAGTATTTCCTTTTGAGGATCTTGTTTCTGTTCATCAACCTCCTAACAGTATATTATGGGGCTTCCCTGGTGGCTCAGAGGTTAAAGCGTCTGCTTCCAATGCAGGAGACCTGGGTTCGATCCCTGGGTCACAAAGATCCCCTGGAGAAGGAAATGGCAATCCACTCCAGTATTCTTGCCTGGAGAATCCCATGGACAGAGAAGTCTAGTAGGTTACAGTCCACGGGGTCGCAAATAGTCGGACACGACTGAGTGACTAGCTTATATGTATAACCTTTAAAGTGAAAACCTCAAAACTGAATTACAAGGTTTCTAACTTCTCCACATTTTCACCAACACTCTTCTCTTGTTTTGTTTTTTGATAATAAGCAACCTGACAAAAAATTGAAAGTGTTAGTCACTTAGCTGTGCATGACCCCCGTGGGCCTTAGCCCACCAAGGTCCTCTGTCCTTGGGCTTCTCCAGGCAAGAACACTGGAGTGGGTTGCCATGCCCTCCCTCCTCCAGGGGATCTTCCCAACACAGGATCAAACCCAAATCTCTTTAGTCTCCTGCATTGGCAGGTAGGTTCTTTATCACTAGCACCACCTGGAAAGCCTAATATGCTAGGTATTTTCAAAAAAAAAAAAAAGACGTATTCAATTAACAACATTGATCTATACCCAAATTTTAAATTAGAGTTATACAAAGGAAGAAAAAGAATGTGTTATCAAGCTAGAAACCGGTATTATATTTTTAATTACTTCTTTTAGGTATATCATCTTATGGTTTATCCACATATCTTCATGGATAAATTGGATTATGGCCCCATTTATGACAAATGTTTTTTTTCTTTAATACATTTGAGAAAATAATATTCAACTTAGTTCAAAATGTTCATAAACTCATAGGGATAAATAGGAGGTATAAGAGAAGATCAAAAAGCTAACAGGCAGAGGACTCCATCATAATTTTCCTGCACTTATAATAATATGGTAGCTATATTAATAAAATGATAGTATGAATCACAAATTATAGCATGGTGACCTGCCTGAGGAGGTTACAAAACTATGAGGGATTTCTTATCAGTGTAGACTTCAGAACTATGTCATTTCAGCTATAATTGAAAACAGCTAGCAAATATTGTTTCTGAACAGAAAACTCAAAGATTGAAATCAAGTAAATCCATTCTATATAAACAGTTATGGATGTATTATTGTCTAATGATTTTTTATCATGACTGTAAATAGCAAGATACTAACACTAAATATTTTCTATTACTTTATGATATTTGACATAAAATTCATTTTTATTCTTTATTGATAAGCAGAATGATTCAGTTTCTGAGACCCATGAGGAGAAGAAAATCTCTGCTTAACAAATACAGAGAATAAACAGATAAAATTAACCCCTCTGATAATGTTACTCAGATGGCTCTTTTCCAGAATTTATCTGGGCAAACACAGTGGTATTTATTCAAATATTTTAAACTCTTGATAAGCAAGAACGATGTAAATCCAATACTGCTATGGTTGTTATTTCTCTCAAAACTCTAGGCATAGTCTCCTCAGAAATGTAATTAAAATTTGCATACTCTTATTAAATGAAACTATTTGAGGGCAATCATTTGGTTGCTTTCAAAATAGAGTTTTGCTTTCAGAAATGGTTTGTGAATGTTATTTAATACATCCCCAAGGCTTCAAAAGGAAAATGTGAGGGGACCTCCAGCAGGAACTCTGTCTAAAATTCCCAAGAGTCATCTTCATTTTGCAAAGTATATTTTAAAATGAAGGAATGTTTCATAAATGGAAATCAATGACCTAAGGCCAATACAAGAAGACCTGAGAGGATTTGAGTTGTATGAGCTGTATGTATGTTATGTATGTGTGTATAACATATTTGTTGGCCAAACAGGCTACTTCTGAGCTGAAGACAGATGAAATCAAGATTGGTCATCTTAAATTGTCATCTTTCCTACACATTCATATTGGGCAGTATGATACCTATCAGAAATTGATTCCTGGGAGTCAAGTAAAGAAAACAGAGGGTTGAGTGAACACGGTAGTTAAATATACTTTCTAGGTAGTACCCAATTCTGAACTTTTAATCTGGGAAATACTGCTCAATATAGAAAAATGGAGGATAATCAGGAGCAACTTTATCAGGAGAAAATATGTACTGATGTAAAATAAATATAAATATGGTGTCCTTTAAAATGTAAAAAATTAAAAGGAACTATTTTATCGTTAGCTAAGAAAAGCATAGCTTAGAAAAACAGCTTTTCCCAATGCACTGCTGCTGCTGCTGCTGCTAAGTCGCTTCAGTCGTGTCCGACTCTGTGCGACCCCATAGACGGCAGCCCAACAGGCTCCCCCGTCCCTGGGATTCTCCAGGCAAGAACACTGGAGTGGGTTGCCATTTCCTTCTCCATTGTGTGAAAGCGAAAAGTGAAAGTGAAGTCGCTCACTCGCGACCGACTCCTAGCGACCCCATGGACTGCAGCCTACCAGGCTCCTCCATCCATGGGATTTTCTAGGCAAGAGTACTGGAGTGGCTTGCTATTGCCTTCTCCGACCTAATGCACTAGATTATTGAAAAGAAAAGTAGCAATACACCTACACAGAGAGGGGGAGCTTCAAAAACCTTCAGCAGAAGTGAAAAGGAAGGAAATAGAAATCAGGTTCTGTATAGCACTCTGAAAGCTCCTGTTTCACAAAGTAAGCATGTGTATACACTGAACTCACTTGACAATTTAGGCAAACATGTAGCCACTAGTATATTTACAAAATGCTCCTCTGTTTTTCTCATAAGCTTCACACCAGTGCTATTTATCTAAATCTTAAAAGCAAAATAGATGGAGGAATTTTAATGAAGTAAAGAGCAGGTAAAATGAGAGAGGAAAACCACAATTTACAAAAAAGATATAAAGGAATTAATATTAGGCACAAAGATTTAAAATGTGAAAGACGCACAAAGATTTACAATGTGAAAACTGATCTGCAAGAGAATCAGACAGCTCAACGAAAATGACCTTAAACAATTATAATTCTACATATAAATAGTTTTTCCAACCTCATAATGTGTCATATTGTTCAGTTTGTGTTTTTGTGTACTGTACTTTGAAAAAGTTCTAAGAATGACTATTCAATACAGAGCCTAAGCTATTTAAAGACTGTTTCTGCTTAGTGAATATTTAAAAGTAGTGAAATAGGAAAGGAATTTGCATAATCCTCTCTGGTTTTCCAATCCAATATAAAAGAGGGTAAAAATTCATCGACAATACTAGAAAAACAAAATAGCTTCTTTAGTTTATGTAGGGTAGTGCCATTCAATATGTTTTTCTGATAGCTCAGTTGGTAAAGAATCCTCCTGCAATGCAAGAGACCCCAGTTCAATTCCCGGGTAGGGAAGATCCCCTGGAGAAGGGATAAACTACCCACTCCAGTATTCTTGGGCTTCCCCTGTGACTCGGCTGGTAAAGAATCTGCCTGCAACGTGGGAGACCTGGGTTCGATCCTTCATTATAAATACAATGTGAGGAACACATATAATTTAAATTTTTCTAGTAGACACAGTGAAAAAGTAAAAGGACACATGAAATTAAATAATTTTTATTAAAGAATATATTCAAAATATTATTTTTCAATATAATTGATTTTGCTGTGATGCAAAAGTATATTAGTTTTGAACCTATATCACTAAATTCTGTGTCAACACAATATTATCAATATTGAGTTCAGAGTATTGACTAATTTGAAAAGTGATTCTAAATGTATTGATAACAAAACAAAGCCTGTTCTTCAAATTTTTCTTGTAGCTTTTGCAAGTCAATTTATATAACATTTGATTACAATTTAAATCTCCTGCACGTGGATTCAGGGTAGAAAATATAAAATCTTTATTATTGACTCTTGTTATGAAAATTTTGAATCTAACATAAATTCTCATACTTATCTGTCTAGGTAACAAACAAGCTTTCCTTTCCTTGGAGCTTTGAAAGTATTTTGTTCCTATAAAGTGTGATAACTAGTGAGAGACTATAAATCATGCTGCCATTCTTTAACATTTTACAATTACTCCTTTTGTTGTAAGGAAATCTTGAAATAAATATAATAGCATAGTAATTCATTGTAAAACTTTTCCATAGTTCAATCAATAACATTGGCAAATAATAAGATTATTAAAGTCCTTGTCATCTATTTCTTTCAGTGGTTCCATAAACTGGTGAAGATTCACAGCCTTTAAATATGCCAAACGACTTTGACAACTGTAGCTAAGATATTTTTCTTATAAGACCTGCCTCAGCAAACTGAGCAGCAATATTGTAAAGTATATCATGTAATAGAATAAAACCATAAAAGATATTTCAGTCTCTTATTATAAAATACCAATAAATTTGATTTTTTTACTTAACATATCTGAGACACTGCCCTTCAAAATGAAACTAATATTTTTTTTTCATATCAAGGTATTCATTCTTATGTTGAAGAACCAAAATATTTATTCCAAAATTTGATTTTTTAGGCTATAAATTTACATGTCACCATACATTTGTCAGTTTCCTAAACAAAATACAATCAAATATTGAGCTGTATTTCATATCACATGACTCATCAGTTTTCTTTTTAATTGTTTGGATCAGTTGATCTTTATGTTTAGAAAAAATTTATATTCCACAAGCAAATGTGTGGTGGCTTAAATTAAGATTATTCACTTCTCTTTTTAAAAAATAATAAATTTCAATTGGAGGCTAATTAGTTTACAATATTATAGTGGTTTTTGCCATACATTGGAGACTTGAACTCCTGACCTACAGACCCTCGTCCCTCTTCCCTATCTGCCCGCCTAACCTCTGTGCTATCAAAGGTGACTGCAGCCATGAAATTAGAAGATGCTTGCTCCTTGGAAGAAAAGTTATGTCCAACCTAGATAGTATTTTCAAAAGCAGAGACATTACTTTGCCGACTAAGGTCCATCTAGTCAAGGCTATGGTTTTTCCAGGACTGTGAAGAAGACTGAGCACCAAAGAATTGATGCTTTTGAAGTGTGGTGTTGGAGAAGACTCTTGAGAGTCCCTTGGACTGCAAGGAGATCCAACCAGTCCATTCTGAAGGAGATCAACCCTGGAATTTCTTTGGAAGGAATGATGCTAAAGCTGAAACTCCAGTACTTTGGCCACCTCATGCGAAGAGTTGACTCATTGGAAAAGACTCTGATGCTGGGAGGGATTGGGGGCAGGAGGAGAAGTGGACAACCGAGGATGAGATGGCTGGATGGCATCACGGACTCGATGGACGTGAGTCTGAGTGAACTCCGGGAGATGGTGATGGACAGGGAGGCCTGGCGTGCTGTGATTCATGGGGTCGCAAAAAATCAGACACGACTGAGCGACTGAACTGAGCTGAACTTGCCATACATTGACAAGAATCAGCCATTGGTGTACATGTGTTCCCCATCCTGAATCCCCCTTCCACCTCCTTCCCCACCCCACCCCTCAGGGTCATCCCATTTCACCAGCACTGAGCATCCAGTATCATGCATCAAAACTGGACTGGTGATCTATTTCACATATGATAATGTAAATGTTTCAGTACTATTCTCTCAAATCATCCCACCGTCACCTTCTCCCACAGAGTCCAAAAGTCTGTTCTTTACATCTGTGTCTCTTTTGCTATCTCACATATAAGGTCATCGTTACCATCTTTCTAAATTCCATAAATATGTGTTAATATACTGCATTGGTGTTTTTATTTCTGACTTAATTCACTCTGGAAAATAGGCTCCAGTTTCATCCTCCTCATTAAAACTGATTCAAATACATTCTTTTTAATAGCTGAGTAATATTCCACAGTGCATATGTACCACATGTTTCTTATCCATTCATCTGCTAATAGATATCTAGGTTGCTTCTATGTCCTAGCTATTGTAAACAATGCTACAATGAACATTGAGGTACATGTGTCTCTTTCAATTCTGGTTTCCTCAGTGTGTATGCCCAGCAGTGGGATTCATGGGTCATAAGGCAGTTCTATTTGCAGTTTTTTAAGGAATCTCCACACTGTTATCCATAGTAGCTGTACTAGTTTGCATTACCACCAATTGTTTGTATACTTTTTGATAGCAGCCATTCTGACTGGCATGAAATGTTACCTCATTGTGGTTTTGATTTGCATTTCTCTGATAATGAGTGATGTTGAGCATCTTTTCATGTGTTTGTTAGCCATCTGTATGTCTTCTTTGGAGGATGTCTATTTAGTTCTTTAACCCATTTTTTGATTGAGTCATTTATTTTTCTGGTAATGAGCTGCAGGAGTTGCTTGTATATTTTTGAGATTAATTCTTTGTCAGTTGCTTCATTTGCTATTATTTTCTCCCATTCTGAAGGCTGTCTTTTCACCTTGCTTATAGTTTCCTTCATTGTGCAAAAGCTTTTAAGTTTAATTAGCTCAGCATTCAGAAAACGAATATCATGGCATCCAGTCCCATCACTTCATGGGAAATAGAAAGGGAAATGGTGGAAACAGTGGCAGACTTTATTTTGGGGGGCTCCAAAATCACTGCAGATGGTGACTGCAGCCATGAAATTAAAAGACGCTTACTCCTTGGAAGAAAAGTTATGACAAACCTAGATAGCACATTCAAAAGCAGAGACATGACTTTGCCAACTAAGGTCCATCTAGTCAAGGCTATGTTTTTTCCTGTGGTCATGTATGGATGTGAGAGTTGGACTGTGAAGAAGGCTGAGTGCCGAAGAATTGATGCTTTTGAACTGTGGTGTTGGAGAAGACTCTTGAGAGTCCCTTGGACTGCAAGGAGATCCAACCAGTCCATTCTGAAGGAGATCAACCCTGGGATTTCTTTGGAAGGAATGATGCTAGAGCTGAAACTCCAGTACTTTGGCCACCTCATGTGAAGAGTTGACTCATTGGAAAAGACTCTGATGCTGGGAGGGATTGGGGGCAGGAGGAGAAGGGGGCGACCGAGGATGAGATGGCTGGATGGCATCACGGACTCGATGGACGTGAGTCTGAGTGAACTCCAGGAGTTGGTGATGGACAGGGAGGCCTGGCGTGCTGTGATTCATGGGGTCACAAAGAGTCAGACACGACTGAATGACTGAACTGAGCTGAGGTCCCATTTCTTTATTTTGATTTTATTTCCGTTATTCTGGGAGGTGGGTCATAAAAGATCCTGCTGTGATTTATGTTAGAGAGTGTTTTGCCTGTTTTCCTCTAAGAGTTTTATAGTTTCTGGTCTTACATTTAGATAGTTAATCCATTTTGAGTTTATTTTTGTGTATGGTGTTAGAAAGTGTTCTAGTTTCATTCTTTTACAAGTCGCTGACCAGTTTTCCCAGCACCACTTGTTAAAGAAATTGTCTTTTCTCCATTGTATATTCTTGCTTCCTGTGTCAAAGATAAGGTGTCCATAGGTGTGTGGATTTATCTCTGGGCTTTCTATTTTGTTCCATTGATCTATTTTTCTGTCTTTTGCCAGTACCATACATCTTGATGACTGTAGCTTTGTAGTATAGCCTAAAGTCAGGCAGGTTGATTCCTCCAGTTCCATTCTTCTTTCCAAGATTGCTTTGGCTATTCGAGATTTTTTGTATTTCCATACAAATTGTGAAATTATTTCTTCTAGTTCTGTGAAAAAGAGCATTGGTGGCTTGATAGGGATTGCATTGAATCTATAGATTGCTTTGGGTAGTATACTCATTTTCACTATATTGATTCTTCTGATACATTAGCATGGTATATTTCTCCTTTTATTTGTATAATCTTTGATTTCTTTCACCAGTGTTTTATAGTTTTCTATATATAGGTCTTTTGTTTCTTTAGATAATTTATTCCCAAGTATTTTATTCTTTTCGTTGCAATGTTGAATGGAATTGTTTCCTTAATTTCTCTTCCTGTTTTCTCATTATTAGTGTGTAAGAATGCAAGAGATTTCTGTGTTAATTTTATATTCTGAAATTTTTCTATATTCATTGATTAGCTCTAGTAATTTTCTGGTGGAGTCTTTAGGTTTTTCTATGTAGAGGATCATGTCATCAGCAAACAGTGAGAGTTTTACTTCTTGTTTTCCTATCTGGATTCCTTTTATTTCTTTTCTTCTGTGATTACTATGGCTAAAACTTCCAAAACTATGTTGAATAGTAGTGGTGAGAGTGGGCACGTTTGTCTTATTTCTGACTTTAGGGGAAATGCTTTCAATTTTTCACCATTGAGTAAAATGCTTTGCTGTGGGTTTATCATACATGACTTTTATTATGTTGAGGTATGTTCCTTCTACGCCTGCTTTCTGGAAGCTTTTATTTATTTGTTTATTTTAATCATCAATGGCTGTTGAATTTTGTCAAAGGTTTTCTCTGCATCTATTGAAATATTCATATGGTTCTCATCTTTCAATTTGTTAATGTGATGTACCACATTGATTGATTTGTGAATATTGAAGAATCCTTGCATCCCTGGGATAAAGCCCACTTGATCATGATGTGTGATCTTTTTGATATGTTGTTGGATGCTGTTTGCTAGAATTTTGTTAAGGATTTTTGCATCTATGTTCATCAGTGATATTGGCCTGTGGTTTTCTTTTTCTGTGGCATCTTTGTTAGGTTTTTGGTATTAGGGTGATGGTGGCCTCATAGAATGAGTTTGGAAGTTTACTTTCCTCTGCAATTATCTGGAAGAGTTTGAGTAGGATAGGTGTTAGCTCTTCTCTAAATTTTTGAAGAATTCAGCTATGAATCTGTCTGGTCCTGGACTTTTTTGGTTGGAAGATTTTTGATTACAGTCTCAATATCCGTGCTTATGATGGGTCTGTTAATATTTTCTATTTCATCCTGGTTCAGTTTTGGAAAGTTAAACTTTTCTAAAAATTTGTCCATTTCTTCTAAGTTGTCCATTTTTTTGGCATAAATTGCTGATCGTAATCTCTTATGATCCATTGTACTTCTGTGTTGTCTTTTGTGGTTTCTCCATTTTAATTTCTAATTTTGCTGATTTGATTTTTCTCCATTTTTTTCTTGATGAGTCTGGCTAATGGTTTGCCTATTTTATTTATCTTCTCAAAAAAACAGCTTTTATCTTTTTTGGTTTTTACTATGGGTCTCCTTTTTTTTTTTTTTTTTTTTAATTCCTGCCCTAATTTTTATGATTTCTTTCCTTCTACCAGCCCTGGGGTTCTTCATTTCTTCTATTTCTAGTTGCTTTAGGTGTAGAATTAGGTTATTTATTTTATTTTTCTCTTGTTTCTTGAAGTAAGCTTATATTGCTATGAAAATTCCCCTTAGCACTACTTATACTGATGCCCATAAGTTTTGGGCTTTTTTGTTTTCATTTTCATTCATTTCTATGCATATTTTTATTTCCTTTCTTATTTCTTCTGTGATTTGTTGGTTATACAGAAGTGTGTTGTTTAGTCTCCATGTGTTTGTATTTTTAATAGTTTTTTTCCCCTGTAGTTGACATCTAATCTTACTGCTTGTGATCAGAAAAGATGCATAGAATGGTTTCAATTTTTTTCTTTTTAATTTACCAAGGCAGACTTATGACCCAGGATGTGATCTATCCTGGAGAAGGTTCCGTGTGCACTTGAGAAAAAAGTGAAATTCATTGTTTTGGGCTGAAATGTCCTATAGATATCAATTAGGTCTAACTGTTCCATTGAGTCACTTCAAGTTTGTGTTTCCTTGCTAATTTTCTGTTTAGTTGATCTGTCCATAAGTTTGAGTAGTGTATTAAAGTCTCCCACTTTTATTTGTGTTACTGTTAATTTCCCCTTTCATACTTGTTAGCATTTGTCTTACATATTGCAGTGCTCCTATGTTGGGTGCATATATATTTATAATTGCTATATTTTCTTCTTGGATTGATCCTTTGATCATTATGTAGTGTCCTTCTTTATCTCTTTTCACAGCCTTTATTTCAAAGTCTATTTTATCTGATATAAGTATCGCTACCCCTGCTTTCTTTTGGTCTCCATTTGCATGAAGTATCTTTTTCCAGCCCTTCACTTTCAGTCTGTATGTGTCCCTTGTTTTGAGGTGGGTCTCTTGTAGACAGTATATATCGGGGTCTTTCGTATCCATTCAGCAAGTCTTTGTCTTTTGGTTGGGGCATTCAACCCATTTATATTTAAGGCAATTATTGATAAGTATGATCCAGTTGCCATTTACTTTGTTGTTTGGGGTTAGAGTTTATAAACCTTTTCTGTGTTTCCTGTCTAGAGAAGATCCTTTACCATTTGTTGAAGAGCTAATTTGGTGGTGCTGAATTCGCTCAGCTTTTGCTTCTCTGTGAAGCTTTCGATTTCTCCTTCATATTTGAATGAGATCCTTGCTGGGTACAGTAATCTGAATTGTAGGTTTTTCTCTTTCATCACTTTAAGTATGTCCTGCCATTCCCTTCTGGCCTGAAGAGTTTCTATTGAAAGATCAACTGTTATTCTTACGGAAATCCCCTTTTGGGTTATTTGTTGTTTTTCCCTTGCTGCTTTTAATATTTGTTCTTTGTGTTTCAGTTCAGTTCAGTCGCTAAGTCGTGTCCGACTCTTTGCGACCCCATGAATCGCAGCACGCCAGGCCTCCCTGTTCATCACCATCTCTCGGAGTTCAAACTAAAGTAGGTTTACAGGTAGGATTCTGAAATTTTAGAGGCAAGTGGAAGTCAGGCAGGTACAATGATCACAGTGAGTGGTGAGGCCTTAGTGGTGGCCAGGAAGGCCTGACCCATAGAGAGCCCTAGGAGTTATTAATTGTACATGGTCTCTCTAGGGACCAGAAAGATCATCAGCCAGCAAGGGTATTTCTCACTCCATTTAACTGAAAAGACTGGTGACTGTATGATCAAGAGATTGAATATAGATATCCCAATTAAGGAATCAGGATTTGTTGGTTAATTTTTATACCTGAGTTGATTTTCATACCGTTTTCTACCAGAAACTTTCAGAAAGTTTCATACCAAATTTTCATCCAGATTCCTGGGAGGAAGGAACTTGCAACACTGCAGCAAGTATACAGAGTAATAATTCCTCTCATCTTCTCCACAGGGATAATGTTCATTTATCCTTGAAGGCACATACTGGAGAAAAGATAATTCTTTAGTATTTTTTAGTATTATTGGTTAAGTGTCTGAATTATCACTGATACCAGAGGCATGAGTCTTTTTAGACTTTTTCTTATAATAATGGGAGTCACATGCAATCCTGTTCACAGTGGACTTATTATCACATGGATCCATTTGTGGTCATTTCCTCAGTCTCATAATTTGTAATTGGAATGGGGATATTTTATAGTTGACATAATGTTCCTACCACTGGCCTCTTGTTTGGTAATATAATGGATTTTAAGTTAAAATATTATTCAGTTCAGTTCAGTTCAGTTGCTCAGTCGTGTCTGACTCTTTGTGGCCCCATGAATTGCAGCACTCCAGGCCTCCCTGTCCATCACCAACTCCTGGAGTTCACTCAGACTCACTTCCATCTAGTCGGTGATGCCATCCAGCCATCTCATCTGCTGTCACCTCCTTCTCCTCCTGCCTCCAATCCCTCCCAGCATCAGAGTCTTTTCCAATGAGTCAACTCTTCGCATGAGGTGGCCAAAGTACTGGAGTTTCAGCTTTAGCATCATTCTTTCCAAAGAAATCCCAGGGCTGATCTCCTTCAGAATGGACTGGTTGGATCTCCTTGCAGTTCATGGGACTCTCAAGAGTCTTCTCCAATACCACAGTTCAAAAGCAACAATTCTTCCGTGCTCAGCTTTCTTCACAGTCCAACTCTCACATCCATACATGACCACTGGAAAAACCATAGCCTTGACTAGACGGACCTTTGTTGGCAAAGTATTGTCTCTGCTTTTCAATATATTATCTAGGTTGGTCATAACTTTTCTCCCAAGGAGGAAGCATCTTTTAATTTCATGGCTGCAGTCACCATCTGCAGTGGTTTTGGAGTCCCCCCAAAATAAAGTCTGACACTGTTTCCACTGTTTCTCCATCTATTTCCCATGAAGTGATGGGACCAGATGCCATGATCTTCATTTTGGTGCAAAGATAATTGCAGTTTTGGACCATGAATTTTAAATGATTGTAATTAGGCTCAAACACAACTTTGTTAATCAAAATAGCAACCATTATAATCAAGACATTTTTGCCAACTGGAAATAAGTTTGCTTATTCCTATAGTGTAAAAACCCATGCTTTGGGATTCAATGAACTCTTGAAAAGCATATTCTGCCTCCTACTGGCTCTGGAAGTATATTCCTTGCAAAAATTTATTGAGATGCTTGAGGAAGTGGTAGTCAGTTGGTGAGAGGTCAGGTGAATATGGGAGATGAGGCAAAACTTTGCAGCCCAATTTGTTCAACTTTTGAAGCATTTGCTGTGCGACATGAGGTTGGGTGTTGTCATGGAGAACATGACAACTGGTCTGTTGACAAGTGCTGGCTGCAGTATATAAATAAATTTATATTTAAAAAACTAGATCACTTTCTAACACCGCACACAAAAATAAACTCAAAATGGATTAAAGATCTAAACGTAAGACCAGAAACTATAAAACTCCTAGAGGAGAACATAGGTAAAACACTTTCTGACATAAATCACAGCAGGATCCTCTATGATCCACCTCCCAGAACACTGGAAATAAAAGCAAAAATAAACAAATGGGATCTAATTAAAATTAAAAGCTTCTGCACAACAAAGGAAACTATAAGCAAGGTAAAAAGACAGCCTTCTGAATGGGAGAAAACAATAGCAAATGAAGCAACTGACAAACAACTAATCTCAAAAATATACAAGCAACTTATGCAGCTCAACTCCAGAAAAATAAACGACCCAATCAAAAAATGGGCCAAAGAACTAAACAGACATTTCTCCAAAGAAGACATACGGATGGCTAACAAACACATGAAAAGATGCTCAACATCACTCATTATCAGAGAAATGCAAATCAAGACCACAATGAGGTACCATTTCACACCAGTCAGAATGGCTGCGATCCAAAAGTCTACAAGCAATAAATGCTGGAGAGGGTGTGGAGAAAAGGGAACCCTCTTACACTGCTGGTGGGAATGCAAACTAGTACAGCCACTATGGAGAACAGTGTGGAGATTCCTTAAAAAACTGCAAATAGAACTGCCTTATGACCCAGCAATCCCACTGCTGGGCATACACACCGAGGAAACCAGAATTGAAAGAGACACATGTACCCCAATGTTCATTGCAGCACTGTTTATAATAGCCAGGACATGGAAACAACCTAGATGTCCATCAGCAGATGAATGGATAAGAAAGCTGTGGTACATATACACAATGGAGTATTACTCAGCCATTAAAAAGAATTCATTTGAATCAGTTCTAATGAGATGGATGAAACTGGAACCTATTATACAGAGTGAAGTAAGCCAGAAAGAAAAACACCAATACAGTATACTGACACATATATATGGAATTTAGAAAGATGGCAATGATGACCCTGTATGCGAGACAGCAAAAGAGACACAGATGTATAGAACGGACTTTTGGACTCTGTGGGAGAGGGAGAGGGTGGGATGATTTGGGAGAATGGCATTGAAACATGTATACTATCATGTAAGAACGAAGCACCAGCCTATGTTCGATACAGGATACAGGATGCTTGGGGCTGGTGCACGGGGATGATCCAGAGAGAGGATATGGGGTGGGAGGTGGGAGGGGGATTCAGGATTGGGAGCTCGTATACACCCATGGTGGATTCATGTCAATGTATGGCAAAACCAATACGGTATTGTAAAGTAAAATAAAGTAAAAATAAAATTAAAAATAAATAAATAAAGCCAGTTGCTAATGAAAAAAAAAATAATAATAAATAAAAAGCTATCGTGGGTCAGACCAGCAGCAGACCACCAAAAAGTGACCATGACCTTTTTTGGGTGCAAGTTTAGCTTTGGGAAGTGTTTTGGAGCTTCTTTTAGGTCCAACCACTGAACTGGTCATCACTGATTGTTGTATAAAATCTGCTTTTCATCGCATGCCATAATCCGAGAAAGGGTTTGCTGTTCTGTAGAATAAGAGATGACACTTCAAAATGACAAGTTTTTAAAAATTTTTTGGTCATCTCATGAGGCAGCCAGTTATCGAGCTTTTTCGTCTTTCCAATTTGCTTCAAAGGCCAAATGACCATAGAATGGTCGTTCTTTGGCAACTTTTGTTGTTGTAAGAGGATCATGTAGAATAAGAGATGACACTTCAAAATGACAAGTTTTTAAAAATTTTTTGGTCATCTCATGAGGCAGCCAGTTATCGAGCTTTTTCGTCTTTCCAATTTGCTTCAAAGGCCAAATGACCATAGAATGGTCGTTCTTTGGCAACTTTTGTTGTTGTAAGAGGATCAGCTTGATGATTGCTCTCTGCTGATCATCATCAGCTTCTGATGCCCAGCCCACTGTGCTCATCTTCAAGGCTCTCCTTTTCTTTTCAAAACTTCTTAAATCACCACTTCACTGTCGGTTCATTAGCAGTTCCTGGGGCAAATGTGTTGCGAATTGTCTCCACTGCTTTACAAACTATTGTGAACTCGAATAAGAAAATTTCTTGAATTCGTTTTTTGCCTAACATTTCTCTAGTCTAAAATAAATATAAAATAAACAGCAAGTAAAAAATTATTAGCAAAAAATATGAACATTAAAATTATGCATAACATAACCATATTTATTTTAAAATGTATTGCAATATCAAGTGACAAATTCCAGCAATACAAAAGTGTAATTAGTTTTGCACCAACCCAATTAAATTAGGAACAGTAAGGGATTAACAGCAATAACCAATAATACAACTGAATAATTATAAAAAATACTGCATTAAAATTTATGTGAGGCATCTGTCTCTCAAAATATCATATTGTACTGTACTCAATCTTCTTGTGATGATGTGAGGTTATATAATGAAATGCCTAAGTGATGAGATGAAATGAGGTGACTGACACAGGCATTGTGACACGAGGTTAGGCTACTACTACTGACCTTCTCAGGCCATATCAGAGGGAGATCATCTGTTTGGGTTATCCTGGATGTTGACAGTTGGGCATCAGACAACGTGATGTCCCTGGTTGGGTTTCTCATTGGGATGGAGCTGGATGGCGTGAGATTTCTTCATGTTGCTCAGAATTGTGCACAATTTAAAACTTATGAGTTTATTTTTGTATTTTTCCTGTTAATATTTTCAGACTCCATTTTACCACAACTAAACTTTTGGAAAGTGAAACCTCAGATCAGGGGGATTACCATCTTGGATGCTGTGGTACCCTGTCCAGCTCCAATCTCAGAACTGTAGCCTATTCTCCCAACTGCAGGGAATGATGCCTGCAGATATCATCCGTTCTCTTGCCTTTCCTGTGAATGGGTCATAGTGACATCTCTTCTTCACGGCAGCCTGCATTCAACCTGGAGTTAATTTGGATGCCAGGGATGGGGAGTGGGTTATAAAAGCTCGATGTCTTTGTCCCAGTTAAGGAAATCTCTCCGTGCATCTCAGCTTCTAACTTCAGGATGTCCCTCTTTAGGACAGCAAAACTATTCCCTCTGTAAATACTACTTCCATCCCAAGAGTTGATTCTGAGAGCACATTCTAAATGATAATACACTTGAACATGGCCCTGCATCTCAAGAGTTTGCTTCTTGTAAATCCACCTATGACAGCTCTATATTATTTCTCTGCTACTCTGTCTGCATTTATTATAATGTGCATAACATTTTGCAATAATTATCTAGTTCTGCCTCCTTAACTAAGGCTTTAAATAAACCAAATATCAGATAAAATCATGTTGCTATTATGCTACATTCCTCCAAGGATAGTTTTAGCGTGGTCTCCTAGAAAACTGGTAAAGGAAGGTTCACATTTATACATTTAACTGCAAAATCAGGTGATAATTTATATAACAGTAGCTCTTCTACTTTTAGAAGCTTGGAAATTGCTTAGGTAGTAACTTTTCACTAAGTTTTACCACAAGTTGTTATCACAAATCACTTCTCACTAAGTTTTATCACAGATGAAATTAGGATGTAGATCATCTCCTCAGTGTTCTCTTTCTTTCATACTGTTTGTCATGTGATTGCCGCCTTGATGGTACAGCATCACATTCCTCCCCACAAAACAATTATATTCCCCAGAAATTGCACAGCTTAAATATACTTTTCTGTCATATATAAGAAATATGTATGCATTTCTTCTGCTAAATTACAGAGTAACTATGTTTGTAAATAGACAGGATAATAAAAATAATATAATGTGTGTTACATATGAACTCACTGTAATTGATAGAATATTCAAAGAGAAAACCAACAGAATTGTTTCTTCCTATTAAAAATAATAAAAATTGTGATGGAATAAGTTCTTTAATCACTTTTGTCTCATACTCTCACAGCTCTAAAAATATATTTTATCCTATATTATGGAATATAACATATTAAAATTGTATTTTTCATAGGTATTAGCATACTAGGTATTTTCCTTATTGCATTGCATTAAAAGCCCATTTTGTTGAACACAGAATAAAAAATGTGAAAGAGCGTTAAGACCTATATGACTTAGTTTTCTATTTTAAATTCATCTTAAGTCATCTTTTCACGTGTTCATTAGAATTTCTTATTTTGAGCACCCTTAAAAATAAGTTGAAGCTAACTGAAGCTTATGTCCTTATTTCACAAAGCAGGGAGTCCAGACAAAATACCCATATTTTTTTTTTTACAATTTGGATTCCTTTTATTTCTTTTTCTTGCCTGATTGCTACTGTTTTTTGCATTGGTTATTGAATAAATAAGTTTACTTGTGAGCTCTTTTTAGGCAATATTTTCATTCCCTGCCTAGTTTTCTTGGATGTATTCCCCATTGGGCTCTTCTCTCCTGTGCAGGATCTAGGGGTAGAATGCTTGACATGGACTTGGAATCCCTCACTTCTCAGGGAGAAGATGCAAACTTTTCTGATCCCTCCCCATTGTGAGTTGCTGTCGCTAGGGTGACTTTTTTTCTCTTAATGAGTCTATCTCTGCCTCTTCTGGCTGTCTCAATAATGTTCTTTTATCCTTTGTTGTGGAAGTTCTATTGATCCAGTTTTCAGAGCCCATTCTGAGGGAATTATTTCATATGTTGTTGTAGATTTGTTGTGTCCATAATAGAAGGTAAGTTCAGGTTATTCTTCTGCCATCATCTTGAAACCTTCTGAAGAACTTTTTGTCAGAATGTTCAGAGTATAAATCAGTCAGAAAATTTCCCCTTATATCAGCATATTATTTTCAAATGACTTAGAACTATCCTGTCTGATCTTCTCTGGATTGGAGAGTGGCAGAGATAAGCCAGCATTCTGGGAGTTTTCTGCAATATGTGGAGCTTGAGAACACTCATATATAGCATCTTATGGATTGCTAGGTCAAAAGCAAGATCAACATTTCAAAAAACATCCATGATCCAATCAAGGCAATACCAGAAAAAAAAAAAAAAAGCCACCAAATGTGAGGCCACAGAGCTTGGGAACTAAAGGAGAAAAAGAGCTGGTAAAGACATAGAAGAAAGGGAAATCTAGAGAAATTTGCAAGAAGGATACCAGAAGAGATTTTTCATGTATTGCCTTTGGCAGCTAGAATTATCCAG
The DNA here is from genome assembly GCA_006410635.1 of Cephalophus harveyi. NCBI lineage: Eukaryota > Metazoa > Chordata > Mammalia > Artiodactyla > Bovidae > Cephalophus > Cephalophus harveyi. The sequence goes on from SJYT01053579.1 coordinate 110,824, forward strand.
GATTGCTGAGTGGGTAATAATGTGCTTGGCACCAGACTCTTAAAAATTTCATGTGTGTTCATTCTAATATATTTACAAGATTAAAAAATCTATAAATTATCTGAAAGTAGATATTAGTGATGCCATATGATTATACACAAAACACAACATTGTATGTATATATATTTTTTAATTTACCTTTTTTGGAGAGGATAAATTTTGTTTGGCTTTGTTACCCCAGGTATATTGTTGTTCAGTAGCTAAATCCCATCCAACTCTTTTCAGTCCCTTGGACTGCAGCACGTCAGACATTTCTGTCTCCATTATCCTCTGGAGTTTGCTCAAATTCATGTCCATTGAGTCAGTAATGCTATCTAACCATCCCATCCCCTGTTGCCCCCTTCTCCTTTTGCCTTACCCTTCACAGGCCACTAAAATGATTCATGGTTAATTTAATTATAAGCTGACTAACCATGCAGCTAACATGAAATGGATGGTAACAGAAAAAAGTGATAATACAAGTCCAGTTACAAAGCAGAGTGTTGTACACGTGATTTCATGGGGTGAATAGCAATGCACTCACAAAACATAAGGTAAACACACAAGAAAGCTGGGACACGTGCTTTAGAGCTGCACACTCTGTCACCAAAAGCCCTAGGTCGTCATCCCATTTTTAGACTCGGAAAAGTGAGGCAGCCTGATGTCTTCCCTGGGGCCCTGGGGCACCGGGCTTTTAACCTGGTTTCACAGCAGAGCTGGCCTGAGTGCGCGGCCAGGTCCATCAACAAGCAGACCAGTTTAGATTCTTGGTTTTGTTCTCACCGCATGCCCTGCACCCTGCAGCCAGGCATCCCCAATGGAAAATGTGCTGCACGGCTTTCCCACGCCATGAGAGCTGCCTATGGTTACTTTCAGGAAGCTGTCTGCTCTCTGAGAACAGAAACTTCCCTGCAGCTGCTGTGCCCAGCACAGGCCAGGCCCAACGTTACAGAGGCAGGCTCTGGCTGAGTTCAAAGCCGGTGGTCCAAATATCAAGACTAATTTTTCGCTGTGCCATTGTGGAATGATTAAAGACTGCTGCTGCTGCTGCTAAGTCGCTTCAGTCGTGTCCGACTCTGTGCGACCCCATAGACAGGAGCCCAACAGGCTCCCCTGTCCCTGGGATTCTCCAGGCAAGAACACTGGAGTGGGTTGCCATTTCCTTCTCCATTGTGTGAAAGCGAAAAGTGAAAGTGAAGTCGCTCAGTCGCATCCGACTTCTAGCGACCCCGTGGACTGCAGCCTACCAGGCTCCTCCATCCATGGGATTTTCTAGGCAAGAGTACTGGAGTGGCTTGCTATTGCCTTCTCCGGATTAAAGACTAGGCAATTTAAAAAATTTTAACCTCTGAGCATAGCAAATGTACCTGACTTTCTTCTGGGTATAAAGAGAAAAAACAAAAAACAAACAAACAAACAAACTCAGTGTGCTGGGGGAGGGATGCAGCAGGGAGGAGGCAGACACATACAAAGTCATGGTGCCCAGCCAGTCTCCCTCCCGCACCGGGCTGTGCCGCCTCCTTCTGGGCTTGGGCAGGGGCGGGAAGGAGCTGACACCTGAGAAGGCGGGATGCAGGTTGAGGGAGCTCACTGATTTAAAACGACGGAGGCTGCCTAAGCTCCCCCTGCCCTCCCTGCTCTCAGTCTCCTCGGCCCGCTGCTCCGTGTTCTCCTTCTCTTCTTCGATCCACCGGATCGCTTCTTTGATGGCATCCAGCTGCTCTTGCAGCATCACAGTCAGAGTGTTGGCATCGGCCTGCCCGCTGGGTGACAGCTGACTGGCTGAGCTGAAGAGGGTGACCCTGTCGCCCTCGCCGTCAGACACGCCCTCGTCACTCTCGAATGCCTGGGCCACGCTGGCCAGCTTTTAGTTTTCAGTAGTAACCAGTTAAGAACTGAGTGTTATAATCTTCTCAAATTTGGAGGAGGTGATAGGGTATCTTTACAAGTAAAAAAAAACTCATTTTTCATATCAGTATGCTAATGAATAAAGTTGAAAGCTTATGAATCAAGAAATAGGGGACAACCTCAGAAGGTTGGAGATGACCGCTAGAAAAATTGAAACAGGAAGGATAAAAGCGATCACACATGGGAGGCAGGACAGGAATAGAGTCGTGTGGGAAGGGTGACTCATCTTTGTCCTATTTAATGTTTTAAAATATCAGCTCATATTGCCTTGATTTAAAAGCTAAATTCAAGATTATATGCAAAACTTTGAAAATCATTTGATATCTGTAGACCAGGAGACAGTGGGCAACTTCTGCTGTTAAGAAAATTTTGTAGAAATCTGAAAAAAAATGTATAGATCTGTTTTCTGTATTATTAATGTTTCTTGTGCCAATAGTCTCCATTGCTTACACTTTACCTATCTTCTTTAGATTTAATGTAAGACTGGGAATTTTCTTTCCAGTATTTTAGTTTTGGATTTATGTCCAGTTTATGGGATATTAGAACATCTCATGTTCTTGGGTTACTGTTTATTTTTTTATCCTCTTCTATAAGAGATGAGAACTTAAAAAAAGTCTACAAGTCAGAAAATAAATGCTGGATTTCAAGCTTAAATTGACAATCATCAATTACATTTCTCCTCCAGTTACCTGAAGATATGTCCCTTTCTAAAACCTATTATTTATGTATTCATTATTTATTGAATGACTTATGGTGCTCATGTGTTGTACAACGCACCTTTTGAGATGCTGAGTAGGATAAAAATTATTCTTGCCCACACGGACTATGATATTCACCAGGATAGTTATTTATGATGACAAAAATAGTAAAGTTATTGATTACATCATTAGAGTAATTCAGTGATGTGGTCAGGAGGGGCTTCCTGGAAGAAGTGAATTTGCAGAAAGACAGGATGTGGATGAGTCTGAAGAGGAAGAGGATGCTCCCAATGATGTGAGCAGTCAGAGGAAACTCAGGAAGATGGGATTTATGATGGTGTGTTCCCACCAGAAACACACTGGAGTGGATCTTGTGGGAAGAACAAATAAGGTAGAGTTCACAACAAATCAAACATTTAAATGTGCTGGTTGTATTGGTGGAGTTCTATGTAGAGTTCCATGTATTAGGATAAAAAAATGTGGATTTTGCACTGTGAGAAATAGGGAATTAAAAGTCTTTAAGTAGGGGAGTCATATATTAAAATGAAAGCTTTTGGAAATGGCAGTGGTATAAAAATGGATGCATTGGAGCTCAAAGATGGGTTATATCTAACTCTCTCCTTTGCAAGTTTTAAAATTACTTTTTCATGTTCCCTAGGTAGTTACTTTGCCCTTACAGATCTCCAGTTATTCTATTTGCTTGATATCAAAACAATTTCATTAAAATTCTTTTTAATATATAATAATGTTTTTAAACAACTATCTGCATTTATTGATACTCTGTATATGTTTCATTTAAGTTAAAAAATTATGGGTTCTTGTTATTGTCTATAGATTAAATTGTAGTAACTTTTGCAAAGAGTGATTTTATAGGTAGCAAATATCCCACCACAGTAATATAAATCACATTTATTAGCAGTGACATGGAGAAGGCAATGGCAACCCACTCCAGTACTCTTGCCTGGAAAATCCCATGGATGGAGGAGCCTGGTAGGTTGCAGTCCATGGAGTTGCTGAGGGTCGGACATGACTGAGCGGCTTCACTTTCACTTTTCACTTTCATGCATTGGAGAAGGAAACGGCAACCCACTCCAGTGTTCTTGCCTGGAGAATCCCAGGGACAGGGGAGCCTGGTGGGCTGCCGTCTATGGGGTCGCACAGAGTCGGACACGACTGAAGTGACTTAGCAGCAGCAGCAGTGACATAATGGAGAAATATTCTCACATCTTTCATCTCTTACATTAAAAAAGTTCTTTTTCATGGAAATTTAATAATTTACGTTGTAAAAATTTACAAAAATTAATACTATTAGAATCCCCAAGACTATGGTTTTTCCAGTGGCCATGTACGGACGTGAGAGTTGGACTGTGAAGAAATCTGAGCACTGAAGAATTGATGCTTTTGAATTGTGGTGCTGGAGAAGACTCTTGAGGGTCCCTTGGGCTGCAAGGAGATCCAACCAGTCCATCCTAAAGGAGACCAGTCCTGGGTGTTCATTGGAAGGACTGATGCTGAAGCTGAAACTCCAGTACTTTGGCCACCTCACGCGAAGAGTTGACTCATTGGAAAAGACCCTGATGCTGGGAGGCATTGGAGGCAGGAGGAGAAGGGGACGACAGAGGATGAGATGGCTGGATGACATCACTGACTCGATGGACGTGAGTTTGAGTGAACTCTGGGAGTTGGTGATGGACAGGGAGGCCTGGCGTGCTGCGATTCATGGGGTCGCAAAGAGTCGGATATGACTGAGCAACTGAACTGAACTGAACTGAACTGAATTTATTTTAGTCAAAAAAATGTTGGACATGCTGTGAGGCATCCAAGATCTTAGTTCCCTGCTCAGCGATCAAACCTCCAATTGCTGCAGTGGAAGCTCAGTGTCCCAACCACTGGACCTCCAGGGAAGCCCCTTCCCTAATATTTTTAGAGACTGTAACCATCTCATAGTTGGCAGAACAATACACAATAAATACTTATTATTGTAGTACTTTTTCCTTATAGTGTAAATTTAAATTTTTTTTAGTTAATTGCTGTTAAGTTAAATAAAACCATCTTTTAATAACTTTGTTTAATATCATCATCATTATAGCTAAAGAAGATACCTTAAGTACATATGTATATGGCTCATAAGTATAGTTCAATCTGTGATGATGTATAACTCATGCGATATATATAATTCAAGCTGAGATGTGTATAATTTAGTCTGTGATTTACGCCAGTATGAACATGTGAAAATTCACTAAATGTGGAGAACGGAGGCCTGTATTTCAGGCCTACAGTTTGCTTTATGTAGTTTTCATGTGTCTAATTCAATATACCACCTTCTAATCTTTACCTGGTTTCCTTCTTCACTTTTAAAATGAAATATTTTCTTTGAACTGAACTTCAGTTGAGTTCAGTTGCTAAGTGGTGTCCGACTTTTTGTGACCCCATGAACCGCAGTATGCCAGGCCTCCTGTCCATCATCAACTCGTGGAGCTTACTCAAATTCATGTCCATTGAGTCAGTGATGCCATGCAACCATCTCATCCTCTGTCGTCCTCTTCTCCTCCTGCCTTCAATCTTTCCCAGCATCAGGGTCTTTTCAAATGAGTCAGCTCTTTGCGTGAAGTGGCCAAAGTACTGGAGGTTCAGCTTCAACATCAGTCCTTCCAATGAACACCCAGGACTGATCTCCTTTAGGATGGACTGGTTGGATCTCCTTGAAGTCCAAGGGGCTCTCAAGAGTCTTCTCCAACATGACAGTTCAAAAGCATCAAATCTTTGGCTCTTAGCTTTCTTTATAGTCCAACTCTCACATTCATACATGACTACTGGAAAAATCATAGCCTTAACTAGATGGACCTTTGTTGACCAAGTAATGTCTCTGCTTTTTAATATGCTGTCTAGGTTAGTCATAACTTTCCTTCCAAGGAGCAAGCGTCTTCTAATTTCATGGCTGCAGTCACCATCTGCAGTGATTTTGGCGCCCCAAAAAATAAAGTCTGACACTGTTTCCCCATCTATTTCCCATGAAGTGATGGGACCAGATGCCATGATCTTAGTTTTCTGAATGTTGAGCTTTAAGCCAACTTTTTAACTCTTCTCTTTCACTTTCATCAAGAGGCTCTCTAGTTCTTCTTCACTTTCTGCCATAAGTCTGGTGTCATCTATATCTGAGGTTAATGATCTTTCTCCTGACAATCTTGATTCCACTTGCGCTTCTTCCAGCCCAGCATTTCTCATGATGTACTTTGCATGTAAGTTAAATAAGCAGGGTGACAATATACAGCCTTGACGTACTCCTTTTCCTATTTGGAACCAGTCTGTCATTCTGTGTCCAGTTCTAACTGTTGCTTCCTGACCTGCATATAGGTTTCTCAAGGGGCACATCAGGTGGTCTGGTATTCCCATCTCTTTCAGAATTTTCCATAGCTTATTGTGATCCACACAGTCAAAGGCTTTGGCATAGTCAATAAAGCAGAAATAGATGTTTTTCTGGAACTCTCTTGCTTTCCTGATGATCCAGCGGATGTTGGCACTATGATCTCTGGTTACTCTGCCTTTTCTCAAACCAGCTTGAACATCTGGAATTTCATGGTTAATGTATTGCTGAAGCCTGGCTTGGAGAATTTTGAGCATTACTTTACTAGCGTGTAAGATGAATGCAATTGTGTGGTAGTCTGAGCATTCTTTGGCATTGCCTTTCTTTGGGATTGAATGAAAACTGACCTTTTCCAGTCTTGTGGCCACTTCTGAGTTTTCCAGATTTGCTGGCATATTGAGTGCAGCACTTACACAGCATCATCTTTTAGGATTTGAAATAACTCAACTGGAATCCCATCACTTCCACTAGCTTTGTTTGTAGTGATGCTTTCTAAGGCCCACTAGACTTCACATTCCAGGACGTCTGGCTCTAGGTGATTGATCACACCACCGTGATTATTGGAGTAGTGAAGATCTTTTTTGTATAGTTCTTCTGTGTATTCTTGCCACCTCTTCTTAATATCGTCTGCTTCTGTTAGATCCATAACACTTCTGTCCTTTATTGTGCCCATCTTTGCATAAAATATTCCCTTGGTATCTCTAATTTTCTTGAAGAGATCTCTAGTCTTTCCCATTCTATTATTTTCCTCTATTTTTTTGCACTGATCACTGAGGAAGGCTTTCTTATCTCTCCTTGCTATTCTTTGGAACTCTGCATACAAATGGGTTTATCTTTCCTTTTCTGCTTTGCTTTTCACTTCTCTTCTTTCCACAGCTATTTGTATGGCCTCCTCAGACAGCCATTTTGCTTTTTTACATTTCTTTTTCTTGGGGATGGTTTGATCCCTATCTCCTGTACAATGTCACCAATCTCTGTCCATAGTTCATCAGGCACTCTGTCTATCAGATCTAGTCCCTTAAATCTATTTCTCATTTCCACTGTATAATCATAAGGGATTTGATTTAGGTCATACCTGAATGGTCTAGTGATTTTCCCAACTTTCTTCAAGTCTGAATTTGGCAATAAGGAATTCATGATCTGAGCCACAGTCAGCTCCCGGTCTTGTTTTTGCTGACTGTATAGAGCTTCTCCATCTTTGGCTGCAAAGAATATAATCAATTTGATTTCAGTATTGTCCATTTGATGATGTCCATGTGTAGAGTCTCCCCTTTTGTTGTTGGAAGAGGGTGTTTGTTATGACCAGTGCATTCTTTTGGAAAAGCTGTATTAGCCTTTGCCATGCTTCATTCTGTACTCCAAGGCCAAATTTGCCTGCTACTCCAGGTTTTTCTTAACTTCTTACTTTTATATTCCAGACCCCTATAATGAAATGGACATCTTTTTTGGTTGTTAGTTCTAGAAGGTCTTGTAGGTCTTCATGAAACTATTCGGCTTCATCTTCTTAGCGTTACTGCTCAGGGCATAGACTTGGATTACCGTGATACTGAATGGTTTGTTTTGGAAATGGACAGAGATCATTCTGTCATTTTTTAGACTGCATCTAAGTCTGCATTTGGGACTTTTTTGTTGACTCTGATGGCTACTCCATTTCTTCTGAGGGATGCTGGTCCACAGTAGTAGATACAATGGTCATCTATTGTAAATTCACCTATTCCAGTCCATTTTAGTTCACTGATTCCTAGAATGTCAGCGTTCACTCTTGCCATCTCCTGTTTGACCACTTCCAGTTTGCCTTGATTCACAGACCTAACATTCCTGCAATGTTGCTCTTTACAGCATCGGACCTTGCTTCTATCACCAGTCACATCCACAACTGAGTGTTGCTTTTGCTTTGGCTCCATCCCTTCATTCTTTCTGGAGTTATTTCTCCAGTGATCTTCAGTAGCATATTGGACACCTACCAACCTGGGGAGTTAATCTTTCACTATCCTATCTTTTTGCCTTTTCATACTGTTCATGGGGTTCTCAAGGCAAGAATACTGAAGTGATTTGCCATTCCCCTCTCCAGTGGAGCACGTTTTGTCAGAACTCTCCACCATGACCCATCTGTCTCCGGTGGCCCTACACGGCATGGCTTAATTTCATTGAAGTAGACCAGGCTGTGGTCCATGTGATCAGATTGGCTAGTTTTCTGTGACTGGTTTCAGTCTGACTGCCCTGTGATGCCCTCTCTCAGGGCCTACCATCTTACTGGGGTTTCTCTTACTTTGCACGTGGTGTATGTCTTTACAGCTGCTCCAGCAAAGTGAAGCCACTGCCCCTCACCTTGGATGTAAAATGAAGTAGTGAGTCTAAAAGCATCTGTAATGTCTGATTTGATTGAAGAACTTTCACTGATACATAATGGTTCTGTCAAATCAGAGATCCTCATCTGTAATGCTATTATTGTGTCTTGATTTCTTACTCCAATGGAATTTTCACTAAGCTCTCATTCTTTGTGTTGACATAGAAGTCTAGAAATGAAAAGGAATGGATATAATTACATTAGCATGGTTCAGTATAGCAGTCCTCCTATCTTGCTTGAATCAATTTTAGTCTTTCTCCCTATAAGCAAACATTCTCTACCAATGTTTGAAATAAATTGCTTCAATCATTTACTTTACACTGAAGTCAGACCTCTTGCTGGTAGGTTTTCCCTTTCCATTTCTTTTAGACAATATTGAAATCTAGTGACTGACTTTTGGAGAATAATGCAAGCTACTTATCTCTCTTCTCTACTTCATCAGGTACAAACTAATATACCAATCAAACTCGCAGGAGATTATCTTTTTTTTTTTTTTTTTTGGTTTATCCTTCAGTGTCAGTTCTATCTGAGTTACATATTAATATGTAGACTGTAGGAAATAGAAATTTAAGCATTTTATACTGAAAGTAGTAATGCTTTTAGCAATCCAGCAATCACTTTTGTCTTATGCTTGTGGACTTGACTCCCCTGATAATTTCTTAGTTAAATGAAGCAAATGTCCTTTTACGGTCTGTTCAATGCAGGTACTTAGGATTCTATTATCATATGCCAAAAAGGTAAACTGAGGAAAGCAATTTATTCTCTTGCTCTTTTAATAATTTGAAGAGAAAATGCACTATATATCAATATATGCTACCTCTCAGCTCCAGAAATTCACTAGTGTGCTGCTACAATTTACGGTTTAAAAGGCCATGGAAGTGGATATGGGATTTTACTCCAAATAAAATATCTTACCTTAAGAAAATAAATAACTCTTTGCTGTGTAAGGGGAAGAAAAAGGAAATATATAGATCACTGTGCTAGTTCTAAGAGCAAAACGAAAGAGAGGAATTATGCATTGAATTATTTAGTTATCTTAAAAAATCCCCCCAAACAGCTCTGAGGATAAAAAGTAAGGAACTACATTCTGCTTTCAATCAAGTACACAAGGATATGAATTAATTATTCATTGAGAATATGAGTGTAATACTAAAATAATAGAGATAAAATTGATGAATAGTAAATGATGCAATTGCAAAACCCTTCAGAAACAGAAGTAAACCACCATCATCCCTTCTATATCTTCTCTTGATGATACCTCAGAGACACATCAGCAACTTAAGAAAAGGAACACTTCATATCATTTGCCTATTTCTGTAATACCATTCTTGGCATGTTGCAGAATTATTATTTACCTATTTTTCTTCCTTGACTTCACATTTATTCTCTATTCACTAAGTTCTAAAAATATTTGTGAATGAACAAATTAATAAGTGAGCAATTAAGGAAAATGAACACATGTGCCCCATTATTGATAAGATTTCATTTTTCTGAATCTTCTATGTGATTTAGAAAGGCTTGAATTTCTTGCCCATGAAATTATAACTTTATGAGAATTTAGCATACACTGAATTCAGAGACTGAGTGTAGGGAAACTAGTTATTGTCAAGGAGTCCTTTATCCACAGGAGGATTTTCTTTTCAGAGTGCTTTTCTTTTCCTTCCTCTTCTTTTCTATTATACAACTTTCAAGTGAACAGCAAGTGCACGCCTTATAATGTGACTACAATGTGGTAACCGCCACAAGTCTAGCTGCCACATATCACTTACATTAGAGACCTTCTCTCATTTTGCTCATCTCCAACACCCTTCAAATCTGGAAACCCCTAATCTGGTCTCTGTATATATTAATTTATTTTGTTTGTTCATTTGTTTTTTGCTTTTGCTTTAGATTTTACATATCACTGAAATCATATGGTATTTATCTTTCTCCATCTGACTTATTTCCCTTAGCATAATACTCCCTAGTTCTATCCATGTTGTTACAAATGACAAGAGCGCATACTTTTCTGTGGCTGAATAGAAATACATTGTCTATCTACCAATATCACATCTTCTTTATCCACTTAGCCACTGATGGACACCTAAGAGGTTTCCATGCTTTGGCTATTGCAAATAATACTGCAGTGAAAATGGGAGCGCATATATCTTTAGAACTTATTGTTTTCATTTTCTTCAGATAAATATTAAGGAGTAGCTTGGGCCTATAATTGTATTCTTAATTTTTTGAGGAACTCCCATATTGCACTAATTTACAGTCCAAGCAACAGTCTACAAGGGTTCTCTTTTTCCAAATCCCCTCTAATGTTTGTCTTTTTGATAATAGCTATTCTGACTATTGTGAATTGGCATCTCATTGTCTGATTTTCATGTCTCTGATGATTAGTGATGTTGGGTATCTTTTCATGTACCTATTAGCCATCTGCATGTCATCTTTGGAAAAATGTTTATTCAGATCCTCTGCCTATTTTTTAAATAGGTTTGCTTGTGTGATTTTTTTTTTTATTTTGTGTTGTATGATCTCTTAATATATTCTGTATATGAACCATTTATTAGACATATCATTTACAATTATCTTCTCCCATTCAGTGGGTTATCTTTTAATTTTGTTGATAATTTACCTCACTGTGTAAAAGTTTTTAAGTTTGATTAGGTTACATTTATTTATTTCAGCTTTTGTTTCCTTTGCCTGAGGAGATGGAGACAAAAAACTGCTCCTGAGACTAATGTCAGAACATATTGCCTGAGTTTTCTCTAGGAGTTTCATGCTTTCCAGTCTTACATTTAGGTCTTTAATCCATTTTGAGTTATTTTTTGTGTATGGCATAAGATTGTGGTATCATCTCATTCTTTTACATGTAGCTGTTTCCCCAACACCATTTATTGAAGAGACTATCCTTTCTCCATTATATATTTTTTGCTCCTTTGTCTTAAATTAATTGTCCATATATGTTTTATTTCTGGGCTCTCAGTGCTGTTTCATTGGTTTGTGTGTTTAAATTTGTGCCAGCATCATACTGTTTATGTGTATCTTCCCTGGTGGCTCAGAGGTTAAAACGTCTGCCTGGAATGCAGAAGACCCGGGTTCGATCCCTGAGTCGGGAAGATCCCCTGGAGAAGGAAATGGCAATCCACTCCAGTACTCTTGCCTGGAGAATTCCATGGAGGGAGGAGCCCTGTAGTCTACAGTCCATGGGGTGGCAAAGAGTCAGACACGACTGAGCAACTTCACATCACATATCATACTGTTTCAGTTATTGTAGTGTTGTTCAGTTCAGTTCAGTCGCTCAGTCATGTCCAACTCTTTGTAACCCCATGAACCACAGTACTCCAGGCCCCAGGCCTCCCTGTCCATCACCAACTGCCAGAGTCTACCCAAATCCTTGTCCATTGAGTCAGTGATGCCATCCAACCATCTCATCTTCTGTCGTCCCCTTCTCCTCCTGCCCTCAATCTTTCCCAGCATCAGGGTCTTTTCAAATGAGTCATCTCTTCACATCAGGTGGCCAAAGTATTGGATTATAGTGTTGTAGTATAGTTTAAAATCAGGGATTGTGATACCTTCAGCTTCATTTTTCTTTCTCAAGATTGCTTTGGCTATTCAGTATCTTTCGTGGTTCCATACAAATTTTTGAATTACTTTTTTCTACTTCTGTGAAACATGCCATTGGAATTTTGGGACTACATATAGATCTGAAGATTGCTTTTGGGTAGCAGGATTATTGTAACAATATGAATTCTTCCTATCCATGAGAATGAATTATCTTGTCATTTATCTGTGTTTTCAGTATCTTTCATCAGTACCTTACAGTTTTTAGTGTACAGGTCTTTCACTTCCTTAGTCAAATGTATTTCTAGGTATTTTATTCTTTTTGATGCAATTGTAAATGGGATTGTTTTCTTAATTTCTCTAATAGTTCATTATTAATACACAGAAATACAGCAGACTTCTGTGAATTTATTTTTTTAATTTTCAAAATTATTGAATTATTTATTAATTCTAACATTTTTTGGTGGATTCTTTAGATTTTCTATATATAAAATCATGTCATCTGCAAATAGTAATAATTTTACCTTTTTTTTTTTACAATTTGGATTCCTTTTATTTCTTTTTCTTGCCTGATTGCTACTGTTTTTTGCATTGGTTATTGAATAAATAAGTTTACTTGTGAGCTCTTTTTAGGCAATATTTTCATTCCCTGCCTAGTTTTCTTGGATGTATTCCCCATTGGGCTCTTCTCTCCAGAGCAGGATCTAGGGGTAGAATGCTTGACATGGACTTGGAATCCCTCACTTCTCAGGGAGAAGATGCAAACTTTTCTGATCCCTCCCCATTGTGAGTTGCTGTCGCTAGGGTGACTTTTTTTCTCTTAATGAGTCTATCTCTGCCTCTTCTGGCTGTCTCAATAATGTTCTTTTATCCTTTGTTGTGGAAGTTCTATTGATCCAGTTTTCAGAGCCCATTCTGAGGGAATTATTTCATATGTTGTTGTAGATTTGTTGTGTCCATAATAGAAGGTAAGTTCAGGTTATTCTTCTGCCATCATCTTGAAACCTTCTGAAGAACTTTTTGTCAGAATGTTCAGAGTATAAATCAGTCAGAAAATTTCCCCTTATATCAGCATATTATTTTCAAATGACTTAGAACTATCCTGTCTGATCTTCTCTGGATTGGAGAGTGGCAGAGATAAGCCAGCATTCTGGGAGTTTTCTGCAATATGTGGAGCTTGAGAACACTCATATATAGCATCTTATGGATTGCTAGGTCAAAAGCAAGATCAACATTTCAAAAAACATCCATGATCCAATCAAGGCAATACCAGAAAAAAAAAAAAAAAGCAACCAAATGTGAGGCCACAGAGCTTGGGAACTAAAGGAGAAAAAGAGCTGGTAAAGACATAGAAGAAAGGGAAATCTAGAGAAATTTGCAAGAAGGATACCAGAAGAGATTTTTCATGTATTGCCTTTGGCAGCTAGAATTATCCAGGATTGCTGAGTGGGTAATAATGTGCTTGGCACCAGACTCTTAAAAATTTCATGTGTGTTCATTCTAATATATTTACAAGATTAAAAAATCTATAAATTATCTGAAAGTAGATATTAGTGATGCCATATGATTATACACAAAACACAACATTGTATGTATATATATTTTTTAATTTACCTTTTTTGGAGAGGATAAATTTTGTTTGGCTTTGTTACCCCAGGTATATTGTTGTTCAGTAGCTAAATCCCATCCAACTCTTTTCAGTCCCTTGGACTGCAGCACGTCAGACATTTCTGTCTCCATTATCCTCTGGAGTTTGCTCAAATTCATGTCCATTGAGTCAGTAATGCTATCTAACCATCCCATCCCCTGTTGCCCCCTTCTCCTTTTGCCTTTAATCTTTCCCAGCATCAGAATCTTTTCCGATAAGTCATCTCTTTTCACCAGGTGACCAAAGTATTGGAGCTTCATCTTCAGCATCAGCCCGTCCAATGAATACTCAGGGTTGATTTCCTTTAAGACTGACTGCTCTGTTCTTGCAGTCCAAGGGACTTTCAGAAGTCTTCTCCAGCACTAGAACTTGAAAGTATCAATTCTTCTGTCCTCAGCCTTTTTTATGGACTCTCACATCTGTATATGACCACTGGAAAAAAGCATAGCTTTGACTATAACGACCTTTGATAGCAAAGTGGTATCTCTGCTTTTTAATATGATGTTATAGATTTCCTTACAAGGAGAAAGCATCTTTTATTTTCATATGCAAAGTACACTGAGCAAAATTACAGACTGGATGAATCACAAGATGGAATCAAGTTTGCTGGGAGAAATATCAACAACCTTAGATCTGTAGATGTTACCATTCTAATGGCAGACAGTGAAGAGGAATTAAAGAGTATCTTGATGAAAGTTAAAGAGGAAGAGAATGAAAAAAAAGCTGGCTTGAAACTCAGTAAAACTAAGAGCATGGCATCTGATCCCATCACTTTATTGCAAATAGAAGGGAAAAGTGGAAACTGTGACATTTATTTTTTTTGGCTCCAAAATCACTGTGGACAGTGACTGAAGCCATGAAATTAAAAGGCACACCTTGGAAATGCTCCTTGGAAGGAAAGCTATGAGAAACCGAGAAAGTGTATTAAAAAAAAGAAACATCACTTTGCCGACAAAGGTCTGTATAGTCAGAGCGGGCTTCCCTGGTAGAAGAGTGGTAAAGAATCCGCCTGCAATTCAGGAGACCCTGGTTCAATTCATGGGTCAGGAAGATCCCCTGCAAAAGGGAACGACTACCCACTCCATTATTCTGCCCTGCAGAATCCCCATTGGCAGAGGAACCTGGCAGGCTACAGTCCATGGGGTCACGAAGAGTGATATATGATTTAGCGACTAAACAGAAACAGAACCAGTCAGTTGCTCCATGTCCAGTTCTAACTGCTGCTTCTTGATCCACATACACGTTTCTCAGGAGATATGTAAGGTGGTCTGGTACTCCCATCCCTAAGAATTTTCAACAGTTTATTGTGGCCCACATAGTCAAAAGCTTTAGTGTAGTCAATGAAGCAAAAGTAGATGTTTTTCTGGAATTCCCTTGCTTTCTCCATGATTCAGTGAATGTTGGCAATTTGATCTCTGCTTCCTCTGCCTCTTTGAAACCCAGCTTGTATCTCTGGAAGTTCTTGGTTCACGTACTGCTGAAGCCTAGCTTGAAGAACTTAGAGCATAAACTTGCTAGCCTGTGAAATGAGGATAAGTAATTATATGGTAGTTTGAATATTCTTTGGCTTTGCCCTTCTTTGGAATTGGAACAAAAACTGATATTTTCCAGTCCTGTGGTCATTGATGAGTTTTCCAAATTTGCTGACATATTGAGTGCAGCACTTTAACAGAATATCTTTTAGGATTTTTAATAGCTCAGCTGGAATTCCATCATCTCCACTAGCTTTGGTTTTAGTAAGCTTCCTGAGGCTCACTTGGCTTCACATTCCAGGATGTCTGGCTCTAAGTGAATGACCACACCATCATGGTTATCCAGGTCATTTAAGACCATTTATTTTTTTGTACAGTTTTTTTGTGTGTGTGTATGCTTGTCACCTCTTCTTAATTTCTTCTGCTTCTGTTAACTCCTTACCATTTCTTTCCTTTATTGTGCCCATCCTTGCATGAAGTGTTCCCTTTGATATATCCAATTTTCTTGAAGAGACCTCTAGTCTTTCCCCTTCTATTGTTTTCCTCTATTTCTTTACATTGCTCATTTAAGAAGGTCTTCTTATCTCTCCTTGCTATTCTCCTGACCTCTGCATTCAATTGGGTATATCTTTTCCATTTTCCCTTTCCTTTCACTCTTCTTTTTTCAACTATTTGCAAAATCTCAGACAACCATTTTGCCTTCTTGCATTTCTTTTTGCTTTGGGATAGTTTTGATCTCTACCTCCTATGTAACGTTATGAACCTGTGTCCTTAGTTCTTCAGGCACTCTGTCTACCAGATCGAATCCTTTGAATCTATTCATCACCTTCACTGTGTAATCATAAGGGATTTGATTTTGGTCATACCTGAATGGCCAGTGGTTTTGCCTAGTTTCTTCAGTTTAAGCCTGAATTTTGCGATAATAAGTTCATGATATGAGCCACAGTCAGCTCCAGGTCTTATTTTTGCTGACCTATAGAGATCTCTCGGAGAAGGCAATGGCACCCCACTCCAGCACTCTTGCCTGGAAAATCCCATGGACGGAGGAGCCTGGTAGGCTGCAGTCCATGGGGTCGCTAAGAATCGGACACGACTGAGTGACTTCACTTTCACTTTTCACTTTCACGCATTGGAGAAGGAAATGGCAACCCACTCCAGTGTTCTTGCCTGGAGAATCCCAGGGACAGGGGAGCCTGGTGGGCTGCCATCTATGGGGTCGCACAGAGTCAGACACGACTGAAGCGACTTAGCAGCAGCAGCAGCAGCAGCAGCAGAGATCTCTATCTTCAGCTGCAAAGAATGCAATCAATCTAATTTCAGTATTGACCATCTGGTGATGTCCATGTGAGAGTCATTTCTTGGGTTGTTGGAAAAAGGTGTTGGAAAAAGGCTGTGACCAGCATTTTCTCTTTACAAAACTCTGTTAGCTTTTGCCACGCTTCATTTTGTACTCCAGTGACAAATTTGCCTGTTATTCTGACTCTCTCTTGGCTTCCTACTTTCTCATTTCAGTATTCTATGATGAAAAGGACATCTTCTTCTGGTGTTAGTTCTAGAAGGTCTTGTAGGTATCTTGATCAGCAGGACTGATCAACATCACCTTCTATGCAATCAGTGGTCAGGGCATGGACTTAGATTACTGTGATGTTGGATGGTTTGCTTTATCAATGAAACGTGATCACTGTTGCTTGTGAGGTTACATGTAAGTACTGCATTTTGGACTCTCTCTTATTGACTAGGAGGGCTACTCCATTTCTTCTAAGGAATTCTTGCCAAGAGTAGCAGATATAATGGTCATTTGATTTAAATATGCCCATTACCATCCATTTTAGTTCACTGAATCCTAAACTGTCAGTGTTCAATCTTGACATCTCCTGCTTGACCATGTCCAATTTACTTTGATTTATGAACTTAATATTCCAGGTCCAGGTAAAGAAATATTGCTCTTTACAGCATCAGACTGACAACCAGACACATCTACAAGTGAGCATCATTTCCGCTTTGGCCCAGCTGCTTCTTTCTTTCTGGAACTATTAGTAATTACCCTCTGCTCTTTCTCAGTAGCATATGGACACTTTCCAGCCTTGGGGGGCTCATCTTCTGGTGTCATATCATTTTGCCTTTTCATACATGTTTGTAGTTCACAAGTAAAAATGGTATTATTCACAAAAATTTTTGAGGTATATATATATGTGTGTGTATGAGAGAGAGATGTTTTGATATATGTATACGTTGTTAAAATGATTACTACAGTTAAGCTAAATGACATAGCCATCATTTCACATAATCCTTTTCTTGGGGGGTGGGGGGGAGAAAAATTAAATTCTATTCTCTTAGAAATTTCATATATACAATGTAGTATTATTAATTACAGCCATCATGCTTTACATTAGACTTCCAGTCTTTATTCATTTTGTATAAAACTTTATACATTTTGACCAACATTTCTTGATTACCCAAGCCCCTAGATCTTAGTAGTCACCATTCTACTCTCTGCCTCTGTGAGTTTAACTTTTTTAGATTCTACATAAAAGTGATAGTTTTCTATGTCTGGCTAGTTTCACTTAACATAATGCCCTCCAGTTTTATTCACATTGTCGAAAATGCCAGAATTTCCTTCTTTTTATTTAGTTGAAGCATAGCTGATTTACAATAATGTGTTAGCTTCAGATATATAGCCAAGTGATTCAGTTAGAAATGTGGATTAGTATTTTTAGATTATTTTCCTTATAGGTTATTATAAGATTGAGTATATGTCCCTGTGCTATACAGTAGGTACTTGATTTTATCTATTTAATATATAGTGGTATGTATCTATTTATCCAAACTCCTAAGTCATTCCTCCTCAATCCCTTTTCCCTTTGATAACCATAGTTTGTTTTCTATGTCTGTGAGTCTTATAAATAGATTTATTTGTTATGTTTTAGATGCTACATATAAGTGATGTCATATAATAGTTGTCTTTCACTGATTTAACTTCACTTAGTATAATAATCTATAGGTCCATTCATAGGTCATTGCTGCAAATGACAATATTTCATTCCTTTTCATGACTGAGTAGTATTGCATCACATCTTCTTTATCCATTTATCTGTTGATGGACACTTAAGTTGCTTCCATGCCTTGGCTGTTATAAATATGCTGCTAATCTGATTAGCTTTACTGGGATATTTGCTTTATTGTCATAAACTTGAAATATCTCTGAAGTGTGTCTGTAAACACACTTCATTTTCTTTATCCATTCATTTATTGACAGACAGACACTTAGGTATTTCCATATCTTGGCTATTGTGAATAATGCTTCAATTTTCATGGAAGTGCAGCTGTGTCTTTGAGATCGTGATTTTATTTCCTTTGAATATATGCTCAGAAGTTAGCTTGCTGGATCATATAATAGTTCCTTTTTTTTTTTTGAGAACTCTCCATACTATTTTCCATATTGGCTGTACCAATTTTCATTCCTGTCAGTGGTGTACAATGGTTCTCTTTTCTCTACATTCTTGCTGACACATTATCTTTGATTGAAGTATTAAAGTGGTAAAAATGCAGATTGCTATGCTGTATTCCAGATTCACTAAGTTGTCTTTTTTTCCCAAGTTCTGCATGTGAGTCCTATTTTCCCTAAAGTTTCAGATTCAATATGTAAAACCACTGATTTCTCCATTATGCTCTCCAGATTATCCTCTCAGTTTCATCTTTCAAAGTTAAACATAATACATAAATCAGTGCTTTTCTGAGCTGAACAGATAAGCAATAAGAAATCTCAGAGGGGACACAGCTTTTAATTTTAACTATTTGAATAAGCAAATTATTGTATTTGAACTTTGGGCTTCCCAGGTGGCTCAGTTGTAAAGAATTCACCTACTAAAGTGGAGGTGCAGGAGACATGGGTTTGATCCTTTGTCAGGAACATCCCCTGGAGAATGGATGGCAACCCACTCCAGTATTCTTGCCTGAAGAATGGACAGAGGAGACTGGCAGGCTACATCCACAGGGTGACAAAGTGTCACATATGGCTGACTGAACACTCGTGCTCACTTGACCTTCAGAGGCCATGAATTGAGGTATATGAGAAATATAATGCCCTCTATCTCTTAAATTAATTCAGCTTCTCTTTTAAATTCTTATTCTATCTGATCACAGCTTCCAGGAAAAGACTGTTCTCTCTGGTTTAAACTTGTTTAACTCAACGTATATCCTTCTGGCTTTTCTTTGGAGGGTCACCTGAATTCTGGAAAAGGGGCTTACGCGCCATTCAGCACTAGGTGAGGCAGCTGGTCTTTGGTCAGTGGCTCTCCACTCTGGCCTCCCCTAAAGTGGACAGCACTCTCAGGGTCTCTGCAGATCCCTCTCAGCACTATTTCTAAGGCATTCCTGTCCCCAGTTGTACCTGGGTGTGTGATCTATGCCAATTTCCACTTCTGATGTGGTTCCTCCCTGTGGCAAGGAAACACCTTCTTGGTCTTACTTGTGTTCAATTTCTCACTAAATTCTGCATCCTCTTCAAGAGCCCAGAGACTTCCAGCTGCTTTCCCATGAGACTGTGGTAAGGTACTGAGCTTCTGCGGGCTTCTGATTATCAGAGTTTCAGAAAAAAGCCCTGGGTACAGATCACTTCTGCTTTAGGAAAATTGAGAATCAAGTAAGTGCTCCTTAATCTCTCTTTCTTTGGAGCCTCCAAAGTGGGGAGATAAGTCACATAACACTTTTTTAGAGTTCTCTAGAGTATAGCATTTTGCTTTCTCTCTAGCTCTTTTTTTCTTTCTCCTGAAGCCATGAGATTTTTATTCATTTCTGAAAATGCAAATTTAATAGCCTGCTGACAATATTCAAGAAACAGAAACAACCATCTGTATGCAAGAAATATTTCTTCACTGATGTCATGTATTACTTTGACAACTGTATAAATAAACTAATCTGAGGAGTTTCTAATTGCATCATTTTAATGATTTCTTTTTCTCTTCTATACAGTCTTATGCATTTTGAGCAACCAGACAAACTCAGATTTATCATTTTTCTCTTATGTTTATTGTTTAAGAAACAATTTTAGCTCTTGCTACTCATGACACCCTGGCTACTGTATTGTTATTGTTGCTGTTTAGTTGCAACCCCATGGAACTGTAGTATGCCAGACTCCTCTGTCCATGGGATTTTGCAGGCAAGAATATTGAAGTGGGTTGCCCTTTCCTTTTTGACCCAGGGATCGAACCCACCTTTCCTGCCTTGGCCAGTGGATTCTTTACTTTTGAGCCACCAGGGAAGCCTGATTCCTGTATAAATGCATGGAAATATCATGTACCCTAACCAAAATTACTTTCCTGAGCATTTAAATAAAGGTTCATTTTCCAAAATCCTACATTATTTTTACTTTTTTGCTACTATGGCTA